>OZ057406.1:18471827-18659327 GCA_964056735.1 Allodiplogaster pararmata
ATAATAAGATACTCTCCCTTCTCAGCCCTTTACCTATACCTCGCTCCTCAGTAATAATAAGATACTCTCCCTTCTCAGCCCTTTACCTATACCTTGCTCCTCATTGATAATAAGATACTCTCCCTTCTCAGCCCTTTACCTATACCTCGCTCCTCATTAATAATAAGATACTCTCCCTTCTCAGCCCTTTACCTCGCTCCTCATTAATAATAAGATACTCTCCCTTCTCAGCCCTTTACCTCGCTCCTCATTAATAATAAGATACTCTCCCTTCTCAGCCCTTTACCTATACCTCGCTCCTCATTAATAATAAGATACTCTCCCTTCTCAGCCCTTTAACTATACCTTGCTCCTCATTAATAATAAGATACTCTCCCTTCTCAGCCCTTTACCTATACCTCGCTCCTCATTAATAATAAGATACTCTCCCTTCTCAGCCCTTTACCTATACCTCGCTCCTCATTAATAATAAGATACTCTCCCTTCTCAGCCCTTTACCTATACCTCGCTCCTCATTAATAATAAGATACTCTCCCTTCTCAGCCCTTTACCTATACCTCGCTCCTCATTAATAATAAGATACTCTCCCTTCTCAGCCCTTTACCTATACCTCGCTCCTCATTAATAATAAGATACTCTCCCTTCTCAGCCCTTTACCTATACCTTGCTCCTCATTAATAATAAGATACTCTCCCTTCTCAGCCCTTTACCTATACCTCGCTCCTCATTAATAATAAGATACTCTCCCTTCTCAGCCCTTTACCTATACCTCGCTCCTCATTAATAATAAGATACTCTCCCTTCTCAGCCCTTTACCTATACCTTGCTCCTCATTAATAATAAGATACTCTCCCTTCTCAGCCCTTTACCTATACCTCGCTCCTCATTAATAATAAGATACTCTCCCTTCTCAGCCCTTTACCTATACCTCGCTCCTCATTAATAATAAGATACTCTCCCTTCTCAGCCCTTTACCTATACCTCGCTCCTCATTAATAATAAGATACTCTCCCTTCTCAGCCCTTTACCTATACCTTGCTCCTCATTAATAATAAGATACTCTCCCTTCTCAGCCCTTTACCTATACCTCGCTCCTCATTAATAATAAGATACTCTCCCTTCTCAGCCCTTTACCTATACCTCGCTCCTCATTAATAATAAGATACTCTCCCTTCTCAGCCCTTTACCTATACCTCGCTCCTCATTAATAATAAGATACTCTCCCTTCTCAGCCCTTTACCTATACCTCGCTCCTCATTAATAATAAGATACTCTCCCTTCTCAGCCCTTTACCTATATCTTGCTCCTCATTAATAATAAGATACTCTCCCTTCTCAGCCCTTTACCTATACCTCGCTCCTCATTAATAATAAGATACTCTCCCTTCTCAGCCCTTTACCTATACCTCGCTCCTCATTAATAATAAGATACTCTCCCTTCTCAGCCCTTTACCTATACCTCGCTCCTCATTAATAATAAGATACTCTCCCTTCTCATCCCTTTACCTATACCTCGCTCCTCATTAATAATAAGATACTCTCCCTTCTCAGCCCTTTACCTATACCTCGCTCCTCATTAATAATAAGATACTCTCCCTTCTCAGCCCTTTACCTATACCTCGCTCCTCATTAATAATAAGATACTCTCCCTTCTCAGCCCTTTACCTATACCTCTGCTCCTCATTAATAATAAGATACTCTCCCTTCTCAGCCCTTTACCTATACCTCGCTCCTCATTAATAATAAGATACTCTCCCTTCTCAGGTCCTTTACCTATACCTCGCTCCTCATTAATAATAAGATACTCTCCCTTCTCAGCCCTTTACCTATACCTCGCTCCTCATTAATAATAAGATACTCTCCCTTCTCAGCCCTTTACCTATACCTCGCTCCTCATTAATAATAAGATACTCTCCCTTCTCAGCCCTTTACCTATACCTCGCTCCTCATTAATAATAAGATACTCTCCCTTCTCAGCCCTTTACCTATACCTCGCTCCTCATTAATAATAAGATACTCTCCCTTCTCAGCCCTTTACCTATACCTCGCTCCTCATTAATAATAAGATACTCTCCCTTCTCAGCCCTTTACCTATACCTCGCTCCTCATTAATAATAAGATACTCTCCCTTCTCAGCCCTTTACCTATACCTCGCTCCTCATTAATAATAAGATACTCTCCCTTCTCAGCCCTTTACCTATACCTCGCTCCTCATTAATAATAAGATACTCTCCCTTCTCAGCCCTTTACCTATACCTCGCTCCTCATTAATAATAAGATACTCTCCCTTCTCAGCCCTTTACCTATACCTCGCTCCTCATTAATAATAAGATACTCTCCCTTCTCAGCCCTTTACCTATACCTCGCTCCTCATTAATAATAAGATACTCTCCCTTCTCAGCCCTTTACCTATACCTCGCTCCTCATTAATAATAAGATACTCTCCCTTCTCAGTCCTTTACCTATACCTCGCTCCTCATTAATAATAAGATACTCTCCCTTCTCAGCCCTTTACCTATACCTCGCTCCTCATTAATAATAAGATACTCTCCCTTCTCAGCCCTTTACCTATACCTCGCTCCTCATTATAATAAGATACTCTCCCTTCTCAGCCCTTTACCTATACCTCGCTCCTCATTAATAATAAGATACTCTCCCTTCTCAGCCCTTTACCTATACCTCGCTCCTCATTAATAATAAGATACTCTCCCTTCTCAGCCCTTTACCTATACCTCGCTCCTCATTAATAATAAGATACTCTCCCTTCTCAGGTCTTTACCTATACCTCGCTCCTCATTAATAATAAGATACTCTCCCTTCTCAGCCCTTTACCTATACCTCGCTCCTCATTAATAATAAGATACTCTCCCTTCTCAGCCCTTTACCTATACCTCGCTCCTCATTAATAATAAGATACTCTCCCTTCTCAGCCCTTTACCTATACCTCGCTCCTCATTAATAATAAGATACTCTCCCTTCTCAGCCCTTTACCTATACCTCGCTCCTCATTAATAATAAGATACTCTCCCTTCTCAGCCCTTTACCTATACCTCGCTCCTCATTAATAATAAGATACTCTCCCTTCTCAGCCCTTTACCTATACCTCGCTCCTCATTAATAATAAGATACTCTCCCTTCTCAGCCCTTTACCTATACCTTGCTCCTCATTAATAATAAGATACTCTCCCTTCTCAGCCCTTTACCTATACCTCGCTCCTCATTAATAATAAGATACTCTCCCTTCTCAGGCTCTTTACCTATACCTCGCTCCTCATTAATAATAAGATACTCTCCCTTCTCAGCCCTTTACCTATACCTCGCTCCTCATTAATAATAAGATACTCTCCCCTTCTCAGCCCTTTACCTATACCTCGCTCCTCATTAATAATAAGATACTCTCCCTTCTCAGCCCTTTACCTATACCTCGCTCCTCATTAATAATAAGATACTCTCCCTTCTCAGCCCTTTACCTATACCTCGCTCCTCATTAATAATAAGATACTCTCCCTTCTCAGCCCTTTACCTATACCTCGCTCCTCATTAATAATAAGATACTCTCCCTTCTCAGCCTTTACCTATACCTCGCTCCTCATTAATAATAAGATACTCTCCCTTCTCAGCCCTTTACCTATACCTCGCTCCTCATTAATAATAAGATACTCTCCCTTCTCAGCCCTTTACCTATACCTCGCTCCTCATTAATAATAAGATACTCTCCCTTCTCAGCCCTTTACCTATACCTCGCTCCTCATTAATAATAAGATACTCTCCCTTCTCAGCCCTTTACCTATACCTCGCTCCTCATTAATAATAAGATACTCTCCCTTCTCAGCCCTTTACCTATACCTTGCTCCTCATTAATAATAAGATACTCTCCCTTCTCAGCCCTTTACCTATACCTCGCTCCTCATTAATAATAAGATACTCTCCCTTCTCAGCCCTTTACCTATACCTCGCTCCTCATTAATAATAAGATACTCTCCCTTCTCAGCCCTTTACCTATACCTTGCTCCTCATTAATAATAAGATACTCTCCCTTCTCAGTCCCTTTACCTATACCTCGCTCCTCATTAATAATAATATACTCTCCCTTCTCAGCCCTTTACCCTATACCTCGCTCCTCATTAATAATAAGATACTCTCCCTTCTCAGCCCTTTACCTATACCTCGCTCCTCATTAATAATAAGATACTCTCCCTTCTCAACCCTTTACCTATACCTCGCTCCTCATTAATAATAAGATACTCTCCCTTCTCAGCCCCTTTACCTATACCTCGCTCCTCATTAATAATAAGATACTCTCCCTTCTCAGCCCTTTACCTATACCTCGCTCCTCATTAATAATAAGATACTCTCCCTTCTCAGCCCTTTACCTATACCTCGCTCCTCATTAATAATAAGATACTCTCCCTTCTCAGCCCTTTACCTATACCTTGCTCCTCATTAATAATAAGATACTCTCCCTTCTCAGCCCTTTACCTATACCTCGCTCCTCATTAATAATAAGATACTCTCCCTTCTCAGCCCTTTACCTATACCTTGCTCCTCATTAATAATAAGATACTCTCCCTTCTCAGCCCTTTACCTATACCTTGCTCCTCATTAATAATAAGATACTCTCCCTTCTCAGCCCTTTACCTATACCTCGCTCCTCATTAATAATAAGATACTCTCCCTTCTCAGCCCTTTACCTATACCTCGCTCCTCATTAATAATAAGATACTCTCCCTTCTCAGCCCTTTACCTATACCTCGCTCCTCATTAATAATAAGATACTCTCCCTTCTCAGCCTTTACCTATACCTCGCTCCTCATTAATAATAAGATACTCTCCCTTCTCAGCCCTTTACCTATACCTCGCTCCTCATTAATAATAAGATACTCTCCCTTCTCAGCCCTTTACCTATACCTCGCTCCTCATTAATAATAAGATACTCTCCCTTCTCAGCCCTTTACCTATACCTCGCTCCTCATTAATAATAAGATACTCTCCCTTCTCAACCCTTTACCTATACCTCGCTCCTCATTAATAATAAGATACTCTCCCTTCTCAGCCCTTTACCTATACCTCGCTCCTCATTAATAATAAGATACTCTCCCTTCTCAGCCCTTTACCTATACCTCGCTCCTCATTAATAATAAGATACTCTCCCTTCTCAGCCCTTTACCTATACCTCGCTCCTCATTAATAATAAGATACTCTCCCTTCTCAGCCCTTTACCTATACCTCGCTCCTCATTAATAATAAGATACTCTCCCTTCTCAGTCCTTTACCTATACCTCGCTCCTCATTAATAATAAGATACTCTCCCTTCTCAGCCCTTTACCTATACCTCGCTCCTCATTAATAATAAGATACTCTCCCTTCTCAGCCCTTTACCTATACCTTGCTCCTCATTAATAATAAGATACTCTCCCTTCTCAGTCCTTTACCTATACCTCGCTCCTCATTAATAATAAGATACTCTCCCTTCTCAGCCCTTTACCTATACCTCGCTCCTCATTAATAATAAGATACTCTCCCTTCTCAGCCCTTTACCTATACCTCGCTCCTCATTAATAATAAGATACTCTCCCTTCTCAACCCTTTACCTATACCTCGCTCCTCATTAATAATAAGATACTCTCCCTTCTCAGCCCTTTACCTATACCTCGCTCCTCATTAATAATAAGATACTCTCCCTTCTCAGCCCTTTACCTATACCTCGCTCCTCATTAATAATAAGATACTCTCCCTTCTCAGCCCTTTACCTATACCTCGCTCCTCATTAATAATAAGATACTCTCCCTTCTCAGCCCTTTACCTATACCTTGCTCCTCATTAATAATAAGATACTCTCCCTTCTCAGCCCTTTACCTATACCTCGCTCCTCATTAATAATAAGATACTCTCCCTTCTCAGCCCTTTACCTATACCTTGCTCCTCATTAATAATAAGATACTCTCCCTTCTCAGCCCTTTACCTATACCTTGCTCCTCATTAATAATAAGATACTCTCCCTTCTCAGCCCTTTACCTATACCTCGCTCCTCATTAATAATAAGATACTCTCCCTTCTCAGCCCTTTACCTATACCTCGCTCCTCATTAATAATAAGATACTCTCCCTTCTCAGCCCTTTACCTATACCTCGCTCCTCATTAATAATAAGATACTCTCCCTTCTCAGCCCTTTACCTATACCTCGCTCCTCATTAATAATAAGATACTCTCCCTTCTCAGCCCTTTACCTATACCTCGCTCCTCATTAATAATAAGATACTCTCCCTTCTCAGCCCTTTACCTATACCTCGCTCCTCATTAATAATAAGATACTCTCCCTTCTCAGCCCTTTACCTATACCTCGCTCCTCATTAATAATAAGATACTCTCCCTTCTCAACCCTTTACCTATACCTCGCTCCTCATTAATAATAAGATACTCTCCCTTCTCAGCCCTTTACCTATACCTCGCTCCTCATTAATAATAAGATACTCTCCCTTCTCAGCCCTTTACCTATACCTCGCTCCTCATTAATAATAAGATACTCTCCCTTCTCAGCCCTTTACCTATACCTCGCTCCTCATTAATAATAAGATACTCTCCCTTCTCAGCCCTTTACCTATACCTTGCTCCTCATTAATAATAAGATACTCTCCCTTCTCAGCCCTTTACCTATACCTCGCTCCTCATTAATAATAAGATACTCTCCCTTCTCAGCCCTTTACCTATACCTTGCTCCTCATTAATAATAAGATACTCTCCCTTCTCAGCCCTTTACCTATACCTTGCTCCTCATTAATAATAAGATACTCTCCCTTCTCAGCCCTTTACCTATACCTCGCTCCTCATTAATAATAAGATACTCTCCCTTCTCAGCCCTTTACCTATACCTCGCTCCTCATTAATAATAAGATACTCTCCCTTCTCAGCCCTTTACCTATACCTCGCTCCTCATTAATAATAAGATACTCTCCCTTCTCAGCCCTTTACCTATACCTCGCTCCTCATTAATAATAAGATACTCTCCCTTCTCAGCCCTTTACCTATACCTCGCTCCTCATTAATAATAAGATACTCTCCCTTCTCAGCCCTTTACCTATACCTCGCTCCTCATTAATAATAAGATACTCTCCCTTCTCAGCCCTTTACCTATACCTCGCTCCTCATTAATAATAAGATACTCTCCCTTCTCAGCCCTTTACCTATACCTCGCTCCTCATTAATAATAAGATACTCTCCCTTCTCAGCCCTTTACCTATACCTCGCTCCTCATTAATAATAAGATACTCTCCCTTCTCAGCCCTTTACCTATACCTCGCTCCTCATTAATAATAAGATACTCTCCCTTCTCTCGAAACACACTGGCAACAGTGGCCATTCGTGACTCTACAGCCTTAAGAGCCTGTCACGGATGGAGCCGGATTATCCAGTCCAGAATCGAGCGCGACCTCAGGTGGCGGATAGAGGAACGCCTCCCTACGAAGAATTCGTGCTGGGAGGTAGCGGGAGAAATCCCGCCGCGGACCAAAACTGGGTAGTATAGCTCGTCAAAGGAGGGCGATGCCGGACCGGCCTGGGCATGCCACCGGACAAAACATCAGCCGATACTCCGCTATACTTTTCAATGGCGAGTCGAGGCGCCAGTAAAATAACCTCTTGCCCTTCTCCGGTTAACGAATGGGTCTCGCCAAGAGGATCGCCGACTGCGGTGCGAGTGTAGACGGAGAAACTCTCTCCGGACTCAAAAGGATCCTCACCACCAACCTATCCCAAAAGGACTCCCCTCGACAGGACCTATGGGCAAGACAACAACAACAACTCTCCCTTCTCAGCCCTTTACATATACCTCGCTCCTCATTAATAATAAGATACTCTCCCTTCTCAGCCCTTTACCTATACCTCGCTCCTCATTAATAATAAGATACTCTCCCTTCTCAGCCCTTTACCTATACCTCGCTCCTCATTAATAATAAGATACTGTCCCTTCTCAGCCCTTTACCTATACCTCGCTCCTCATTAATAATAAGATACTCTCCCTTCTCAGCCCTTTACCTATACCTTGCTCCTCATTAATAATAAGATACTCTCCCTTCTCAGCCCTTTACCTATACCTCGCTCCTCATTAATAATAAGATACTCTCCCTTCTCAGCCCTTTACCTATACCTTGCTCCTCATTAATAATAAGATACTCTCCCTTCTCAGCCCTTTACCTATACCTCGCTCCTCATTAATAATAAGATACTCTCCCTTCTCAGCCCTTTACCTATACCTCGCTCCTCATTAATAATAAGATACTCTCCCTTCTCAGCCCTTTACCTATACCTCGCTCCTCATTAATAATAAGATACTCTCCCTTCTCAGCCCTTTACCTATACCTCGCTCCTCATTAATAATAAGATACTCTCCCTTCTCAGCCCTTTACCTATACCTCGCTCCTCATTAATAATAAGATACTCTCCCTTCTCAGCCCTTTACCTATACCTCGCTCCTCATTAATAATAAGATACTCTCCCTTCTCAGCCCTTTACCTATACCTCGCTCCTCATTAATAATAAGATACTCTCCCTTCTCATCCCTTTACCTATACCTCGCTCCTCATTAATAATAAGATACTCTCCCTTCTCAGCCCTTTACCTATACCTCGCTCCTCATTAATAATAAGATACTCTCCCTTCTCAGCCCTTTACCTATACCTCGCTCCTCATTAATAATAAGATACTCTCCCTTCTCAGCCCTTTACCTATACCTCGCTCCTCATTAATAATAAGATACTCTCCCTTCTCAGCCCTTTACCTATACCTCGCTCCTCATTAATAATAAGATACTCTCCCTTCTCATCCCTTTACCTATACCTCGCTCCTCATTAATAATAAGATACTCTCCCTTCTCAGCCCTTTACCTATACCTTGCTCCTCATTAAGAATAAGATACTCTCCCTTCTCAGCCCTTTACCTATACCTCGCTCCTCATTAATAATAAGATACTCTCCCTTCTCAGCCCTTTACCTATACCTCGCTCCTCATTAATAATAAGATACTCTCCCTTCTCAGCCCTTTACCTATACCTCGCTCCTCATTAATAATAAGATACTCTCCCTTCTCAGCCCTTTACCTATACCTCGCTCCTCATTAATAATAAGATACTCTCCCTTCTCAGCCCTTTACCTATACCTCGCTCCTCATTAATAATAAGATACTCTCCCTTCTCAGCCCTTTACCTATACCTCGCTCCTCATTAATAATAAGATACTCTCCCTTCTCAGCCCTTTACCTATACCTTGCTCCTCATTAAGAATAAGATACTCTCCCTTCTCAGCCCTTTACCTATACCTCGCTCCTCATTAATAATAAGATACTCTCCCTTCTCAGCCCTTTACCTATACCTCGCTCCTCATTAATAATAAGATACTCTCCCTTCTCAGCCCTTTACCTATACCTCGCTCCTCATTAATAATAAGATACTCTCCCTTCTCAGCCCTTTACCTATACCTCGCTCCTCATTAATAATAAGATACTCTCCCTTCTCAGCCCTTTACCTATACCTCGCTCCTCATTAATAATAAGATACTCTCCCTTCTCATCCCTTTACCTATACCTCGCTCCTCATTAATAATAAGATACTCTCCCTTCTCAGCCCTTTACCTATACCTCGCTCCTCATTAATAATAAGATACTCTCCCTTCTCAGCCCTTTACCTATACCTCGCTCCTCATTAATAATAAGATACTCTCCCTTCTCAGCCCTTTACCTATACCTCGCTCCTCATTAATAATAAGATACTCTCCCTTCTCAGCCCTTTACCTATACCTCGCTCCTCATTAATAATAAGATACTCTCCCTTCTCATCCCTTTACCTATACCTCGCTCCTCATTAATAATAAGATACTCTCCCTTCTCAGCCCTTTACCTATACCTTGCTCCTCATTAATAATAAGATACTCTCCCTTCTCAGCCCTTTACCTATACCTCGCTCCTCATTAAGAATAAGATACTCTCCCTTCTCAGCCCTTTACCTATACCTCGCTCCTCATTAATAATAAGATACTCTCCCTTCTCAGCCCTTTACCTATACCTCGCTCCTCATTAATAATAAGATACTCTCCCTTCTCAGCCCTTTACCTATACCTCGCTCCTCATTAATAATAAGATACTCTCCCTTCTCAGCCCTTTACCTATACCTCGCTCCTCATTAATAATAAGATACTCTCCCTTCTCAGCCCTTTACCTATACCTCGCTCCTCATTAATAATAAGATACTCTCCCTTCTCAGCCCTTTACCTATACCTCGCTCCTCATTAATAATAAGATACTCTCCCTTCTCAGCCCTTTACCTATACCTCGCTCCTCATTAATAATAAGATACTCTCCCTTCTCAGCCCTTTACCTATACCTCGCTCCTCATTAATAATAAGATACTCTCCCTTCTCAGCCCTTTACCTATACCTCGCTCCTCATTAATAATAAGATACTCTCCCTTCTCAGCCCTTTACCTATACCTTGCTCCTCATTAAGAATAAGATACTCTCCCTTCTCAGCCCTTTACCTATACCTCGCTCCTCATTAATAATAAGATACTCTCCCTTCTCAGCCCTTTACCTATACCTCGCTCCTCATTAATAATAAGATACTCTCCCTTCTCAGCCCTTTACCTATACCTCGCTCCTCATTAATAATAAGATACTCTCCCTTCTCAGCCCTTTACCTATACCTCGCTCCTCATTAATAATAAGATACTCTCCCTTCTCAGCCCTTTACCTATACCTCGCTCCTCATTAATAATAAGATACTCTCCCTTCTCATCCCTTTACCTATACCTCGCTCCTCATTAATAATAAGATACTCTCCCTTCTCAGCCCTTTACCTATACCTCGCTCCTCATTAATAATAAGATACTCTCCCTTCTCAGCCCTTTACCTATACCTCGCTCCTCATTAATAATAAGATACTCTCCCTTCTCAGCCCTTTACCTATACCTCGCTCCTCATTAATAATAAGATACTCTCCCTTCTCAGCCCTTTACCTATACCTCGCTCCTCATTAATAATAAGATACTCTCCCTTCTCATCCCTTTACCTATACCTCGCTCCTCATTAATAATAAGATACTCTCCCTTCTCAGCCCTTTACCTATACCTTGCTCCTCATTAAGAATAAGATACTCTCCCTTCTCAGCCCTTTACCTATACCTCGCTCCTCATTAATAATAAGATACTCTCCCTTCTCAGCCCTTTACCTATACCTCGCTCCTCATTAATAATAAGATACTCTCCCTTCTCAGCCCTTTACCTATACCTTGCTCCTCATTAATAATAAGACACTCTCCCTTCTCAGCCCTTTACCTATACCTCGCTCCTCATTAATAATAAGATACTCTCCCTTCTCAGCCCTTTACCTATACCTTGCTCCTCATTAATAATAAGATACTCTCCCTTCTCAGCCCTTTACCTATACCTCGCTCCTCATTAATAATAAGATACTCTCCCTTCTCAGCCCTTTACCTATACCTCGCTCCTCATTAATAATAAGATACTCTCCCTTCTCAGCCCTTTACCTATACCTCGTTCCTCATTAATAATAAGATACTCTCCCTTCTCAGCCCTTTACCTATACCTCGCTCCTCATTAATAATAAGATACTCTCCCTTCTCAGCCCTTTACCTATACCTCGCTCCTCATTAATAATAAGATACTCTCCCTTCTCAGCCCTTTACCTATACCTCGCTCCTCATTAATAATAAGATACTCTCCCTTCTCAGCCCTTTACCTATACCTCGCTCCTCATTAATAATAAGATACTCTCCCTTCTCAGCCCTTTACCTATACCTCGCTCCTCATTAATAATAAGATACTCTCCCTTCTCAGCCCTTTACCTATACCTCGCTCCTCATTAATAATAAGATACTCTCCCTTCTCAGCCCTTTACCTATACCTTGCTCCTCATTAATAATAAGATACTCTCCCTTCTCAGCCCTTTACCTATACCTCGCTCCTCATTAATAATAAGATACTCTCCCTTCTCAGCCCTTTACCTATACCTCGCTCCTCATTAATAATAAGATACTCTCCCTTCTCAGCCCTTTACCTATACCTCGCTCCTCATTAATAATAAGATACTCTCCCTTCTCAGCCCTTTACCTATACCTTGCTCCTCATTAATAATAAGATACTCTCCCTTCTCAGCCCTTTACCTATACCTCGCTCCTCATTAATAATAAGATACTCTCCCTTCTCAGCCCTTTACCTATACCTCGCTCCTCATTAATAATAAGATACTCTCCCTTCTCAGCCCTTTACCTATACCTCGCTCCTCATTAATAATAAGATACTCTCCCTTCTCAGCCCTTTACCTATACCTCGCTCCTCATTAATAATAAGATACTCTCCCTTCTCAGCCCTTTACCTATACCTCGCTCCTCATTAATAATAAGATACTCTCCCTTCTCAGCCCTTTACCTATACCTCGCTCCTCATTAATAATGAGATACTCTCCCTTCTCAGCCCTTTACCTATACCTCGCTCCTCATTAATAATAAGATACTCTCCCTTCTCAGCCCTTTACCTATACCTCGCTCCTCATTAATAATAAGATACTCTCCCTTCTCAGCCCTTTACCTATACCTCGCTCCTCATTAATAATAAGATACTCTCCCTTCTCAGCCCTTTACCTATACCTCGCTCCTCATTAATAATAAGATACTCTCCCTTCTCAGCCCTTTACCTATACCTCGCTCCTCATTAATAATAAGATACTCTCCCTTCTCAGCCCTTTACCTATACCTCGCTCCTCATTAATAATAAGATACTCTCCCTTCTCAGCCCTTTACCTATACCTTGCTCCTCATTAATAATAAGATACTCTCCCTTCTCAGCCCTTTACCTATACCTTGCTCCTCATTAATAATAAGATACTCTCCCTTCTCAGCCCTTTACCTATACCTCGCTCCTCATTAATAATAAGATACTCTCCCTTCTCAGCCCTTTACCTATACCTCGCTCCTCATTAATAATAAGATACTCTCCCTTCTCAGCCCTTTACCTATACCTCGCTCCTCATTAATAATAAGATACTCTCCCTTCTCAGCCCTTTACCTATACCTTGCTCCTCATTAATAATAAGATACTCTCCTTTCTCAGCCCTTTACCTATACCTCGCTCCTCATTAATAATAAGATACTCTCCCTTCTCAGCCCTTTACCTATACCTCGCTCCTCATTAATAATAAGATACTCTCCTTTCTCAGCCCTTTACCTATACCTCGCTCCTCATTAATAATAAGATACTCTCCTTTCTCAGCCCTTTACCTATACCTCGCTCCTCATTAATAATAAGATACTCTCCCTTCTCAGCCCTTTACCTATACCTCGCTCCTCATTAATAATAAGATACTCTCCTTTCTCAGCCCTTTACCTATACCTCGCTCCTCATTAATAATAAGATACTCTCCCTTCTCAGCCCTTTACCTATACCTCGCTCCTCATTAATAATAAGATACTCTCCCTTCTCAGCCCTTTACCTATACCTTGCTCCTCATTAATAATAAGATACTCTCCTTTCTCAGCCCTTTACCTATACCTCGCTCCTCATTAATAATAAGATACTCTCCCTTCTCAGCCCTTTACCTATACCTCGCTCCTCATTAATAATAAGATACTCTCCTTTCTCAGCCCTTTACCTATACCTCGCTCCTCATTAATAATAAGATACTCTCCTTTCTCAGCCCTTTACCTATACCTCGCTCCTCATTAATAATAAGATACTCTCCCTTCTCAGCCCTTTACCTATACCTCGCTCCTCATTAATAATAAGATACTCTCCTTTCTCAGCCCTTTACCTATACCTCGCTCCTCATTAATAATAAGATACTCTCCCTTCTCAGCCCTTTACCTATACCTCGCTCCTCATTAATAATAAGATACTCTCCCTTCTCAGCCCTTTACCTATACCTTGCTCCTCATTAATAATAAGATACTCTCCCTTCTCAGCCCTTTACCTATACCTTGCTCCTCATTAATAATAAGATACTCTCCCTTCTCAGCCCTTTACCTATACCTCGCTCCTCATTAATAATAAGATACTCTCCCTTCTCAGCCCTTTACCTATACCTCGCTCCTCCTCATTATTCCAAAATCCACCGCTCGACGAGCGATCGTTTTTTCATTAATTCGCAACAAATTCGAGTAAACTTTTGAGCTATGGCTAGAGAAGAAAAAAAGAAAATTATAGGTTTTTGCTCTCATGATAAATAAGAGTAAAAAGAACGTCAATATCTATGCGTCAAGTTTTGAAAGAGAGGCCCGCCGAACAGGAAACTTCCGATCTAAAGAGAAAGCATCATTGAATAATTATTCAAAACCATCCAATAGGGAAATAATTCTCTAGCTGCTGAAATAAAAAAAGGTGTCCTTGTAGCGAAAAAAGAGGTTTACTATCAAAGGGTGAGGGATGATAATCTAATTACTTCTATGTGGAAATAACATAGATTTTCTATTTTCAGACTGAAGCAAAGAAAAAAAATGCAGGGAAACCCTGAAAAGGATTCTATTTTACTGATGACGTGGTGCAAATTCTATTTTTTTTATTAGTCTTTAAAATTTCATCTCTTCGCTTTTTATTGAATGTTTTTCTTCCGAATCACGCGTTTTTTCCTCAGAAATATGTCTGCGTTGTCTTCTCAACTTTTTTATTCTGAGTTTTCTTGTTTCTGACTAGAATAACTTATTTCTGACTCTTGAAATGGGTTTTAAAGGAATTTCATTGTGTTTCATTGTTTTCTCCTCATGAAAGAGGCGACAGTGTGGTACTGGTCTTTCTGTCTTTTTTTGTCTTATAGAGGCCTGAGTTGTTCTCTTCTTTGCTTGTTTTTTCGATGAGTTGCCTTTATACATTCGCTTCATGGTTGAAGTTCGATTTATGCATTGCAGTTGTTGAAAATTGATAATGGTTCATTAAAATATAATGAATTGGATTGATTTCATCACAATTTGAGCTGTGAACATGATATTAAGCTGCATAAATAATGTACTACAAGTAGCTGAAGGGTGAGTTAAAATAAGAACGCGATTTGATATTTCGTTCGGCATCAAAAGGAGAATCTCCTCACAGTTCAGGATTTCCTCATTCATAGGAAGACACATTCACAGTTATGGAGCTTTAAAACTCAAAAAGTGAAAGATCAGTGGAGCACCGATTTCGTACCTTCTTTACTCTCACCACGAATATTCAGCTGCACCGTTAAATCTTTCACTTTTTTGAATTTTAACGCTCCATTACACAGCGGATTTAAGCTCACGAAGAAACAATGAGAAGTAAAGCTCAAAAATTGTTAATCAAAGAACGATCAATAAAAAAACTTGACAAATAGGACACCGATTAATAATTGAAGTTGCGAAAGCTGTGCGGAGACGATGGTCAAGTAGAGAGAACTAGTGAATGGGGAATGTAAAGAGAAAGTGGAAGCTAGAGAAAGCTACCAAGATGAAACGAAGGATTATCCGGTGCAAATTAACAAAGGAACAGCGAAATTAAATCGAGTTTAATGGAGATAGACAGCCCTTTAAATGTATCGAAGTAGAGTGAGCTTTGACTGGCATGAGCTAGATATCCAAGTATTGAAAAAAACGACATTTTAAAATGATAAACGGAAGCTGTAGCACGCTTCTTCAGAAATAGGTGTAGAGAAATTAGAAAAATATTGAACTGAGCTAGAAAACAAGCACAAACTTGGTTAGGACGAACAAGATAGTGCAGAATAAGACATTGGGACTTAGCTTGACTAGTTTTGAGATAATCTATGCTAAGCTGGACCTACAAGTAGCCAGAAAAAGTTAAAAATATGTCTAAGATAGCAGAGTTAATTAGAGTAAACCATGTACTCGACCACGATGAAATGAATATTGAATGTAAGTTACATGCAAATTCGAACGTGATGATTAAAGAGAACGAGGATCGTGCCAGTGCGAAGAAAGCATAGATCACTCAAGTTCAAAGAAGGTGAGTAAAGCTAGAGCAAAAAAGGTAAGGTAAGCTCGTGAGGAAAGAGCTTTGGTCACCCGACGATCATCAAGGACGCGTATTAGAGAGGCACACTAGTATTCAAACTTATTCATTTGACTTTTTCAACTCATTTAGCTCACGCTTTCTAATTTGGAGAGAAAGATCACACAATAATTAATGGTTAGCTCAATAACTGATTTGCGGTGTTTCCGTTCAACGGGTGGAGGTGAGCCATCAAGGTTCCTTCAATCTTTTTTCAAGACGCGAACATCTCGAGAAAAAAATTTAGAGCTGGGTAATAGCACAAAAACCTTCTGTTTCCCGAAGTTCTCACCTAATGTCTTGGAAAACAGGAAAATCAGCGCTCAAGGTCAAAAACTGAGAGGAAATGTGGTTGGAAACCCTGCTCAAAGCTAGTGATTCAGTAGATGAAGGAGGTTGGATCACTATAGCGTGCTTGGAGAATTTTTAAATGTCCTAATATCAATGTAAACCGCTGAGTGGGGTTTCTACGAGATAAAGGACTGTTGTGGGTCTCTTAACGCGAAAGAGGACTCTTGCAGAGATTTTTACAAAAGAGAAGGCTCAGGGTGGGGGGGGGGGGTTATTCAGGCGACAAGATATGGAGCGGACCAGAATATGCCCAGGGTGGAAGCAATGATGAATAGGGTGAAGACGTAGAGACAAAGCCGGTCGACAACCATCGCGGCGAACTTCCAGTTGTTGGATGCGGTCTCTTCGCGGTCAGACTCCACCATTCGCTTCGTCACAATCTAAACATTAATTGTTTAATTTTTTTAGTAGTTTTGCATACATTGTAACTATGTACTGTAATAAATCCAGACTCTGATCTCTCGACAGTGATGCATAGGATCAAGAACGTTAACAAAGTACAAGGACACTTGTAGAACAAAAAACTGCTGATTTGCATGGAATTTTTTTCATAGTTTTTCATTATTACAAAACATATATGGGGCCGTACGCACGTACCATTTTTGGTGGTAAATGATGAAGGAAACAGTGTTATCCTAGAACACTTAACACTATTTTCATTTCCCACCAAAAGGGCCCATGATCTTCATACGGCCCATGATCTTCTTGAAAGAAAGCGCTTCTCACGGTTGTTCTCTTTAGTAATCTCGTTCTCCGTAAAGATGGTTCTAATACAAAATGACAACCAAGTTTCAAAGTAAAGAAAAGCGTAAGAGGACTTATATTAAAAACGGTCAAGTCTAAATTTTTTTAAACGATAAGGCCCATTCGTTGTGGTCAAAAATGGTAATCTATTTTATCTCCCTTGCGTGTGAAGATAACATAAGAACCTTTAAGAATCAGACAAAAAGCATCTGATTTTAGAAATGAGGTAGTCAAGAACTTATGACTAGGTGTACTTAAATATTCTAATTTAAAAATTCTGAACTTAGAGCTTTTAAAAGCCTGAACTTATTAGTGCTTTTAAAAGTGCTTTTCTATTTCACTGTGACTTTTCAAATTTTAATTCCATTTGAAACTCACGTGTAGCATTTTGAAACTGGCCAGAAGTGCTTTTTAAACTGTGGCAAGGTTTGAACTCTGATTTTCCCACTCAATTAAAATAACTTGAAAACTACCGATTGGAAAAGTTTTCTGCTCATTATATGCAGTTTTCATCTCCGATAAAAGTTTTTTCATATTTTTTCTTTTCATTTTTCATTGAAGCTTGGCGACATGTTTTTGTATCTCTGCAATCAAATGTCCAAAAAAACCATTCAAAGAAAGTCAATCTTTTTTTTCAGAGTTTGTTTTAGTTGGTTTCTTACAGGATGAAGTTGGACAAAAAAGTGACTCCATAAAGCTGTCACATGATTAAATCACGAAAAAAGTAAAGGGAAGTAATGGTTCACTCATGGAGCAGTAGAGAGTACCTTCAGCTCGTGATATATTCTCTGGAGGATGAGCAGCGTTGCCTGCTGTCCGATGTCCACAGTGGAGAGATGGGTAACCGGGAGGCCATTCATGGTGGAGCTCGCAGTTCCCCCATTCCCTATCCCCGTCTGCATCAAATGCATTACCCTTCGCTCCATATCGATCGAATTCGACCTACAAGTAACCTTGAGGGTTGAACGAAAATGTCTTCATAAGTAATCATTATGATACAAATACTAATAATACTGATAATATTATACTTTTTAAATATTTATTTTCCGGGTCATGGCATGATAAGTACTCCCCTGAGATGATATATGACTTCTTATTTAAATGAAACAATACATGCGCTTTTGGTGAGTATTGCTACAGTAGAAGGAAAATTACGATCCGTGCAAGCTCTTCCAACCTTTTTCCCCTATTGTGGGTGAATAAGACCAAAGGAGGGGATAGAACTCATGAGCCAGTGCACAATTGTCAGCGCTCGCTACCGATATGTCACACCGGAACGAATTCGACCAGTAAGAAACCGCCAAAAAAGTACCGGTATTGAGCTCCTGCTTGAATATATGGGTTGAGAAAGACCAAGTTCTATCATCATCTTCTCAACCATTCCAACCTGGAAGGATGAGCCTCGTTCTCTTTGATATTTCGAATTAGCGACTCGGAGTGCCTCTTTGGTCGCATGCAGAAGAGCGAGGGAAGCGTCGCATAGGAAAGACTCACACCCGGTCGGTCCATCCGCAACACCCACGGCAGCCAGTACAGCAGCAGTGAGCGGGTCTGCAGCAATTGCTCCAGCATCATCCAGAAACTCTCTATATCTTTTTTCCTTTTTTGTACCTCCCTCTCTCTGCCTGAGGGATCATCTAAGCAACGTAACTATTCTATGCCGTTTTGGGTTCTAAATCTCTTCGAATTTTTTTTATCACGATATAAAGGGCTGCCAGTCTTTCATTTTCTCTCTCACTCTTTCTTTCTCTCTCTCTCTCTTTTTGCGTAATTATCTATATGCGTATTTTTGTTTGTTTCATTATGTGTTGTTTTTTCCTCCCCCGCTTTTTGCTTGATGCAACAACGGCCGCATCAAGGTTATAATTGAACCAATTCAGTTAAAAACTTCTAGCCGAATTGTAGGAAAAGGATAGGTTGACAAACTGATGTTAAGAAATTGAAGAAACTCATGCTTAAACTCACCGTAGGTCCCATCTCATGTGTCTCCGGCGTTCGGTAGTGAAGGTTGAGAACGTAAACGGTGAAAACCGTCGAGGCAGTCACCACAATCATACAGCACGAGAAGAAAATACCTCAAATGATTAATGTTTCGAAGTATTCTATCTTTTATATGTCAAAAATGACTTGCATTCTTTCCTGTACGAGTCCTCTTTCAAATTTTCATTCAGCAACCTATTCTTACGATGTAATTCAGAATGTTGCAATGGTTTCACAGTGTGAATCATTAACTGTTTCAAGAGTAAAACTTCTTCTCCTCGCTAGAAGCTGAATAAATAGTTTTCTAAAAAAAAACACAGAAATTTGGGTAAGGCTCTGAAGCAAAGCAAGGCTTCAAAGAAAAACCCTCAGAAAGTATGGCCCTCAGAAAGCCCCTCAGAAAGACAAAAGAGTATGGACTTAATACCTAAAAGAGGAACTGCTTCAGAGGTCGGAGGAGACATCTCCGATACAATGGATAGGAAGAAGCAGATCGACAGCAGCACAGTGATCTCTTCAAGAGTAGCATTGGAACAGTGAACAAGTCAGAACAAAAATATATCAATCATTTATTCAGCTCAAATTCATAAATCAGTAAATGACCTTGCAAAAATCGTTATAACTTAAGTCACTTTATCGACCTCTTTTTAGAAAATTTAGGATGTACTCAAACTATTTAAATTACCTAGACTTTGTTGGAATAGTCATTTTTAACTTTTCATTTGATCAAATTCAAATATACTACTTCAGAAGAAATTGACTTGTCAAAGAGTGCAGTATTGATTGAACTGACGAAGTGTGATCTTCTCTCCCGCATCGGGTGGCAGCGTGAAGCCCAGAAGAGTCATCATGGTAGTCAATATACATGGCATTATCAAGTTGAATCCTGGAACCACTTATCTCTTTTTCAAGAAATGATGTAAGTTGAAATTCTTCTAAGAATGTTTTTAACATTTCCAATCAATATTTGATCTTTATAAGTCTGGAATGTAATAAAAAATTTTAAAAAAACCGTTTTTTGTAGATTTTTTTTATTAAGGGAGATTTTCTTGTTGAAATATCATTTTTAGCTGTTGTACTTGAGCCTTATGTAACTAAAAGAGAGAGAATGATGAAAGAAAGATAGAAAGAGAGAAAAAGAGGAGTGTAGAGAGGGTGAGAAGAAAAAAAGAGAGAAAGAAAAAGTTAGGAAGAGACAGAGAGAGTGTGGGGGGAAGCGAAAGAGGAAGAGCATACGTCGAAGGGTAAACTTTCCACAACATTATGTAGCTCATATAATACACGTTTTAACATTGAACCTAATACATATTTTACATAAGAAATGATGCAGAACCAACCATAATAGAGAGTCCTCCGCCTCATGTGCAGGTAGAAGGTGAGGTCCGGGTAGGGCTCTGGGCAGCAGTCGTAGAATTTGACACTCCGAGAGACAGTCGTCACTTCAAAGTCAACTAATTAGACTTGATAAGTAACATTTTTCATTGAAGAAGTACATTTCTGATCCAAAAAATTTAATTCCTATGTTAAAGACTTTTTACTAGAAGGAGATGACATTTTCAGATTGGAACTATATCACTTTTTATTATTACTATAATCAACAAGGGATATCTAGCACGTATCTGACATGGAATCCAAAAAAAGAACTTCGCGACAACTTGGGGAGATAATACCAGAGTGATTACGTTTGAGTTTCGAATTGAGTAAGAATATTATAGAAGACAAGGTTGATAAGATCTCATAAATCAGCCGTTGATTCTCGAGATTAGGTTTGTATCTAGAATCAAGAAAGCACGTACACTGCCTTTAGGTATGATTAAGCGCTGAGATTAAGTTTACACTTATTCAATAATAAGAAAGGGATAGCTTAAATTCGAAAAAGGCTTCAAAGTTAGCCTAATTTGGAACTGTTTGCAAAATAAAAGAATAAAAAACTATTGAAAAAAGGTGTCTTACAAGGAAGTGCCCACTCTCCATTGGGAAGGTACTCGGAAATATCGAATCCTCCCTTCGCTGGTTGTAGATCTAATTTAAATCCGTCGTAAGTCCACGAACCAAACTGCAAAAATAACCTACGGACTCTATCAATAGTCAGTTTTATCTTTTCAAGATTTCAAGCACGAAAATCATCAAACTTTTCAAAGCTCTTGAACAGTTAAAATAATTTTTTTTCAACGAACCGATAGAAAACTTTTAAAAATTCTTGAACAGTGAAAAAATTAAGTTTTTCTAGTTTGCGTAGTTTCAGAAATCCGTCGTTTCGAAAACAACGGAGTTTTGAAACTAAACTATAACACTCCTAATAGACTAAACTATAACACTCCTAATAGAAAATGATAGCAACCTTGAAGAAACACTGCTGCTCGTCGAAAGGAAACCACTTGATATCGATCTGAGAATGCAATCTTTACTTTATTAATTATGAATCCTATTGAAATGTGGCTTTAGACTATTATGCTACTATGAATTATAAATATAACTTGTATCAAAGACACGGCTTTCAATTCGTCAGACGTCAGTAACTTGTATCAAAGTTAAAACTTGTAAAAAAGTTATGATTTATGACTTGTACCAATGCACTGCATTTGAGTTCAGTAGACTTAAAGTAAGGAGGATGAGAATGAAAAATATTTGTTGACTTTGCAAGAGATCTTGAATATGCCGGGAGGAATCCAGTGGACGGAGCCCGAATTGTACACGATCATGTTCGTTGGGTAGGTGGAGTCAAAGTTGGAGTCAACACTGCATAGGTAAACTCATCATAACCTCTCATTTCAGCTGGAATTTATGTTCAAAAGCTGTTTTGTCATCAATTGAACTTCAGGACCAAATTGACTGTTGAGCGGTCGCGTTCCGGGTCTCAAAAACTCTTAGTCCTAGTCTCAATAAATGGCCCATCCAAAATCTCGTTATAAAAATATGTGAAAAAAGAGGATGATAGTCGTACAAATGTTAAACTTAACCAAACAAAAATTCCCCGTTCAAATGTCAAAGTTTTACATTCTCGCATGTACTGAAAATCTCAGATTCATGTAGCAGCAGAGCAGCAACATAAGTTTGTGATTTATAGTTCTTTGATATTTTTATAAATTAATCAAAATAAGTATCATCAATAATGATAATAAAATACTTTCGATCATAAAATGAAAAATATATGTGAGCTTTAAAAAAGGGAATTTGAAGAAAGAAATGTACTCTACGCAGGAACTAACTCTTAACGAGAAGGAAAACTCTAGAAAAGTCTGACCAAAGGGTAATGTATCTTACATGAAAGTTTGGTTTCCTGGTAGAAACTAGAAAGCAGGATAGTTAAATTAGGAAGAAGAACTGAATTGTACCGACCTGTTATACAACAGCACGTCAGGTTTCCAAATTTTTCCTGCGGGAAATCGAACATCCGATATGTTACCGTACTCAGCGATATCCCATTGTAGTTTGTAGTCAGTCCATTCCTGTAAGTCAAACCAATATACGCTGAGTACCAAAAGTTGCCAGAGTGTGCAAACTCACGTAATCCAGCCAGGCATTGACGTAAACAATCTGATTCTTCTCATCAACGTCGATGATTTGCTGTAGGGAAACCTTAAATCAGTTGCTTTAATACATTTCTAAGCCCTCCGCATTCCAAACCAAAATAAAATGTGAAAATTATGAACCTTGAGATAGACAGTAACCGGTTGCGAGTGATTAGCAACTGGCCTCTCCAAATTGTTATAGTCACGCATCAAGTCCTAAAAAATTACTTCTGAATTGTGCAATGAAGTCCTGATTTTGAAGACGAGAACGATTTTTCAAACTAAAGTTGTATTGCCTAAAATGTATTTAAAAACCTCATAAAGTCTTCTCTCGTGAAAAGAAGCAGAAGCGAAAGCGAGGAGACTCGCGATTCTCAGCAGCGCGACCATTCAAACCGAGTCTTAGCCATCCATCAGGACTCACTTCTGCAGGACTCGTTCATTCAGGACTCTATTCTTCCCAGTCCCTTCATTCCGTGTCCTTCTTATATTGCTACCAGCAACTTCTGCTCAATAAAATACATACTTCTATGCGAAAATCAAAAGTGTACAGAAAAATAATATTTTGTTATGCACTCCTTCACACAAATTGACGAAGTAATTCAAATTTCGTGTATGACAAGCGGAAAGAAAACTTTTGAAAAAATGAATGACTTGGAATGAAGTGTTTGAAGCGTTAAGTACATGCTCTTTTTCAACCATATGAATCTAATTGAAAAAAAAGTAAATAAGAATGTTTGTGAAAACTAGGATGCGAAATTCTTGCTTAAAAACATTTTTTAAAACATAAAAAAACTTATCTAACATATGTATTATAAAGGTTAATGGCATCTTTAACATTTGAAAAAAACATTTGTGACCTTATAAAATAGTTGTTTTTTTCAACAGAGAAAGAGCGCGCAGCCATTTTTACATGACACAATTGATGATGAGGGGGACCGCTTGAGGGGGCAGTGATATCTCGAGGGAGCAGGGAGGGGAAGGTGACAGGGAAAGATTGTGGCCGAGGAAGAGAGCGCAGACTGCAGCGACAGCTGCATCAGTTCAACTTAACTTCCTCACATGTGTTTTGTCTCTCTCTAAGCTGGAAGCATTATTTGTATTTGTGACACGCTCATTTAAATTGCTATAGCGTTCGCTTAACGAAGTCTTGTTGATCACTTAGCTTCAAAGGTAATCAGGAAGAAGATGTTAAAGAATGCCGCAGAGAGAAATGACTTAGAAGACTTGAAGACAAAAGGAATTCTAGGGATGAAGATCATTTAGGCAAACCGAAGCAAACTCAGGTGAAGTCACTCGATAGATAGAGAGAAAGTAAGTAAGAAAGACAAGAACTTAGCTTTAAAAAACATGAACTACTTAGACGTAATGAAGACGAACGAACAAAACATGGAATTAGTGAGAATTTGGGTGATGGAGGAAATCTTAACAAACGAAAATCATAGCTCAGTCGAGAATTCTTGTTGTTATGAAAGAATAGCCCGAACATGTGGTTATGTGGCTCAGACATCTCTTCAGAAAATAGAGCTCTGGGATCGAAATTCTTCTGATTGAACATGATGGACAGCTTTCTCATACGAATGCAGCCTAGACATATGGAAGTCTATAAAGAAAACAACTCTACAGGAATTTTCTAAGATGACTATTTAAACTCACTTATATTTATTTAATACATCGAATATTATTACTTATGCGCGAAAGTTTCCATCATAAATCAGACATAAGTACTACGCATTTCATTCGAATTAGTGATGTCGATAATGTTTCTCATTTTCAATCTTTGCGTCTTAATTTGCTCAAAAAATCAAAAAAAAATCACAAATCAAAAAATATATTTTCGCCGATTTCCTGTTTACGGTATGAAGTTCATATAAATTAGAAACTTTGAGTGAGCGTGAGTGAGTCCAAATAGTAGTCATAACTGCATCCTCTGCTCTTCTCTCACCTATTCGCGCAAAACCGAAACAGAAAAAGTTGTCTATGCATAGCAAAAATGTTCATTGTTTTCCAGAATCATTTGAAAAATTTTTTTAGAACTGGATAGATGCGTTTTTTTTTGTGTGATGTAAAGAGCGAGACGGCATAGTTTCGGGCGACAAAAAATATACTTCAAATAGAATTTTTCTAAGGCATTACAAACACTTGAAGTATTCTTATCTCAAAAAAGATTCATCATAAATTAGGTTAATTTCTTTGTCTTCCTCCTAAACAATTCCCCCCCCCCAAAAGATTTCCCCCCAAAAGATGTAGATGCCTCGTTAAGAACAGCTTTTTATTACACATGTTCCATAATATCCAGTTACGCAAAGAAGTGCATTCTTAAGTACATACAAATATTCATAACGAGCAAGAGGTAAAAGAGACGTCTGAGTAAACTTTCACCAGGCTTACCCACGATAATACATTAATGAAAAAGTGAATAAAGCATGTATGATTGATAAACTTGATTATCGATTAAGTTTAAAAAGAGGAAGTGGAACAAAACTTTCCTACATATGCTACTATTCCAAAGATAACATTGTAATATTTGAGTAAAGTAAACTGTTTAAAGAATCTCAACCTCTACCAGAGGGTTGTTTTTGTTCGGGTTTCAATTGCTGCGAAAAAGTGGGTTTTGTGCTACAGATCATTGCAACTTAAACTCAGTAAGACTTCGTATATCTTCATCGGTAGACTAAGGTTTCTAGCAAAATCAGCATTCTTAATCCTCCTTGCTCAGAATGTTTTTCTTCTCAGGTACTATGAATTCCCTTTAGAAAAACGGCTTCAAGGACCTAATTAGGAGAAGCTTGACTGAGAGAGAGAGAGAGAGAGATCTTGATTGCAGAGTTCGGCCGGTAAGAAGCGTTTTTGCCTACTCCTATCCGGATCTCTAAATTTTCTTTCTTTCTCTCTCACTCTCTCTCTCTCTCTCCTCCCTTTTCTCTCTTACTCCCTCTATGCCTCTTTTCTTATCTTGAATTTTCTCTTCTCTGTGTTTTTCCCTCTCTTAGTCTTTTTACTCTCCATCATTCTTGTTTTTTTCCTCAATTTCTTTTCTCTCACCATTCCTTTCGCTCTCTCTCTATCTCTCTCTCTCTTTTTTGTTATCCTTTTCTAATGCTCTATCTCTTGTTCTAAGCTATGCCTCTTTCTTTTTCGTTTCCTGTCCATCACTCTTCTTTTCCGTTCAGTTTCGTTCAATCTTTTTTCTCTCTTCTATTTCTTCCTCTATCTCTGTCTCCCTTTTCCTCTGATTATCTCTTCTATTTCTTCCTCTATCTCTGTCTCCCTTTTCCTCTGATTATCTCTTCTATTTCTTCCTCTATCTCTGTCTCCCTTTTCCACTGATTATCTCTTCTATTTCTTCCTCTATCTCTGTCTCCCTTTTCCTCTGATTATCTCTTCTATTTCTTCCTCTATCTCTGTCTCCCTTTTCCTCTGATTATCTCTTCTATTTCTTCCTCTATCTCTGTCTCCCTTTTCCTCTGATTATCTCTTCTATTTCTTCCTCTATCTCTGTCTCCCTTTTCCTCTGATTATCTCTTCTATTTCTTCCTCTATCTCTGTCTCCCTTTTCCTCTGATTATCTCTTCTATTTCTTCCTCTATCTCTGTCTCCCTTTTCCTCTGATTATCTCTTCTATTTCTTCCTCTATCTCTGTCTCCCTTTTCCTCTGATTATCTCTTCTATTTCTTCCTCTATCTCTGTCTCCCTTTTCCTCTGATTATCTCTTCTATTTCTTCCTCTATCTCTGTCTCCCTTTTCCTCTGATTATCTCTTCTATTTCTTCCTCTATCTCTGTCTCCCTTTTCCTCTGATTATCTCTTCTATTTCTTCCTCTATCTCTGTCTCCCTTTTCCTCTGATTATCTCTTCTATTTCTTCCTCTATCTCTGTCTCCCTTTTCCTCTGATTATCTCTTCTATTTCTTCCTCTATCTCTGTCTCCCTTTTCCTCTGATTATCTCTTCTATTTCTTCCTCTATCTCTGTCTCCCTTTTCCTCTGATTATCTCTTCTATTTCTTCCTCTATCTCTGTCTCCCTTTTCCTCTGATTATCTCTTCTATTTCTTCCTCTATCTCTGTCTCCCTTTTCCTCTGATTATCTCTTCTATTTCTTCCTCTATCTCTGTCTCCCTTTTCCTCTGATTATCTCTTCTATTTCTTCCTCTATCTCTGTCTCCCTTTTCCTCTGATTATCTCTTCTATTTCTTCCTCTATCTCTGTCTCCCTTTTCCTCTGATTATCTCTTCTATTTCTTCCTCTATCTCTGTCTCCCTTTTCCTCTGATTATCTCTTCTATTTCTTCCTCTATCTCTGTCTCCCTTTTCCTCTGATTATCTCTTCTATTTCTTCCTCTATCTCTGTCTCCCTTTTCCTCTGATTATCTCTTCTATTTCTTCCTCTATCTCTGTCTCCCTTTTCCTCTGATTATCTCTTCTATTTCTTCCTCTATCTCTGTCTCCCTTTTCCTCTGATTATCTCTTCTATTTCTTCCTCTATCTCTGTCTCCCTTTTCCTCTGATTATCTCTTCTATTTCTTCCTCTATCTCTGTCTCCCTTTTCCTCTGATTATCTCTTCTATTTCTTCCTCTATCTCTGTCTCCCTTTTCCTCTGATTATCTCTTCTATTTCTTCCTCTATCTCTGTCTCCCTTTTCCTCTGATTATCTCTTCTATTTCTTCCTCTATCTCTGTCTCCCTTTTCCTCTGATTATCTCTTCTATTTCTTCCTCTATCTCTGTCTCCCTTTTCCTCTGATTATCTCTTCTATTTCTTCCTCTATCTCTGTCTCCCTTTTCCTCTGATTATCTCTTCTATTTCTTCCTCTATCTCTGTCTCCCTTTTCCTCTGATTATCTCTTCTATTTCTTCCTCTATCTCTGTCTCCCTTTTCCTCTGATTATCTCTTCTATTTCTTCCTCTATCTCTGTCTCCCTTTTCCTCTGATTATCTCTTCTATTTCTTCCTCTATCTCTGTCTCCCTTTTCCTCTGATTATCTCTTCTATTTCTTCCTCTATCTCTGTCTCCCTTTTCCTCTGATTATCTCTTCTATTTCTTCCTCTATCTCTGTCTCCCTTTTCCTCTGATTATCTCTTCTATTTCTTCCTCTATCTCTGTCTCCCTTTTCCTCTGATTATCTCTTCTATTTCTTCCTCTATCTCTGTCTCCCTTTTCCTCTGATTATCTCTTCTATTTCTTCCTCTATCTCTGTCTCCCTTTTCCTCTGATTATCTCTTCTATTTCTTCCTCTATCTCTGTCTCCCTTTTCCTCTGATTATCTCTTCTATTTCTTCCTCTATCTCTGTCTCCCTTTTCCTCTGATTATCTCTTCTATTTCTTCCTCTATCTCTGTCTCCCTTTTCCTCTGATTATCTCTTCTATTTCTTCCTCTATCTCTGTCTCCCTTTTCCTCTGATTATCTCTTCTATTTCTTCCTCTATCTCTGTCTCCCTTTTCCTCTGATTATCTCTTCTATTTCTTCCTCTATCTCTGTCTCCCTTTTCCTCTGATTATCTCTTCTATTTCTTCCTCTATCTCTGTCTCCCTTTTCCTCTGATTATCTCTTCTATTTCTTCCTCTATCTCTGTCTCCCTTTTCCTCTGATTATCTCTTCTATTTCTTCCTCTATCTCTGTCTCCCTTTTCCTCTGATTATCTCTTCTATTTCTTCCTCTATCTCTGTCTCCCTTTTCCTCTGATTATCTCTTCTATTTCTTCCTCTATCTCTGTCTCCCTTTTCCTCTGATTATCTCTTCTATTTCTTCCTCTATCTCTGTCTCCCTTTTCCTCTGATTATCTCTTCTATTTCTTCCTCTATCTCTGTCTCCCTTTTCCTCTGATTATCTCTTCTATTTCTTCCTCTTTCTCTGTCTCCCTTTTCCTCTGATTATCTCTTCTATTTCTTCCTCTTTCTCTGTCTCCCTTTTCCTCTGATTATCTCTTCTATTTCTTCCTCTTTCTCTGTCTCCCTTTTCCTCTGATTATCTCTTCTATTTCTTCCTCTTTCTCTGTCTCCCTTTTCCTCTGATTATCTCTTCTATTTCTTCCTCTTTCTCTGTCTCCCTTTTCCTCTGATTATCTGAATGCTCATGTGATTCTCAGATTTCTCAATTTCCTGTAAATGACACGATTGTTTTCTGAACTCTTTCATGAATGGCAGAAAAGAGATCAATCATTTTCCTTTTCCTTTTTCCGCTAAAAAGAAGCAAGACAAAAAAGAACTCTTTAGGTATACAAAGCTTGACGCATTAAGGAATATCTAATGGCACCCCAGTACGTATTTTTCATATACCGTTTCTGCAGCATGTAAACAAAAATATAAAGGAGAGTCTGTGATTCGGTGAGTAAAATAGGCAGAAGAGTCGTGAATCACACGAATTTGAGAGCGTTTTGTTGCTTTTTCTTGTGTCCCTTGCCCTTGTTTCAAGACTTTCTACTGAAAGAAAGTGAGGGCGGCGAGGATTATTATTGAAGAGGAAAGAATAAGTAAGGAGGATGATGGGGATGAATGCCCCGAATATGCGAGGAAAAAAAAAACGGGCGAGGAGAGAGTCAAAAAGAAATAAAAACAATAAAAAAGAAGAAAAGAATGTAGAAAGAGTGAGAGGAGGTAAAAATTTGTAGGAAAAGAAATAGTACAGGAAAAGGAACAAGTAGAGACGAGTCATATACGCAAGCAGAGAAAAGCTCAGAAAGCGAAGAGCAACACAGAAAAAGGCAGAAATGGTCTTCAAAAAAGACAAACATTGAAATTAGGAGGAAAGGCAAACCAGAATAGTAGAAAGTGGTTTGTATACGCTTCGTGATCAATGCCATAAATGATATCAACGCCGTGCTTTGTACGAAAAAATCTCCCGAAGCCGTAGTTATTGAGCTGCTGATGCTATGCGATCTGTAAGCTGCTGATGTTATGCGATAACGTAATATAAGTATATAGACATCAATGTTATATCAGGGTGCTCGATTCCTACAAGAGTTCAGGCTTGATCACGCTGACGGGTAGAACTCTCAGCAGTGGAAATGAGAAAACTAACGCTATTTTGATCGACAGTATGAAAACTGCAGAGATGTCAGACTGAGAACCTGGTGCTACCCCTAATAAAGCCAGTCAAGGACTCTCATTCGGAGCACCATGAATTTTTTTCTTCGTCACAGACTGTTATCAATGAAAATAGGTTTTCTCAAACTGGTAAAAAATTTTGTGCAAAAACAGACACAATATTTTTCTGCAAAACTGAAAAGAGTTAAATTTTACTTTAGCCCGGCGCACGGGACAAAATGCACTGGAATAGTTCTATGATACTTTGGCCCCCACTCTCTTAAACCCGGGTGTTATAGGATGCTGTATCATCATATTATGGGTTAAATGCTTGCATGAACCACTTTTTTTTTCTCAAATTGTGATTGAATTGTTTTTTTAGGAATGTTGATTTGTCTATCAAATGTTTGCTTGGGCTTAGGAAAAAAATATTTAAATTGGTTAAATGTTAGAGAGTGTGTTTTTGAAATAAATCCTGCGGAGGCTTTTGTAAAATGTGTTAAAATAGAATTCTACACTGGAATTTTCTATAACAAACTTTTTCAGAAGTCGTGCTCGGTTGGGGGCTAATGTAAAAGATTGACATTATATTTTCTCCCCCCATAAAAAATTTTCAGTTGTGTGAAGGGCTATTGTATAACTAAGGGGACTAAAAGTGCTTGAGGGCTAAAGTAAAATTTAACCCTGGAAAGTCTTTTTGTCATCAATTGGAATTATGGAGAGCATTTTTTAGAGATAGAACCGAAATAGCTGATATCAACAACTATCAGCTCTGAAGGCTGATGAAAACTCCAAATGATTGATTCCGGAAGTCCGAGAGATAAGATTCAGAAAAAAACTAAAAGAGAATGTGTTCAATGAGAAATAATGTGAAAAATCGACCGAATAAGAATAGCTTGAGAAATAGTGGTTATAGGTTGAGAAAGAAACGGAAGGATGTGTTTCATTAAGTGATTGATCCCCTAGACTCTCAGGCTCATACAGAGTTCTCTCTTGATGAGTAAAATCCCGGTCAACTCAATCGATATCTAGAAAGTGAACGTTTCCACCAAAACTCACAATTGAAAACTCAATGATTTCTGTGATTCATACGGTGCTCGTAGCCCCCACCACCCAAAAAAAAAGAAAATAAATACAATTTTTTGCTTCTAAAAACATTGATTTAACAGCGGAGAGAAGGTGATTAATGATACCAAAAGGATATTCTCGACAGAAAGATAGGGTAGAGGCAGAGAAATCAGGAGAAATATCGAGAAAGCTTGGATCATTCATGATGTATGAAGTTGTCATACGCAATACTTGAGGAGAGAAAGGCTACTGATTTAGTCTACCTGAAAACTTTCTCAGGCCGAAACGGATCACATTTCTTCGTGTGAAAAACAATAGAGAAGACAAGAAAATATGAAGAAAGAAAGAAGACAAAAGCCAAGGGAGGGAGAGTCGTACTGAGGAGGAAAAAGAGTTCAAGTAAACCAGAAGTAAAACTAAGCGTTTCAGTTACGGAATAGAAAAAGAGAAAAGACAGAAAAGTGAAACAAGAGAAAAGCAGAAAAAAAATTGAAAAAGATAATTTTGCTAGAAAATCAGGTGGGCACTAGTTGTTTCAATGAGGCATATTCAGAATTAAACGTAAAGACTAAAAGAAAAAAAACAATCGTGAACTTTTGTTCCTGAGCCAATGAAATAGTTGATTATGGCCTTGATGAAACCTTAGGAAGAACTAACAGTTGATCAGAACTGTATATTTCAAAATGTATTATTCCAAATTTTCTCTAATCAAAACATCTCTTGAAAACTATTCATTGAGTATACACATTATACCGTGAGGAGCATATTTTAGCTTGGGAAAAGGAAGTTATTTCAACATTATTTTCGCTAGGCTGTATTCAGAGGATGAATCCCTTATCAATTACTCGTGGTAAAAATATTTAAAAACGTGAGTTTTAGCGATTCGAGGATAAAGCTTTTACTTGAAATTAATCCGTTTTCTGAGATCTCTCCTATCTTCTCGACATCCAGGCTTCCCAAGTAGTGCATTATACTAACTGAGTATTCCAATTTGTTCCCCATTCCTTCAATCTTCTTGGGAACAAACGTAAAAAAGAACTAATGCTAGTGAAAAGGTCTGAGAAAATATGGGGAAAAAAGAGCAAAAAAAAAGGGGGGGAGAAATGAAGGAGTGTGGTAAGAAAATGGAGCGGGAGACATGATCATAGAATGAAACAGAGAGTTAGAAAGATAGAATTGTCATACTATAAATAAAGGGCGAAAAAAAAAGACAGAAAAAACAAGGAAAGAGAAAAAAGAGAAAAAACGAGAGAAATGGTGTTACCGAAAAAGAGCTAGTAGTAAGAATTGAAGTAATGAAAAAAACTCCAAAACAATTTTAATAAAAAAGTTTTTACTTCATATTATTAATCTCATAGTTTTTTAAAAGTAGAAACTTACTGCCTTACAAATTTTCCCTGATTTGGTTGTCTTAACGAGAAAATATAGACGGAAAATATAAACTTGGTCTTAGAATGAACCGAGCAAAATGGGATAAAAAGGCGTACCAGGCGGGAAAAATCTAGATAGTGAAAGTAACAAAAATAAAAAATTAGATTTTTAAAAAACAAATTTTCTAAGTAGAGAACTTTTTCTGCAGTACAAAACTTTCATGTAAGCCTTCATAACGTCGTTAAAAAAATTTCCGATTGCAGAAGGAGTAGAAAAAGCAACAAGAGTCGATTTGTTTTTCAAGAATGAGGAAGGGTTGAATATTTTAACCTGATTATTTTTGAGCTTCTATGATAAACAAGAGTTAGTGTGTTAGCGGAGATAAGTTAGTGTGTCTCTAAGCCTTTCTGTTCAAATCATTTTATTTCATAAGTGAATTATCGTTCCTTGAAGGCTATTTGTAGATGATTCGTTAAAAATCCATGTACCCAAAATTTATAGCTTACGAAATCATTTCCCAGAAACTCATAAACAGGAAAAAAAGCTCATGAGAGGAAGCATTTCTACCTGGCAGTTTTCCGAATTCGGCCTCACAGAACAAAAAAGCCGACTTCAGAATCTCAGATTTTTTCCATTGAGTGGGAGAAGAGCTAATAGATGTCATGAAATGCCATCAGAGACGTCACGCCCCACGACCAATAACCCAAGGAGAGGGGAACACATCCAACACATATCCAACCCTGCCTCTCAATACGAACCTTTCCTCTCTTTTATATACTATTTACTATCTCCTATGAATATTCTCCTCTCACTTAATCAATATTATGAGCATATATGTACATATATTCCATTCTTTTAACCTTTTTGAACTTTTCAGCGAGGATTAAAAATGGTGCAAAGTATATTGTTATAGTAACATCGAGATTCGGAAGTTGAGCACAATAAAAAAAAAAAAATTCATAATCTTGGAGACAATACATGTCAACACAAGTTTTTTTTTTCATCCAGAAGTTGATGAGAACAAAATGCAAAATATAAAATATTAGTAAAAAAAGTTCTCAAAAAAATCAACGAACAGTGGGAAAATTTATGCCAGAAAGAAGATATATCGGGGAAGCTCAAACTACTTTATAGTTCGAATATGTTAACGTATTTAACATTTTCCCAATTCCATCGACCTTCTAAAATGAATCGAGTACAAAAAAAGCGATTTGGTGGCTTGGAGGAAAAGAAACAGAGAAAAAAATTCAAGTGGAGAAGAAGCTTAGTTGGAGTGAGAGAAAAAACGGAAAGATAGAGACAGAATAAGAGAAAGAAGAATCTGAGTAAAAAAAAGAGAGTAAGAGAGAGGATGAGATAGGGAGAAGCTAAGATGAAGGAGAGTATAATGAAGAGGGAGATAAGCTGAGGCTGAAGAGAAAAAGAGCAGCACGGTAGGCGGAGTTTCAGCTTAAAGCACTTTTTCTTTCAACTCATTCCGTTCTCAAGACTATTATAGGTAATCTTCTAAAAATTGAAGAAAATCAGGAAAAATTAGTCCGGTTAAACGTTCCAATTCGATAGGCATCCGAAGAGTGAATTTACGAGAGTTCCAAGCGAATAGAAAACGGAAGCACTGTAAAATTCCGATCTACGCTCGAGTTCATTCTGAGAGGAATGAAGATCAACTGTTGGTATATTTTAGAAACATGGCGTCTTTTTCTGGGCGGATTTTCATCAAGAGTGCAGAGATGAAAAATAAGAGTTTCATGCTCTTTCTTCGCATGTGCTTTCTCGACGCACTCATGCTCTCAAGCCTCTTCCGGGTACACTTCTCGGAGAAACTCTTAAAATTACTTTACTTTCATAAATTTTGCTTTGTTTTTCACATCAAGAAGAAGACCAACACTCTATCGAAAAGACTACAAAGTAGCCTCTTACCTAGGAATCGAGCTTGAAGTTTTTCCTCCGACAAAAAACAAGCCGATTCTCGGCTTTAATACATAAAAAAACAAGAATTAACTCATATTTGTAGGTACACCCTCTGAATAATAGATCGCTACGTTCTCAACACTCGTTGAAAACCGCCTTCGCTAAGAGTAGCCACCTCACTCCATTTCAACCACCAGAATTATTTCCACAGCCTCTCACAAAGTCGGATACGCATAAGACGTTAGGCTGAACTATCTGTCCGAGTACTTCTGTAATGAGAAAACCGCCTTCGCTAAGAGTAGCCACCTCACTCCATTTCCACTACCAGAATGATTTCCACTGCCTCTCACAAAGTCGGATACGCATAAGACGTTAGGCTGAACTATCTGTCCGAGTACTTCTGTAATGAACTGGTTCTTGAAGAAGTAAATTTATACGTTCAAATGCTTACCTGGGCAGCAATCAATGGGTTCGAAGTTAAAAAATTCCGTTTTGAGAAAGGACCCTACTATTTGTCAAAAAGAAAAGATAGGGAATTCATTCAATTCATGAGGGCAAGAAGTGCGAAACTTTGTTTCAAGTAACATTTTTATTTGAGTTAATTTTCCTTAGCGATTGATTCGCCTGAAATTTTCCTTTCTGAATGAGCCACCTCTCATCTGCGGCAGATATCCAGGGATGATTGAGAAGGCTTTGAGTACATTCTTCGCGTGCATTATGATGAAGTCATGTAGGATACGATTGATGGGTAGATCAAGAAGGCATCAGAACTGACAGGAATCATAATCTGGTATGGAGGAAGTTGAAAGGAGGCAGAGCATGAGTCCAGAGAATAAAGAAAAAGAGAGAGAAAAATAGAGAAATTTCCGGTTGAGAGGTTGAACGACTACGAAAGGAATTAATACAAAGGTGGTTAACAATCAGTAAAGAGGAAGAGAGACAAAGAAAAAATAGAAGAGCGTTTTAGATAAGTGATAAAAATGAATTTATTTGACTGGGTTCAAAAAGAAGGAGGAAGAGTGATGGAAATCTGGAGAGAGAGAAAGATGAAAAGAGAGAAGGAAATAGATCCGAAAGGAAGAAAAAGAACTTTAAGAGATGAAGAGAGACAGACAAATGTCGTTGTCAATTTTTCCACCAGGAGAAGTTGAAGTTGTTCTCTCCTCTTGTAATTCTCCAATGATACCTCTTTTTTCATCCTGTCATGTTCCTCTGTACTCGTTCACCCAAAATCTGGTAGTTATGTTATCTCTCTCTCTCTCTCTCTCTCTCTCTCTCTCTCTCTCTCTCTCTCTCTCTCTCTTGCTCTCCTACTTTTATACCTTTATCTTTCTCTCTTTTCCTCTTTATTTCTCATTCTTATGTATATGTATGTTTTTTCATATTTCCTCACCTGGTCCTATTCTCCTTAAACTTGCTTTTTTTCCGTTCTTAATAATGATCTTTTGAAAGCTCTCTGCCTATATTTTCTCTTTCTCTCTTTGCACACACTCTCTATTCCTTTTCTGTCTTTGACTGTTTCTCTCGTCCATAAATTTTTTCTTCGGTTGCCATTTTGTGGTCGCAAACAGATGTGACTGGAAGTTGTAATAAAAAGTCTCACCGTACATGATTACAACCCCCCTCCCTTCCCAACCCCCCCCCCCTCCGAAAAGATCTCCATTTTTTTGATTGGAAAACGAAATTTTTACGAGAGTCTCAAAGAAAACAACAAAGGGCGAAATCTTTTGTGAAGTTGTGATTGAACACATAAGTTGAGATGAAATGTGAGACACACGCGATCTTTTAACATAGCAAGTATAAAGATTCTCGACGGTTATTTTCTTAGTATTTGTTCTCAGAAATGAGAAAATTTTGATTCAGGCTTCAATTTCCTTTGAAAAATTTGAGGGCTCCGCTTTTACTGTATGAGCACCTTGGAGAGTTTTCAATGGAAGATGGAGCACTGTGATGACTCAATTGAGTTTGGTATTCTCGTATGGGACATTCATTAGAAGTAGCTTCTCCTCTGCGCCGATCGGAACACCCGAAGTTAATGACTCTCAGTCGATGATTTATAGTCGAGTTGAAACTGGACTATATGTATGTTATCCACAGATATCAGATAAAGAGCTGGACACAACTTCAGCTGCCAAAAGCTCTTCTGAGCTGTTCGGCTCTTTTGCTTTTGTTCCAGTTTCTAGTTCTACAAGATATGATAGCTTAAGTTTTTGAAAAATTTCACTTCCTTCATTTTCTCGTTTGTGAAATCATTTCAAAAGTGGTTTTTGCTTTGAGCCATTTTCAAACTGCAGTCCAAAAAGTTCTTCTCCTACATATGTATCTCGAAATTATATTCATGAAAGCTATCAATGTTGAAAAACTCATTTGACTTTTTTTCTACATCTTCTAGATTTTTTGAAGAACTCAAAAGAAAATTATAAGAAGCTGTATAGTAGGTTTAATGTATAGTAGGTAAGAAAACTGTGACGTGGGCTAATTTTTCTTAGATCACTTTACTTCAAAGAAAAAACGAAGAGGTCTTCTAATAACGAGATGCTTTTTCAATGAAAAGAGACGGAATTGTGATCAAAAACCAAGGAAAAAATATCCTTCCCTAGCCCCAATACCTCAAAGTTGGTGGGAAGGTGTAAACTCACTCAGCTCTGCGACCGTGATTGCCGGAATCACGAAGTTCTGAGTGAGGCTAAAATTGGGTCCTCTTTCGGACAAGCTCACTTCCGATAGTGGTTTCATCCGTCAGATGGCTAGAAGGAGAGGGGTTTTGTCCAGGCCAAGCGAGTCGAGGCGCCAATCGATTAAACTCTTGCCTTCTCTACGGTCAAGAAATAGCAGGAACTCCCGAAAACAACGTCAACAGGCCGATCGTCAGAAGAACCCCCGTTGTAAACCATGACTTCGAACTCAACAAATCACACCAAAGCTAGGGCGTTCCCCAGAAGCGACGCGGTCTTATCTTGTCCGAGAGGACCGAGATATAGGCGAGGACAGGCAGCTACTCATGGGCGGAGTTTGCTCGGGCGGCGCACAGCCGAAATTCGTCCTGTGAAACTTAACGTCGAACCCTCACGGGACGCAGTAGAGAGGTCGCTGTGATGCTAAAGCGAGGCGAGTTGACATAGAGAATGTTTACGAGACTAAGTGGAAAGGATTCAAGGCCAAGCTGATCGGAGATGAATACAAACTCACCTACCACGGAGCATCCTCAGCTAGGAATGGCGTCAGTATCATCATTTCTTCGAAACTGGCTGGCGATGTTACAGAAGTCATTCTCTCATCAGACAGCGTAATTGCCGTCCGTGTAACGTCGTCGAACAACCACCTTTTGATCGTCTATGCATACTCCTCTAATCAGGGATGTAGCGACGCCGATAAGGACGACTTCTATGATTCGATCGAATAAGTATTGAAGAACAGCGAACCACACGAAGAAATACTAATAGGTGGCGACGTAAACGCCCAAATTGAGTCGGATCGAACGATGTGAAAGAGAAGACGGTGGTCACAGAAGCGGCATGCTCAATACTGAAGGTCAATGTCTGATAGATTTCTGCGCTCGATGCGATCTTGTGATCGTAAATTCCTTCTTCAAGAAAAGGAGATCGCACAAAACCACTTATGAGAGTGGAGGAAAAGAAAGCGAGATCGACTTCTGGCTCATTCGGCGAACGAAACTCCGGCATGCTATGGACGCGGAAGTAATCCCATCGGATCACATTGCTACCCAGCACCACTCGCTTATTATGGATTACAAGCTTAAAAGGCAGACTATGCAAGTAACTCGTAATCCAGAGTGTACTCGAATAAAATTTTGGCGAGCATACGGGAAAACTAAACATTTTCTTCTTCACCGGCGTCTACGGCAACCTCCTTCCGTCCGCACTCTACAAGCACTTTCCGGCGGACGTCGATGAACACTGGCAGCTTCTATAAAACAGCATCAAACAACCATAAGCGTGCTAGGAATGAAAAGACCTGGGAAAGCGAGGATCGAGAAAGACACCTGATGCGATGTAAGATGCGAAAAAAATCTAGACAGATTGAGGATCGTGCTAGGTACGATTCAGCCAAGCGAAGAGATCTATGGCGGTCGCCAAAGAATTCCATTGTATACTTTAGTCAACTCTACGACAATATGGACCGACCAGGAGGAGAGAAAGAAATATATGTATCAACTGGTGAAGGCAATACACAGCAAATCGTTAGACGTCAGGAGGGCGACCACGATAAGAGACAAACAAGGAAAGCTCATAACGGACGCACAAGATGTGAGAGACCGGTGGCGCGAGTACTTTGAAGAGATAAGCGGCCAAGAATTCAAGCTTCCTCCTTTACCTACTTTACCTCCTGTTCTCGGACCGGTACCAAAGATTACAGAACATGAAGTAAAGGTTGCTCTCCAGAGGATGAACAATGGAAAGGTGGCTGGCCCTGATGACATTTCCCGGGAAGCATGGAAGCTGGCTGGAGACGCAGGACAGGCTCACCTCGTAGAACTGTTAAACACCATCATATATGTAATACAACGAGACAGTATCCCACAAAGTTGGTGTGACTCCACAACTGTGTAAATATTCAAAGGAAAATGCGATGCAAAGATGTGCAACAATTACCGACCAATCCGGCTCCTTAACCACACAATGAAGATATTTCAGAGAATATTGGAGGCGCACATCAGGAACATAGCTCAGCTACCGGCGCAGCAATGTGGTTTCGTACCCGGAAAAGGAACAATAGATTTCATCTCCGCTCTGAGATCTCTAGTTGAGAAACACGTAGAAAAGAAGGTACTCCTACATCTAACATACCTAAACCTGGAAAAGGCATTCGCTCTCGCTCTACGAGATTATTTGGCCCCAGAAGAGTATATCTGATCGGTCCGAGCGACTTACACCTCATCTAATAGTGCAATCAGAACTGCCGTCGTTCCCAGTCAAAGTGAGAGAACACAAAGGGAGTGCCCTTTCTCCTATTCTTTCCATACTGGTAATGGACAACATCACGCGAACGCTTTTGACTCCAAGTCTAACGACGCTTGCATACGCTGATGACTTACTGCTCCAACACGCTTGGAGATAGAGAATCGCACTCAGGAGTGGAACTATGCATTTTCCAGACACGTCTTACTCCACAATGTCTAGAAGACTGATTACCAGGAATTCGGAGAGCAAACGGACGGGACGGTACACATAAACGGCGAACCTCCTTTAAAACTACGATTTTCAAGTACCTTTATATAGGGGTTTTGTCATGGTATGGATCATCATGATATTACTGTTGTTGTTGTTGTTGCCGGATGCAGTCGGCTTCGAAGAACGTCTGTGTTCTTCGTTTCTTGTTCTTCTTTTTTTTCTTCTTATATCTTCAAGAACGCTGCGACCTCCAGCGGCTTGGTCCAGAGGTCGATTGGAGACAGCGCGGTCGGGTGGCATGGGCAGTTGAAGAGATGCGCAACGTCGTGAGGTCCGGAAGAGCAATCGGGACACACGTCGGGGATGGATTCGTCAATGCGGTGAAGGTAGTTGTTGATGAATCTGCTGAATCCCGAGCGGAGCTGGCTGAGCGTGCATCTAGTCTTGCGGGGTAACTCCTTCTCTTCTTCCTGGATAAGGGGCGGAGGTCTGCCTCCCAGGATGACGGCACCCTTCAACGATTGGAGTTCGTTCGAGACCATCATCGAGTGTACAGTGTTAGCGACTGATTTCCCATTGTTCGGATCCTTTGACATCTGTTTCGCGGCTTCGACAGTCTTCTTGCAGCTCAACACGAGGTTGTTCTTCATTGCGCGAGGGGGCGCCGGGCAGTCGAGGAGGCCGTGGTGGATGTGTTCTGGGTCCAACGATCTCGCGAGGTACTGCGCGGCGAGCATGTTCAGATGGGATTTGGTGCGCATGACCTTTGATTCGCGATGAATATGGTCAGTGTCGGCCATTTGATGATTCCCTGTCACGACGCGGAGTCCGGAGTTCTGAGAACGTTGGATTTTGGCGTGAGCGGAGTCCGAGAGGAAGGTGGACCAGGCGGGTGCGGCGTAGTTGCAGATCGCTTGCGATATGGCTTTGAACGTGAGGCGGAGGGTTTATTTTTGGTTGCCCCAGGCGCTTCCGGCAAGGGCTTTCAGTACGTTATTGCGCTGCGACATCCGTCTCGCGATGTCTTTTGCATGATGGCTAAATGTGAACATCGAGTCGTACGTGACGCCGAGTAGCTCGGCCTGGTTGACGGTGGGGACGGGTGATCCGCAGATTGATATGTCCAGAGTAGACTTGAATTCGCGACTGAACGGGGTGAAAAGCATGAGCTGGCTCTTGGTCGGGGAAATGATGAGTGACCGTTCTTTGAGGAAGGTTTCAATTTTCGTGATGGCCCTGCGTAGATTTTCGGAGGCGACGTTGATGTCGGGATCTGGCGCCCAGATCGTGATGTCATCAGCATACGAGATGACGTTCGTGTGGGCATCGTCTGTGGGAAGATCGCGGAGGTATGTAGAGCGTCTTGCCGTGAAGCCATGTTGGTGGTCTGCCGGGGGAATGTGCCTCTGTAGGGAGCCGAGTATTAGCCGTTCAATCACTTTGGCGACGGGCGAGAGTAGAGATATCGGACGGTAGCTGGAGCCTTCGGATGCTGGTTTTCCTGCTTTCAGGAGGGGTAGTATGATCGACGATTTCCATATCATGGGGATCAGTGCGCGCCAGATGTCCCGTTTGTTTTTGTCGGTAGCTCTCCTTATGTTCGTGTTGAGATCGTTCAAAAGGTCGCTTGTCGGGTTCGATTCTCTGAGTGTGTCGCGTTGATGCATCCATTCTCGTATCTCTGTCGTTAGGGCGACTTCTCTCTTTTTGATTCGGCCGCGTGGGATTGTTTTTGCTGCAGCTGATGCAAGTATTCTTCGGAAGAGAGGTTCTGCTTGAACCGCTGGTAGGTTGGGAAGAGGATTTTTGGACAGGCTTTCTTCGACGTGTTGCTGGAACGCTTCCCAATCCGCTTTCCGGTAATTTGTGAAGGTTGCGTCTCTGTGAGTGTGGTTGAAATTGCTGCCTTCTAGTTCGATGATTATCGGAATATGATCGGAGCTGCCTTCAGTGATGGTTTTCCATGACGCTTTTTGAAGGAGATCCTGAGAGCAGATGGAAATGTCTGGCGAGGAAGGGCGACCGTTTGAGGGAACTCGTGTGGGCATGTCGCGGTTGAGAGTGGCGTGTTCCGAGTCGTCAATAGCACTGGAGATGACGTTTCCTCTGTTGTCTGTCGAGTGAGAGTACCAGCTGGAGTCGTGGGCGTTAAGGTCGCCTAGTATGATGGAATTCTCGCGAATGCGTAGAAGGGGGGATAAATCCGGTTGGTAGCCTGTGTTGCAGGAGGTCATCGGAGGAATGTAGACATTAGTGATGTCCAGAGAGAGGTCGTTGTTGTCCGAGATGCGAACAGTCAGTGATTCCAGGTGAGGATCTGTGGTGAACGGGACGACGGAGTAGTTTAAGGAATGGGTGATGCCTCTGAGTAGGCCGCCACCTGTGTCGGTTCCGCGGTCTTTTCTAGCAATGGAGTATCCGGGGAATGAAGGAGTTTTCGCGCGATCCGTCAGCTTCGTTTCTTGTATTAGGAATATGTCGATCTTCAGGCGAGTTAGGAGGTCGAGGATCTCTGTTGTCTTGCCATTTATCCCGTTACAATTGTATTGTAGCAGTCTCAGGTTCTTGTTGTCTTTGCGTCTGTTTCGAGCGATTGGAGCGAGAGCTGCGTCTGCAGACGGCGAGGGTGTGTCTTGGCGGGTCTGATATGGAGGGCATCGGTAGGTTGCAGGGACGTAGTCCTTGAGCGGTGGAATACCGCTGAATTTCGCTTTGATGTGTGTCCATTCGGAGCAGAGAGAGCACTGGATGCAGTTCGTGTTCGCTGTTTTTCGGCAAGTGGAGCAGAGCCAGGTGGTGGGAGGTCCTGGGTTGCGTTCGATGTCTCCGGCTTGTAGAGGTAGAGATTGAGACAGACTGGCCGGGTCAGTCTGCCTCACATTGCAAAAAACTGGAAGAAGAATAGTGTGCTCCGGAGGGAGCGTGTCTTCGTGTCTTCGGAGCTGGTCTGCTTCCGGAGAAGATTGGTGATGTCCTTTGCAGTCCTGAGACTGACGTGCTGCACCGCGAGTAGGCGGACATCGTTGTAGCACTATCATGATATTACTATATCAAGGGTCTTGTCTACCACGAAAACCAGATTTGTTGATGTTGGATATGGCAATTTTATAAATAGGCGAGTTTCATGGGATGTGAGAATAAACTCATTCTATGCTTTTTCATGATTTCTCTTCTCCTGCGAATAAAGCGTTTGTTCAAACATAATCTTTTCATGAAATATTTTTAAATTTTTGAAACACATTATAAATGATAAAAACAGTCATCCTGTTCATCGGGTCGGTTTGAAAACCAACTGAAATTTATTAATACTAAATCAACCTCTAAATAATCGAGATTTTTTGTGTAATTAACGTAGTATATGTACTATTTTCTCTCTTCTATGAAACGTAATATTTTCTTGGAACATCTAAACGGTTCTGCTTTCTAAATTGTCTTTTTTCATTCATTCTATTCCCATAAAAGTTTCCTAATTAATTTGAGCTCTTTAATTTTCTTAACATTAAAGACAAAAGCTCAGAGAACAAGATCCGCCAAGCCGCAATCAACCGATGCTTTTGCATGTTTTTTTTGCTGTTTAAAGTCGTCTTGTCAGTACAATTCGTTTATCCATCATCAAGTGAGCAATTAGGAAATTCCCTCCGATGGGGAGAAATAAAAACATAACAGTCTTATGAGATGGAAATAGAAGCAGAGAAGAAAACATGGGATAAAGAGAGATCGAGTTGGTCTTCAGAGAACAGATTAGTCAAGAAAATGGAAGAAAGAAGGGATTCATCGTGAGGCGACTAGAGGTGATAAGGGATTTGAGCCTATGGTGAAGAATACGAAATATTACTGTTAATAGAAAGGGTTGACTTTTATTGTTAAAGGATGAGAAAAGGTTATACAAAACTTGTTCATCTTCTATGTTTTTTCTTGACTAATTTTCTCTTTTTTTAGTTCTAACGTTCAAATCTTTTTCCTCTTCCACTTCTTTTGCCTACTTTTGTACCTTCTTTCTTTTAATGTCAAAATAAAAATGAGAGAAGCAGTTTAATTGAGTTCTGAGCAAGAAAACTTTCTGAAAGGCGAGCAAGATCGGTATAATGGATTCAAATTAGATTTTTAGAAGTGGAATGCTTCAAGGCTTTCCTTCTGACCACTATGATCAATTCGCATCTTTCCCCATCTTTTCTCTGAGAATTTCTTTTTCAATTTATTACTGTACCCGTATGAAGATCTCCCGTAATTTGATCAAGCAAAAGAGATAGAGGCAATTGCACGCAAAATAGATAAGAAAAAAAGAGGAAAAAAAAAGAATGAAGAAAGGGAGAATAAAAATAAAGAAGCGAATAAGAGCAAGAGAAAGATAAAGAGAGTAAGAGGTATGAAGAGATTGAGAAAAAAACCGGAATGTAAAAATAGTAAGAAGAAACAATGAACTACGCGTATGGATTATATATTGTGAATAGACATTTGAATGTTTATGGGAATAATCGGAGCAGTCAAGTATACATGTTTCCAACAGTTCTCTTTTCTTGCTTAATCGAAGCACAAATAGGATTAGACTAGTTTGGGGTCTGGTTAAATGTACGAATTACCTCACTCAGCTTTCTGAATACAGCTACGATGGACCTCTGTCAGCAAAATCTCACGATAACTGCAGTTTTTTGGTTATTGAGTGAAACTCTCTTATCTTCAAGCAATAAAGCACTTGTTCGAAACGCATCTATGTAAGTTTGACGACGCAAAAAAAAACTTGTGAATGTGTTTCGTTTTCCTGCTCATAAGAGAAAATAAAAAAGAGAGATTGTGGCTCGACAGCCTACGCGAAAAGATAAGGGGCTCGAAAGGAAAGAGCGAGTGAGGTGACGAGAATGATCATCGTGAAAGCGAGGAGCCCGAGTCGGTCAACGACGAGAGCAGCGAATCGCCACTCGAAGGCGACTCGCTTGTCTTCCTCCTCGTCATCGTCATGCTCTCGTATCATCTGCAACCAGATATCAAACGATTTTGTTTTACTTCGTTTTTTCATATTTGATGTTTTCCATTTTTCGGACCTTCTCCCTTTTTTTATCTCCTCATCTTTCTCTCTCTTTTCTTTCTTTCTCTCTTTCTATTTCTCATTTTATCAAGTTAGCTCTGTTTCTTTCTTTTTCTTTCTCTTCACCTTTCTCACAAATACAGACGCACACACAAAAAGGAAACGAACCTTAACGTGCTGATATATTTTGTCGAGTACTTTAAGTCGGTCCATCAATGCCTTGTCTTTGACTTTACCAGATAGTTCCACCTTAATAAAAACTTCATCCCTCTTTAAAAAAAATCAATCATTTACTGGTATTGTTGCATTCATTTTGAGAAGAAGAAGCGGTCTTATTTAAAACCTGAAAAAGAAGGTTGTCAAAGTTCTCTTTTAGCGCGATTCCCATCGCATTGATGAGACGAGATGTTCCGTCCGTCTGGAATAAATTTGTTTGTGAGCCAAAATAACGCTTAATGAGTAAATAATGTTCTTTGAAAACTTGGATTATCCCTAGGAAAACTTGGATTACCCCTAGGAAACTTGGATTACCCCTAGGAAATTGACATAAACTTTGTTCATTTCATTACTGGTAAAAACCTGAGAAATGAATAACAACTAAGACTATTATCTGAAGTTCCAATTCAGGTTTAACACAAGTTCTCGAAAACTTTTTTGTGAACAGAAAAATGGATTAAATTTTTTTTCAAGAATGAAGTTTTGAACGAACGTAATCAAAGGCGCTTCTTTTCTGCTCCTCTTGGACTCTCTTCCTCTCCTGCCAACTCTTCCTTATGGTCTTCATGTTGTTCTCCCTCTTGGGTAATCTCATTCTCAGAAGCCACGGAGCCCATTCCAACAGGAGAAAACGTAACTTGAAACATTTTAAGGTTTGAAAACCTAACTTTTCACCTTTTTTTCTACGTTAAAAATACGCTTCTGAAAAAATTGAAGCTAACCCAGAACTTCATTCGGTGGTGGTTAGAATGATTGCGGAAGTGGAATGATTGAACATATACGGTGAAGCTTGTTGCGAGTACAGAGATAACCATGCAGGACTGGAAGAATACTCCTGGAAACAATAAAATATTTGATTACCTGAAACCGCCATTCTCTTCTTCTACTGAAAACGAGGACCAGTTGAGATACTAGAACCTATGAAGGCAAAGGCAGATGAATCTTCAAAAGGTTTAATGCAGTGCATGGAGCGAGGAATTTACGAATTAAAATATGAATATTGAATAGGAGATAGTTTGAGAGTGACATTAAAAAGTGGAAAATCCGGGCTGGAGTATGTTCTTCTGTTTTGTATGAATTTGAACGCTTCAGAGTATATAGAAGTAGAAGCACAGAAAAGGAAGAGAAAGGCAGAGTTAGAGAGAGAGAGGGACAGTGAAACACAGTCAACATTCAGAAATAGAGTGATTTACAGTAGAAAATTTCGTTAAGCGAAGTTTCAACTCACCAAGAAGGGGTACGCTCTCACTCGTTTGTGGCGTCATTTCGTTCATAATCGTCAGGAAAATACAGATGGCTAGGGAGACTGTAATCTGCAATGCTAATTTCATTTTTGACGCTCAAACTTCGTTTTCGGCGAACGTCTTATAGTTAGTGTGCTTTTTTCTCTCAATTTTTAATAATTTTTATCGATATTCTATCAACATTTGAAAAACAAGTGAATCTAAAACATTGTCAACCGAGTTAACCTGAAGTCCAATTTTCTCCCCAGCTTCTGGGGAAAGAGTGAATCCGAGAACGATAAGGATCATTGTTAACATGCACGGCATAATCAAGTTGAACGCGTAGTACCTAGAAGAGCATTCGCAAACTTGTTTAATATAATGCATGTCTTGCTTTGAATCTATCCAAAAGTTATGAAACACTAGACAGACTGACAGTGTTCTTCTTTTTAAATGCAGGTAGAACTTGACGTCTTGATAGGGTTCGGGGCAGCACGCATAGTACTTCTCCGATCGATTCGCCCAGTACGCTGGATAAAGAGATTAAGTGTCTATCGTTAAATTACGAAACAATTTTTGTTCCAAGATTAAGAGAACGTAGATCTGACCTTGAATGATCCATTCTCCGTTGGCCATGTACTCTGACATATCGAACTCGTCGGCTCTTAAGTCGATCTTCGTTCCATCAAATGACCAAGATCCGAACTACAATCAAAAGTAGGAATTGTTTTGAATCCAAGCAAAAATTCCAATTTCACCGTACATTTCAAATTGTAAACTCTTAGATTTGTTAGTCTGAAACAAGTTTTAGCTGAGAAAATCTACGTGGGTAAATGTATTGTGTAGTGTGAGAGCAAGAACATTTCTCCTATATTTCAAACTTCAAAATCCTCAAACTGATGATGTGAAACACTATTTTATTTAAGAATTCTGAGAACTCTGCAAGAAGTTTAAAAAAATTGAGAGTTTCCGAAAATGAAACTGCATTTTCCCATAGGCTGCAATTTACCTTGAAAAAGCAGGTTTGCGTGTCGAAAGGAAACCAGTAGATGTCTAGTTTGCAGGATATGCGGAAGATTCCGGGGGGCATCCAAGTCAAACCGCCATCCGAATAGCCGAGAATGTTCACTTTGAACGTGGAATCGAATGCTGGGTCCACACTTCAATTGAATCTCTCTAATCAGTCTAATTTGAGGAGAACTAATCAGTCTAATTTGAGGATACGGTGTTTAAAATAAAGTGTTTGAATTATGTGCTGAAATGAGGTCAGTTTCTCGAAAATTTACAGTTTGTAGCGAAATTCTGTTATCGCGTTAATTCCAGTTAAGACCTGAACACAGTTTTGTTGAGCTAAAGCTTGGCTAAGACTATACACACCCATGAAATAACCTGTTATACAGCAAAATGTCCGGTTGCCATATCGAGTTAGCCGGATGCATCAAAACGGAGATGTTCTCGTATTGGACTGGATCCCATCGGAGATTCTCGTCTCTCCATGCGAATTTTAGCCAAGCGTTCACTTCCAATTGCTCCTCTTTTTCATTCTGAAAATTCAACTTTTACCGAGTCATGAAGTACTATGAATGGTTAAAATCGACTACCGTTAAACTCGACTACCGTTAAAATTATAATAACAGAAGAAATAGAAGAAAAGAAAAATTTTTATAAAGAAATACGGAAAAAGAGCGAGACTGAGAAACATAAATAGAAAAAGAGGAAGAGAAAAAGAAAGTGAAAAAGAAATTTAGGCCAATCAGAAAGAGAAAGAGAAAGAAAGAAAGAGAGAGAGAGAGAGAGAGAGAGAGAGAGAGAGAGAGAGAGAGAGCAAAAGACAAAGACATATTGTTCTCTATAATCTGTTGTTGTCTTACTTTGTTTCCACCTTAAATTGTTATATGTGAAAACAGTAAAAGTTGCAAAGTAGTTCATGAGTATCATCAAAAACGACGGATTTTTTTAAAAGTTATAACCGCTGTCTGGAATTTAAGTGTTTTTTCTCCGCAAGAGAACTTGTTAGAGGTTAGCACGCGCATATTTATTTACATACATTGAACACTGACGGGACGCAGTAGAGAGCTGGCCGCAATGCTAGGAGCAAAGGGTCGACATTGCTGCTGTACAGGAAACAAAATGGAGAGGAAGCAAGTCGAAGCCGATAGGAGACGGATACAAGTTGAAATACCATGGCACTTCATCAACAAGAAATGGTGTTGGCATTATCCTCTCCTCGAAAATTGCTGATGATGTAACCGAAGTCATTCGCTCTACAGATCGAGTCATGGCCGTCCCAATTTCTTCGTCCAACAATCACTTCCTTGTCGTCTCAGCAAATGCACCTCAACAAGGATGTAACGACGCTGATAAGGGGGACTTCTACGACTCTCTAGAGGAAGTTATCAAACTCCGAGAGTCTCATGAAGACATCTTGATCGGCGGAGATTCTAACGCTCATATCGGTTCAGATCGACAAGGTCGTGAGAGAGAACATGGAGGACATGGAATCGGAACGATCAATGCTGAGGGTCAACGGCTACTTGACTTCTGTGCTCGAAGCGATCTAGCCGTCGTGAACTCCTTTTTCAAAAAGAGACGATCTCACGGACTCACATACGAGAGCGGAAGAAATCAGAGTCAAATTGACTTTTGGTTAATCCTGAGAGCAAAGCTGCGGAGCGCGAAAGATGCAAAGGTCATTCCATCAGACCATGTTGCATCTCAGCACCACCCTCTCTTTATGGACTACAGCGTATTGAAGTCGAAGAAACAGCCTTCTCGTAATCCTGAATGCACACGTGTCAAATGGTGGCGCTCGACTGGGAAAGCAGAACGTCTCTCTCTCATGCACATCATCCATCGCAATCTACTACCTCCTGCACTCTACAAGCAGTTTCCAGAGGACATAAATGAACACTGGAAGCTTCTTGAAGACAGCATCAGAGCACCCGCCGCAAGCATCCTCGGAAAGACGAAACCCGTGAAGCCAAGAATCGAGAAAGACACCTGGTTTTTCACCTCCGAAGTTCAGGATGCGATCAAGGCGAAAAAGAATGCGTACAAGAGATGGAGGACGTCAAATGAGGCCGACGACCGCGCTGCATACAGCTCAGCCAAGAAAGCCGCCAAAAGAGCTGTCGCAGTTTCAAAAGCCTCCTACTTCCGCGATCTCTATGAGAAGATGAACCAACCAGGAGGCGATAAAGCCATCTATCGGCTTGCCAAGGCTCGACACCGCAACACCTTGGACATCCAGAGAGCAGCCACGATAAGGGACAAACAAGGAAAGCTCGTCACTGACCCTTTAAAAGTCAGAAACAGGTGGCGCGAACATTTCGAAGAAATGAGCGGCCAAGAGTTTGAGCACCCTCCCATCCTGACTTACCACGCCGTACAAGGACCCGTGCCAACCATCACGGCCGAGGAAGTGAAGAAGGCACTCTCTAAGATGAAGACTGGGAAAGCGGCTGGACCGGACGACATAGCCACCGAAGCCTGGAAACTTGCGGGTGATGTTGGACTAGCACATCTCGTGCACCTGTTCAACACCATCGTAAAGCAAGGCCAAATCCCCCCCACGACCGTTCCAGTCTTCAAAGGAAAAGTCGATGCCAGAATGTGCAGAAACTACCGTCCAATACGTCTTCTCAGCGAAGATATTTGAGAGGATACTGGATTCACACATACGAGATATCGTCGATATTCCAGCTCAGCAATGCGGGTTCGTGAACGGAAGAGGCACAACAGATGCAATATTTGCACTCCGTTTACTCGTCGAGAAGCACGCAGAGAAAAGATCACCTCTCCATCTGACCTACCTCGATTTGGAAAAGGCGTTCGACAGAGTCCCTCATGATCTTATTTCATATGCATTGCGTGATCATCAGGTTCCTGAAGAGTACATTCGATGGACAATGGCGATGTACGATGATTCAAAGAGTACTGTCAGAACTCCGGTCGGCATCACAGAGCCATTCGCAGTAAACGTTGGAGTGCACCAAGGGAGTGCTTTGTCTCCCCTTCTCTTCATTTTGGTTATGGATACCGTCACGCGTCCTCTACTGACTCCGGCTCCGTCAACCATCGCATACGCAGACGACATTCTCCTTGCTGCTCCTACACGTGCCGAAATCGAGAAATGCACCCAAGAATGGAATGACGCTCTTAGTAGGCATGGCTTACGCCTCAACATCAAGAAGACCGAGTACCAGGAAATCGGAGTGCAAACGACGGGAACTGTTCACATCAGCTGTGAACTGCTCCCGAAGACCTCCGAATTCAAGTACCTTGGTTCTGTCATCTCCTCAGACACGTCAACAAATGCAGCGGCACGCCAAAGAGTAAATGCAGCTTGGATGAAATGGACAGAAGCTACAGGTGTCCTCTGTGATAGGAATATCACAGCTGGCATACGCGGAAAGATGTATAAAGCAGCGATCCGTCCCGTGCTTCTCTATTCGACGGAGACCTGGCCTACAACGCGTGTAACCGAGAACATTATCAAAACGAATGAGATGAAAATATTACGCTGGACACTAGGACTGACTCGCCTAGATTGTTTGCGTAACACGATTGTGAGAGGGAGACTCGGCGTGGCCCCAATACAAGACAAGATGCGAGAAGGGAGAGTTAGATGGTATGGACACGTGATGCGAAGAGACGCGACCAACATCGCAAGACACGCCCTTGACATGGAAGTACCAGGCAAACGCCCGCGAGGCAAACCGAAGACAAGTTATATGGATACGCTCAACCAAGACCTGCGCCTAGCAAGACTCCACTCGGAAGACGCAACGGACAGATGTTTCTGGAGAGCTAGAAGCCGTACAGCGGACTCTACTCCGACCTCGGCCGGCGCGGGACAACGCTAAGAAGAAGAAGAAGAAGACATTAGTTATATGAAGCTGTTAATCAATACGCATTTATCTACATATTTGTGGTAGACTCACTATCGCTGTGCTGGTTTGAAGATCTCATTAACTTAGAATTATAAAGAGTCCTGAGTAGGTGGTGAGTGGTTACAAACTGACCAGATTGATGATCTGCTGTAAGATTACCCCTAGCGACACCACGACCGGTTGGCTGCTGTCCAGGACGGGCCGCTCTTCTTTCACGTATCTGAACCTACAGTTCATAGAAACTCATTCGCATTCTACCATTGTGTGGTCGTGCTTTCCCAGGTCCTCATTTCAATGACAGCTTGGAACAATGCGCAATCTAGCAGAACTTTTACACCTAGAGGCATTAATAATAATAATACTTTATCGCAAGGGTGACTTCGGAAGGGGCAGGTAGGGGATCAAATAGAGAAGTGATTCGTATCAACACCAAGGCGTTAACATTATCACCGGAAACCGTGTCAAATTTTCTTTTAAAAAAACAGCTCAAGAATGTATTTTTAATTTTTGGAAAACTAGGGTCCTTCATCTTCCCACACAATTACAATGTTTAGGAACATAAAACAAAAGAAAGTGAAGGGATTACCGAAACTCGAATCGGACAAACATCTCAAGAAAACGTAGTTTCACTCGAACAGGGCTCTTTTCTACTTGAATGTCCAACATTCTGATTTCATTTTAAGTATAGGTCTCCAATGAGCTCATTGGTGTTCTTACAATTAATCTTGAAAGAACTGTACTTACCCGGAAAGAAGGTCATTCATCAACTTCAGTTCAGATGGCGATGCGGTGGTTGGAATCAAAAGTTGGAGAACCAAGAAGAAAAATAAAAGAATGTAGTTCATATCTCACATTACTACCGCTTCTTGAGCTGCAAAGTTAAATTTTTTTTTACATCGATTCTAAATAAATATCACTGTTCGACTAATCTGAAATCAATTTTTTCTGTCCGAATTCTGGCTCCTAAATATATTTAAATAATGTAACATTCGAGTGCGTGTCTCGAGATCTCTTCAAAGAATCTATACTGGAGAAACCTTTTCCTTCATTGAGTTGCCTGCTCTCATCACAAAAAGAAATTTGTAAAAAAACTCACTCTTATGGAATTTCAATGTTGATAGTTCTTATGATTTTAATGGAAAATGAAGGAGCTGATTGTTCATAAAACTTTGTATAAATAGCAACAGGAATAAATGAACAACAACGAAGAGAATTGTGGTTATCGGCCTGAATTCAGATTTCTTCCGAGACTAACATCTGTATACGAAGAAGAAAACGCACTCGAGTCTGCCGTTGCGGTCGAATGCTCTCAGCATGAGAAATAATTTCTGAGCTCTCAAAAAAATAGAATTTCCTTTGAAAGATAAAATGAAAGTAAGAGGAAATCAGGTCTTGAGAAGGAAATAGCCTTCAGGAGAAGGAAATGAAGATAATTGATGTAGAACCAAAGAAATAAGAGGGACGAAAAATTGGGATAAGAGGGTCGAAGACAACAGGAGAGAAAATTGGGATAAGAGGGTCGAAGACAACAGGAGAGAAAATTGGGATAAGAGGGTCGAAGACAACAGGAGAGAGTTTAGTTCATTGAGAGGGCAGAGGGGGAAAAGATAATTAAAACAAGAGGAGATGAGGAAAAAAAAGGCAAAAATTGAGGAGGTGAGAAGTGATAGCGCAACAAAAAAATATGCTCTACCCTTTAATGTTTGGTATGCTCAGCTTTTTCTCATTACCTACACCTTCCAAGAAAGCCGATGAAAAACTGAACAATAGAAAACTCGATTGGAATGAATGAATCTGGAAGAACACATGGCGAGATGAGGAGGGAATTTGAGAAAAGGGAAATAAACAATTGAACCGAAGATCGAGAACAGAAAGAGAGAGAAAGAGAAAAGTTTGAGAGAAGAAGAGAGAGAGAAAGAGTGAGTTAAAAAAGAGGAAAAAAAGAGAAAAATTAGACGAGAGAAGGAGAAATGAGAGAGATAGAAGAGGTTTGGTGTACGTAAAAGTAAATTGAGTATGAGGGAGAGAAAAACATTATGTAGTATCGCGTGCCCGTGAAAACTTGAGTGAAGCGAAGAATAGGAGATTCGATCGCAACCTTCGCTAGTCGGTTTGAACATTATGAATGCTTTCTGGCAAACTTCTAACTAGAAGAATGATCAAAGAACCGCTTTCGAAGGAAGGATCAAATCGAGGGGATAATCGAGTTATATATTTTTTAAAGTTATATTTTTTTATAGTATTCAAGTCTCACTCAAAATTGATTGAGTTAATAATCAATAAATGAAAATCGAGTAAGTAATAAACTCGAATTAATTCCGTTAACTTTTTTTTCTCTTTGACAAAACCACATGATCGAGAAGAAATTAGCGACGAAGAAAACAAAAAAGAACCATTCCAATTTATTCCAAACGCTCTTCTAACAGGTTAGAGATAAAAAAAGATAAAACAGATAGAAAGGAAGGAAAATTAAGAAGAAAAGAGAAATGAACTTACCCCCTCCTCTTTCTTTTTTTCCTCCTTCAACAGCAGTTCCTTCTCTCGTGTCTCGCTAGGGTCATTATCTTTCCTCTTTCTATCTTCTCTTACCTCACTCAGTCTCTCTGCAGCTTCAGCTTGAGAGATCGATGTCCTTTGCTCGCTTATCTTCTCTCTCTCACTCTCTCTATCTATCTCTATCTCTATCTCTCTCTCTCACTCTCTCTATCTATTTCTATCTCTATCTCTCTCTCTCTACTCTACGGACTACCCTCAATATTGCACTACACAATAATAACTGCATCCTGAGAGCATGAAGCTGTGAATTTTTGAAAGCGTAAATTTTGAATTACTTAAAGATCCAGAATATCTGTATATTTTTGTTTATTCGCTATAGTCAGTGTCTCAAACATTGAGCGCTATAGTTCATACAATTCAAGACAATTCTAATATTATTCGAGTTCCTGATAAAATACTAAGGAAAACATTGACCGTAGAGATACGAGAATGATGAATATGATTGATGAACGGCAAAATGATGAACGGCACGGACTCAAGGCGTCCAAATCCCGATAGAGACCGAGCTCAACCTATGAATGGAAAAAAACAACCGCTTTTTTGCTGGTCTGGATCGGAGCGCGAATGAGAATGCACTAGATATAAAGTAAAGTTGATTTTTAAGAAAAATAGTAATCAGTTCCTCAGCAGCGTCAGAATCGTTTTTTTTAGTATTATAAAAAGTTTCAGCCACACATACGAATAGATCAGTATTCTGTGAGAGTTGAAGAAAGGGAATCAAAAAGCTTTTTAGCTGCTATAGCTACATATATGTACATGAATAGGCGACGAATCTTCGGTATAATCTGAATATCCGTTCATGCCTAAAAGTCTTCGTTACCGCATTTATGGCTGCGATCGACTGTACCAATACATAAATATGTAGCTTAAAAAGTATAAAAATTAGTTCTCAGTGGAAAACAGACTTAAAAAAAAGAAGTTTTTTTTTTGTCCTTGGCATTCCATCTTCATTGAGCTTAATGTTGGAGAGATTGCGTGATTTAGCAGAAAATGAAAAACAATCGTTCTTACGTAGAAGAGAGACTCGAATAATTTTCAAAAACATATCAGAAAGTTTGAGAGGTTTTGAAAACCGAGGCTCCCATGTTCAAACGAAGAAAACGGGAAACTTTACAATAATGTCGCCTATGAAAAACTTTATGGCATACTTTTCGACAGAAGGTTAAACGAGGTTGGGAGAAATAGGAAAAAACAGCAGAACTTGTTGAAACACGGTGAAAACCTAATTTATTTTTAAATTTAATTCGAGTTTTTTCGTATTTCGGAAACATATCAAGAAGTTCTAAATATGTATTTATAGTGGCCACAGTGTAAACGCACACATTTTTTGAGATGGGTTTTCCGGAATATCACAGTAAAAAGGAAAAGGCTGACAATTTAGAGTGAATTTAGCTATTTTTAATTAAAAGAAGTCCTAAAAAAACCGGTTGTCAAATATATTACAATCATTAGAACGCAAATGAAGTTGCTCGAAAAAAATACCTGTCAAGAATTAGCAATGAAACCTGCGTAGATTTTAAGTTATCTTCCAATATATAAATGTGCATCTCTTTCTATCAGTACAAGTTTGAGATAAAATTCAACTTCAAATTGGTTTTCTCTTTCTCTTATTCTCTAATTTATTCAGATTTAGTAAACGCTCAGTTCGTGCTTTTATCCACATATTCAGAAAAAATTCAATGACGCGTGGACAATGGACAAATCCTGAATTAATACTATTGTCGCGCTCATAGAGATTTCGTTCGACACCATGTGAGAAAAGATAGAGAGACTTTCCGGGCGTAGTAAAAGGCTGCTTTAAAAATTTTCAACAAGAATGTCAATTGAGATTTGGAGATCTGAAGAAACTAAACCTTACGGAAAACCGTCAGTTTTTTGTTTCAGTGCTAGCAGGGAGTCTTGTACAACTAATGTATAGCTCCTGTCTCTTCAAGTGCTACCTCATAGGCGACGGAAGTTTTTATTCCTAAACTATTATGCCATCTTAACTTTCTGAGCAACGGGTTTAATGATCAACAGATGATCAACACGATCAATTTAATGATCAACATGATCATGATCAATTTAATGATCTACAGATTTAATGATCAATATGATCATGATCAATTTAATGATCTACAGATTTAATGATCAACATGATCATGATCAATTTAATGATCTAAAGATTTAATGATCAACATGATCATGATCAATTTAATGATCTAAAGATTTAATGATCAACATGATCAACAGACAATTGATTAATAGAATACGAACCTTTTTTATACTACCAATATATACATACTAATTAATTCAAAAGTAATCATTTAATTGTTCCGATTTAGTACTGTTTCATTATTATTCACATAATCACCTGGGTAATTGCCCAGGAAACTAGCCGGCGAAAGACTCTTTTCTCTTTTTAAAATTCTCGTCCATTTTGAAACTAGTTTCGTATAGTTCATTATCAGAATTCCTTATTTCTCCAAATTATCAGAAATTTTTTGATAATACTGGAATAGACAATCAAATAAATTTTGAAGAAGAAAAAGAAAAAAGAACGCTTCAGTGGATAATGAATCTTTCACTTTTTGAGGGTCATAATAATATATAAGACGGTGCTGGGAATTTAGTTCGGCAATTCGTGTTGTTTCGGTGTCTGTGGCAAGTTTATCGTAAAATTCATCGGAATTTCTCGCCATTTCTTTGTGAATTCGTGGAATCAATATTTTATTTTATTTCATCACTTCTGGCACAATAAACAATCAAATATGAAACACAAGAGTAAGCATCTTGCCTGACGGAACTCGAACTGTTCGAATTTCGTCATGTATTGTTGCTCATCACTTGACGGATTTCGAATGGTTCGGATTTCGTCATGCTACAATACTCATCACATGGCGAAATTCGAATGGTTCTAATTTCGTCACGTTACGATGCTCAGCACTTGACGAATTTCGAACTGTTCGAATTTCGTCATGTATTATTGCTCATAACTTGACGGATTTCGAATGGTTTGGATTTCGTCATGCTACAATTCTCATCACATGGCGAAATTCGAATGGTTCGAATTTCGTCACGTTACGATGCTCAGCACTTGATGAATTTCGAACTGTTCGAATTTCGTCATGTATTATTGCTGATCACTTGACGGATTTCGAATGGTTCGGATTTCGTCATGCTACAATACCCATCACATGGCGAAATTCAAACTGTTCGAATTTCGTCATGTTTTGTTGCTCATCACTTGACGGATTTCGAATGGTTCGGATTTCGTCATGCTACAATACTCATCACATGGCGAAATTCGAACTGTTCGAATTTCGTCATGTTACGATTCTCGCTTTCTAAATCTCACACTCTCCCCGCACTCTCGCAATTTCGCACTCTCCCGGCTATTCAGCAGATTTATATAATACGAACAAAACGATCAACCTATACAGACCGGGTTTGCACGAATGCTATACTATTCTCTTTTCGCGACACAGAAAAAGAAAACAGTATAGCGTTCGTGCAAACCCGGTCTGTATAGGTTGCTCGTTTTGTTCATACTATATAAGTCTGCTCATATTTTGCTGAATAGCCTTGTACTGATCATCAACCGATGACGAAATTCGAACCGTTCTAAATTTGCCTTGTAATGATCATCAACCGGTGACGATATTAGAACCGTTCTAAATTTGCCTTGTAATGATCATCAACCGGTGACGATATTCGAACAGTTCTAAAATTGCCTTGTAATGATCATCAACCGGTGACGATATTAGAACCGTTCTAAATTTGCCTTGTAATGATCATAAACCGGTGACGATATTCGAACCGTTCTAAATTTGCCTTGTAATGATCATCAACCGGTGACTATATTCGAACCGTTCTAAATTTGCCTTGTAATGATCATCAACCGGTGACGATATTCGAACCGTTCTAAATTCGCCAACTCTTATGTCTTTGACACTCAGTGCTTTTGTTTCTTATTTATCTTGCTAAAGCAAAAATCTGTGTATTAAATATGACACATGTTTCTTCTTCAAATCCTCTGTGCAATTTACGGATAAACGAGTTTTTTTACCGCCATGTTTCAAAACTCGCCAAAGACACCGAAACAACACGAATTGCCGAACTAAATTCCCAGCACCGTCTTATATGGAATGTCCAAAAGCATGAACTTTTCTGTACATGGCGTTTTGAGAAATCAGAGTTACCTCCCTCTATCAATATCAGCCAACTAGTCTAAAAGTTTTTTGAGCTCCAAATTATTAATTAGTTTTGTGTTGTATAATATGAGCATACGAAATTCGTTTTCAACTATAATCATGTTCATCAAAAAAAAGAATGTTCTAGTGCTGCCAGTACACTGAAGCGAACGGTCACCTTCCTTCTCTCGTAACTCCTCATTGATGATTCTAAAGACCGCTCATAGCAGGAATATTGCACATGTAACCTCTAATATGTACATATTCTAACCGTTCCAGCATTTCTCTTCAGAAGCAGCCGATCAGAGGTACTCTGATCCTCATGAGAAAGTTTTTTATTTCAAATTTTGATAATCATGTCGATAAAAAAGTTTTTCAATGATTACTTCAAGTAAGAAAAACACATCAATGTTTTCCACAAAAAAAACCTAATTGCGCCTAACTGTGAAGAAAAAAATCACTGTGTTTGATGATCAGGGAAAGAAGTTTTACTGTTTTTGAAGTTGAGAAGTTTTTAATATTCGAGCAAAAATCTGAGTTTTAGTCAATATTACAGGCTTTTTTCTTTTATCCATTTTTCTGTGCCGAACTGATGCAGATCATGGATGCCAATCAGTTAAAACGGGGTTAGCATTGTGAAATAACAGAAGTTAGATTCTTTCAAATTCTCCGTCCCAGTGTTCTAAAAAAATTTGGATGTTAATCGAGAACCAAATGAGGTAGAGGTTCATCGAGAACCAAATAAGGTAGATCAAGCCGATGCGGGTCTGTGTATGTATGCGATAATTTACAGGCCCACTCCATTTTTCTGTGGCAGTAATACCTCAATGTTTTGTAGAACTTTTGGAGGTAATCTTGAGTTGGCTCTCTTCACTGAGCAAGTAATTCACTGGTACGATTGGAAGAGATTCGCAAACGAGAAAAATCTACAATATCAATGTTGAGATCAAGACACTACAAATCTTTTGCTTTCGGGTCATACTCACTAACATCAGAGCTTTTTTTGCTCTGATGTTAGTAACTTTCTCTGATGTTAGTGCTTCCTGAGCCGAGCTCCAGCTTTGAATTTCCGCTCTGGCTGTTCCATCCTCAATAGTCAATGGGTGTCCGAAACGGTTTTGATTATTCGAAAAAGTTTTGCTGAATTTTTTTAAGGCGTAAACGTTCTTTTTCTAATGATAAATGTTTTTTCTTTTTTCTAGTTTTCACTGAAAAAGATGCAGTTATTCGTCAGATGAAGTTTATAATGCAGCGCAGGACTTCTGTGTTTAACCCGAAGCAGAATAACACACTAATAAAAAGAACGAGTTAATCATCGCAGCGCTTTGCGATAAAACTCTTGAAAGGAAAAAAACTACCGTTCTGCTTAATTTTATTTACGCAGTGTTTACATATTTATAAATTCATATTTTCTAGATTCTCTTCAAAGCAGGTGAATATTACAATTTTGCTAACAAACATAGTTTTTGATTCGCGCGAACTAATGTTTCTTTAAAAAAAAATTTTTGAATAAAATTTGCTTCTCTTTACAGTATTAGTATTCAAACTTTTTTGATAGTGTACTTGGCAACTTACATATATCAACTTCTAAGAATGACTTAATTATATTGTCGACTTTGCCGTCCCTAAGCACACTATAATTCTTTTACTGAGCCGAGAAGCTTCCTTTTTTTCTAGATTCGCTGATTTATCCTCTTCCTCAGTATGGCAAGGGAACACGCTCCCGGCCACAGTATAAGAAATACGAATTGGTGTGATTTTCACCACGTGGACTAGTTTTTACCGGTGAATGGTTCACTTTGCTTATAAACATTATTATTTTTCACAGTAATGAGTTTCATAATAGGCGTTTCATAATGTTCATAATAGATTGAAGGCGTATAAGCTGCTCTCAACCCTTTTCTCGGCAATTCGCTACATTTTCCTGGAAATTAACTGTTCGAAACGGTACAGGGACACTTGTTGCTCTGCAATATGGTGGTAGACAAGAAACGGTACAGGGACACTTGTTGCTCTGCAATATGGTGGTAGACAAGAAACGGTACAGGGACACTTGTTGCTCTGCAATATGGTGGTAGACAAGAAACGGTACAGGGACACTTGTTGCTCTGCAATATGGTGGTAGACAAGAAACGGTACAGGGACACTTGTTGCTCTGCAATATGGTGGTAGACAAGAAACGGTACAGGGACACTTGTTGCTGTGCAATATGGTGGTAGAGAAGAAACGGTACAGGGACACTTGTTGCTCTGCAATATGGTGGTAGACAACTGAAATTTCTGTCTAAATTTCTGCAGGGAAATGAAGATTATTTGAACTCATTAGGCTATGTTGGAACAAAAAGGAAATCTAACAGAGGAAGTTTTCGATACTCAGAATGAGAAAAGCAAGAAAAAAAGAGAGAAAAAAAGAAAAAAAGGAGGAAAGATAAATAGGCGAATACATATCTTAAATATTTAAATTAAATAAAAATTAAATTTAGAAAATCAATTATCAATGAACTGAAAACTTAAATTTAGGCTTTCTTTTAGGCTTTAGGCTTTCTTAAATAAATTACGCGCTTCGCAGCTCAACTTGAACCACTTCTATGTACAGAGTTGACTAAAATCAGCGAAATTAGAGTGTTCCCTTTTATTTTACTGGGCCATTATTTTATTTTTTAAATGAGCTAAGCACTGCGGATTAATTAAAACTTACCGAAGGACTTGAACAAAAAGTAAATTTAATGAAAAGAACTTTTTGAGTACCTTTACAGAGTTCGACAAGAGGCAGTTTAGTAGCCATGAAAAGTCTAAGCTCGTAACTACAAAATAGTTGTGAAAGTGTATAATAAATCTTTTGTTTTATTACTAGAGCATTACAAGTGCAGTTTAGGCTTTCTAAAAAAAACTTTTTAATAACCTCGGTTCTTGTTCAAACTTTATATGAAGCAGCTTTATCACTGTTATCATACAAATCAAGAAGGCCAAAAAATGAGTTCAGTGATTTCTCAAAAGATGTTTACCACTGATAGAAAGATGAAGTGGCACTTTGTTACTTGGGGGGCACTAAACTTGGAGGGTTTTTTCTCGCTGAGGCCTTGGTGAAATTCATGCTAGCTAGGCCGTACGGCTTAGGAACGAGGCCATACGGCTCAAGAACGAGGCCATACGGCTCAAGAACGAGGCCGTATGGAACAACTAGCTTTATCTGGTAAAATTTGTTTTATCTGGTAAAATGAAGTAAATTGTCTTAGCTGTTTTCAGCTATTATTCACTATTTTTTCCCGCTTAGGCTTAGGCAAAGGTTACGCTAATAAAGCCGTAAGGCTCCTTAGTGAGACTGCATGAAAAAATTTCTCAAATTTATAATTTTTTATCGATCCTTTGACTAAATTTGTCAAAAAAATAAAGAAAGTGGTGTGATAAAAACAGTAGTTTGAACACACTAAAACCAAAGTACCCCATTAAGTAAATTGCGCCCCCCCAAATAAAGTGCGCCCCCTGCAATTCAAATTGCTTCGAAGAAGTTCACATGAATGTTTTGGGAGATGAGTGTTTTAACTAAATTTATTCTAACTTAGAGACGTCTTATAACGGAATATGTGCTGACGTGATCAGGCGAGAAAAACTGTAGTAGTTTTTCGATTGAAAGGGAATCAAAATTTCCTGCGAAATTGGGTTTTTTTGTCTCATAAAAACTTTGAAAAAATTTTACGTGACGTCTCACTTTAAGTTCCTTGGTTTGTACATAATATGCAAGTTTGCGAGACATTCATCTTTTGCGGGTCTTCTTCTATGATCAGTGTTCTCACGTAAATTTCTGTATCATTTCTCATACCTTTTTATTTTTCTTGACTATTTCGCCGATTCGGATTATTCAGTTTATTTTAAGAACTGCAAATATTCAAGAGAAGAATTCCCTTCTTTTCGTTTTTTATTCAATTTTCTTCCAAACCTTTGTTGCAGGGGATAATTAAAGCAGAATTGTTGGAGAAATATCTACACGCTAGAAATTATCATACAGTACCCACTTGCTACAGTACCCACTTGCTGTTCTTAATATGTAAATACAACGTCCTCTTTTTGAATGTTATCTTTTTTTTTCATATCAGCGATCAATGCTCAAAGTTCTGCTCCCTTGTTCCTCTTCCAAATACTTTCCCCTCCAGTGTATTTCGAATGTAAGTTTCCTCGGAGAAAGAAAACAGACTTCTCGAATGTGTAAACAGCTCTGGCAGAATAGTATCCCTTTCCGTCCGCAGAATCCTTTCTGTTCATCGCATGAAAGGACACCTGATATGAATTGAATCGTGGATTGCTCTCAGCGCAATCCGGGGAGGACGGGGGAATGCGAGGCAAAGGCAGCCAGATTTCTCTGCTTCTGATGGAACAAGGGAAAGAAACTCGGAGAAGAGGTGGAAGAAAGAGAGGAGGAGACAGAGAACGCAGTTCCGAACACAAAACAAAATTCAATAACATGTGCTGAAACTGAGAAATTTATCTTAGCTTCAAAACGTATGATTGCGTGGTTGGGATGACGCGCTGAGATGGGGGGACTATGTCGCCTAGGAGTGGCCTTCTCTACTTCACCACTTCAGTCCGTGTTCACAAGACTTGGAAACTAGGAACAACCAAAGTAAAAAGCACAAGAATTTTCTAGTTGATTGGAGAAACAGTAAAACAAGAACAGGGAGTTAATAGATGATTAGAGAAGAGAGGAGAAATAAGAGAAGAAGAAAAGAGAATCAAAAAAAGAAATAAATGAAGTTTTGAGAGAGAAATGAGAAGTTAAATAGGGAAAACCGAAGAAACTAGAATGTGTTATCATCACGTCAAAATGGAGAGAGACGGCTAAAAAGAATATGAAATTTAAATAGAAAGAGAAACAGAGAGAGAAAGAGAGACACGAGGAATAGAGAGAAAGAGAGACACGAAGAGTAAGAGAGGAAGAGTGAGGGAGAAAGAAAGACAGGAATAGTGAGATAGAAAGAGAGAGAGGAAAAAAGAGAGAGATAGAGAGAAAAGTAAAGAGCATCTTGTAGTTCGCTGCGACTCTCCCACCAGATGTCTCTAGGCTTCTCCATGGCAGAGAAAATGCAATGTGAACATTGTGTAAGCAGCGTCTGAGATAGTGACTACCGAACAGAGAAGAATGAGGAAAAGATGAATACTGGAAGATAGATAATATAAATAAAAATAAAAGAGAGAAGAAGGAATGAAGAGAATATAGAAGGGACAAGAAAGAGAGAAAGAAAGGAAGAGCTAGAGAGAAGAAGGAATGAAGAGAATATAGAAGGGACAAGAAAGAGAGAAAGAAAGGAAGAGCTAGAGAGAAGAAGGAATGAAGAGAATATAGAAGGGACAAGAAAGAGAGAAAGAAAGGAAAAGCTAGAGAGAAGAAGGAATGAAGAGAATATAGAAGGGACAAGAAAGAGAGAAAGAAAGGAAGAGCTACAAAAAAGTCATCGTTAAGAAAAGGAAGAGAACATCGAAAAGTAGAAAAGAAAATTAAACCATTCTTTGGAAGACAAATCTATAAGCGAGGAGAGGAAGGAGAAGAAGAAGTAGCCCATCTCATTACCTTATGTCTTGCCGACTTCCCCCCAGTGCTCTGAAAGAGTCTCCCAACTCCTTCCTTCTCCATTCAATGCTTTCCAGAATGTACGGCCTGGAAGGTGGACGAGAAAAGAACTTCAGAAGGAAAGTCACTCAGAGCAAAGAGAGAATGACTTTAAAAAGAGACAGGAAAGAAAGAAAGAAAGAGAGAGATGAGGAGTGAACGGAATAAGAGAAAGTCAGAACAAGAAGAGGAATATAAAAAGAGCGAACTAAGAAGGAAAAAGAAGAAATGCTTTTTCAACTTTACATACATATCTATACCTTTCTCAAAAAATTTTTTCTTGGTCTTTCATTCCTAATATATCAACTCCACTATTTCTCTGCATTAAAAATAAGTCTTTGCTTTTACCTTTTTTTGTCTGTCTTTATTCTTTTCTGTTTATCTCTGCCTGTTTCTTGTTCACCTGAAGTTCGTCCTCTTTTTCTTTTTAAAATCATGTTTATCTGATATGTCCATGTATAGAAAAACATATACCTGAATCCGTGTCTCAAAATAGTCAAAGATCAAGAGAAAAAGAGAGGGAAAGAGAAAGAAAGAGAGAAAGAGAGAAAGAGAGAAAGAGAGAGAGAGAGAGAGAAAGAGAGAGCGATTAAGGGATGCAAATGCAGAAGAAAATAGTATAATGGGAAAACGAGAGTGAAGCAAAATCCGGAGAAACGACACAACTTTTCTGAGAGCTTTTCTTCATTCCTTTCCGGTCTTTCTTCATCTTTTCCTATTTCTTCATCTATATCATCCTTTCCCTCTTCTCTTTTCTCATTCAATTTCATCATCCTCTATTTTCTGCCTTCCTTATTTTCGTCTTCCTCGTTAACCCTTCATCATTTCAGCTATCTACTTACTCCCTTTCCTATCTTACTTTCTTCTTTTCGTTGCACCCTTTTCATACTATCTATTTCTCTTCTTCGAATTACTGTCCATGTCCTCATTCAAGTAAGATCTCAGCATTTTATTTTATTTCTTCTTCTATTCATAATCAATTCAAATATTCGATTTTTCTTTCTCTTTATACTATAGATTCTTTACGCTCTAAATTTTCTCTTTCTCCAATTTTTTATTTACTAAATTTGAAGGTTTTCTTTTCTTTTATTTTACTGCCATTCTTAACGTTTTTTTTTCTCGATGTGATAGTAAGTGTTTTTGTCCCCGAACATAAAAAAAACGGGAAAAATGTTGGAGAGTTGATATTTTATGTGTGGCTCTTAATTGTATTGCATTCATTGACATTGGTCAACTTCGTTCTTTAAAAATACTCCATTATTTGGCAGCAGTTTATGAACTGTTTGATAAAAAGCTCCATAAGTTTCTCCACAAGTTCTCTCTTTCTCCTCCACACAAATATTTTCTCGTTTTCTTCAGACTCCCTCTCTCAGCCTCTGAACTACTCACTAATGGGAGGCGTAGTAGCAGATGTTTCCACTCCATCTCATTCTCATTGGGTTACGTATGAGAAATACTGGTAAACAAGGTTCCAGCTAATTCATAATAGCCCTCTCTTTTCTTATCTCACCGACGACCAACGGACGAAAGGGCAGTCAAGACAACGAGAAATAATCCCGCGGTGGACTCTTTCTTCCAGTCTTCTATGTATACATACTATCCCTCTCTCTTACCCTCTCTCTTACCCTCTCTCTATCTTACCCTATGTTACTTTCTCTCCCTCTCTTTACCTATCTCTGTGTCTATATTTATTTATCTCTTCCTTTGTCTCTCTCTGTCTCCCTTTCTTCCTCTTTCTCTTTATCACACAGGTGTTTTTGCTCTATTTCACGGTGACGCTTTACTCCATGTTGGTCCTTTTCAGTTTTCCTATCCTCTATCTTTGTTCATCCATTTCCGCCATCTCTACCTTATTACATACAAACTTGGCTTCTCATAAATTATTCATCTTTTCCAAAACTATGTTTTACATACTCTTTTTCTTCTCTTCTTTTCGATTTCTCAATCCTTTTCTTTTCTTGAAAGGTTTACAAAACGGGTTCGAATGAAATCTCAATCTGAGAATTTTTCTGGCTACGTTCTATTTCAAACTCAGCCTGATCTTGGTAAATTTCATTTCACATTTTTAGAAAACTGTTCTCATTTTAAGACACTTCCCAAACCTAAAAGCGTGATTTTTTGTAGACTTATTAAAATATCAAATCTGATTAGTGAAGGAGAAGTATTTTAATAGATATATATATGTGATATATTTTCTGTAAAATCCCTGGTGTATTATAAAGAGAGATTGTTTTGGAAGAGTGGTATCAAGTTGTGAGAATACTTGAAAAAAAGATGATACTGATTGGATTGGATAAGAAGAAAGTTTTTTCTTCTTAAAAAGGTTCCGAGATAAAAAATTTAGGAGTCGAATATAGAAGAAAAAAACTTGAGTTAGAGGTTATGACGATTCATAAAAGAGAGAGAACAAGGATTACAGAGGATGAGGAGTTAATTGCGAGAGATGCATTTTGAGAAGCTAAAAGTAATTTGCCGAATACTGAATTTTCCCTCTGCTTTGAAAAAATTCGAGTGAAAGTTAATTCCAGAGCCTAAATGAAATTATATTAAGTATTTAAGAAAAAGTTAGAAGCAGGTCCCTCAATTGCTTCAAAACAGTAATGAACGTTGAAAAAATAAAGGAGAGAAGTATGAAATTCAACTGAAAAGTTTAGAAATTGGAGGGAATGCGTCCAGAAAGAAAGTTCTTTAGACAAGAAATAATTTGAGTAACTAAGAAGAAGTTAAGGATGAAAAATAATTAGAATAGGCTGGTTTTTTTACTCTGTGAAAGAAAGAATTAGAAAAGGACTTGCAAGGATGAGCTAAAATAATCTTACTCTGAGTGAAAAAAGAGCGATTGGGCAGATGAAAGAAAATTTTCTGTTGTTGCGTGGTTTGTAGTGTGATAGGCTGCCTCGAAGAATTTAAAAGTCACATTCTGCCATATTGCGTTTTGTGGTGCAGATAGCAAGCAAAAAGTGGAGGGTCCTTTTTTCTCTTCAGGTAAGTTAGTACATAACAAAATGGTGGAGGCATAAGGAGCGGATACTGATAACTTAGCTGAGAGTAATGAGAAGAGATATGAGACGTATGGTATTTTAAAGTCACTACATGACTCAGAGAAATTGTTATCAAAAGTTGAGAGGAAGAGAGAAAAAGAACTTACGAAAAACAAGGGAAAATACTGGACAAGAAGGGAAAAGAACCGAAGAAAAGAAAGAAAGGAGTAGTAAACAGGAAAAGAACAATAAAAAAACAGCGAGAACAAAAAAATAATTATTGAGAAATGAATAGTGTATACATTTGTACATAGCTGATGGGAACATGAGATCGGGGCTCAAAGTGTGGCATGAAGTTAATGGTTCTACAAGCAACAGAGTCGAAAGATGGAGAAGAAAGAGAACTAATTCAGGAAAGGAAATTAAATCCACCAAGTTTGAAAAAACGTTGTAATTTTGGGACCTTGTTAGGGATTACATTTCTAGTTGAGCGAAGCTGACTTAATTGTTTTCGGTATGCAAACTTTGCTATAAAAATCTTTTCGACCTGAATATTTTTATTCATTCACTTTTTCAGTTTCCTCTTCTCTTTCAACTTTTGCTATCTTCCTCATTTTCTGTCTTTCTCTCTATCCCTCTCTCTCTCTCTCGCTTTTATTTTCTGCCTTTGCTCCAGAACTCTTTGAGTAACTTGATCACCTGCGCTTCTACGAACTCCCTCAGTCAAGCCCTCAGACAACCCTTTCGCTCTGCGCGAATGTACCAATAAACCTTTGCAGGTCCTTCTCCCTTGCTGCTGCTACTACCAGGTTCATCAATTTATGTATCCGCATGCCTACAACTTCCCTGTACTACAGGATTGGTTGCGTTGTGTTAGCCCTGTTGCTCCCATAGAAATACATTCGCACCAGTGAGGGCTTTGTATAGTTTCGGCGTAGCCCGGATAAATAAAGAGGATAATGATGAATAAAGCCCTTGAAGGAGTGTGCTCTCATGAGAAGGCCTGCTCTGCGGGGCAGGTAGCTCCGTAATTGACAGGCCAGAAAGTAGTGTGGCTGCCTGTCTGCTGCTGCTATGGTTGCCTGCCGTCTGACACTCTGTCCCCCTCATCGCTCGAGCAGCTCCCTCCAAGCAGTCCTCTTCTTCTTAAGCTCTCTACCTTAATCTCTGTCTGCTCTCTAGTTATCTCTCTCTCCTATCGAACAGGTAGAGAGAAAGAGAGGGGAAGAGATAGAAAGGGAAAGAGAAAGACAAGGTGATATACCGAGGAGGGAGAGAGAAATAGAGCTCGCACCTAGCAAGTCATTCATATCTCCTCGTCCTTCTTCTGCCTTTCTAACATTTCTCCCTCTTTTTTTTCTCTCCAAAACATATATGTATGTATGTACATATATTCTGCCGTGGTTTCTGGATGTTTTTTGAATTGATGCGGCAATGGTTCAGTTATGATTGCAACTTTTGAAGATCCTAATAAATAACACCGTTTCCCAAATGGTATAGTACATACACAATCACGAATGTAGTATTTTATAGATTCAAATAATCCTGCTCTTGATGATGCCCAATATTGACTTTGGACAAGGTTGCATCCACGTCTAATCACATTATTTGCGTTTATGATATTTTCGACATTTCATCTTATTCTCTGTAAAAAAATTTGTCATATCTTTCAGTTAGAAGATTTTCAAAAGATATTTCATTTTATCAATGATAGTTCTTTTGAGACTTCCAATAAAAATATTTTTTATTTAAATTTTAGCGAAGGAGATGAAAAGTAATAAAACTATAAATCTAGCGAAAAATTAAGTCTTTGAATTCAATTTTCGAATAACTGGGTGGAAGAGTTTTTGTAAATAACTCAGCATTAAGCTTTACAAATTTTTAAAGCATGAAGTTCGGACCAACGGTAAAAAATTGTGTTTGGTTTAAACCCTTTTCAAATCTTTCACTTTTGTTATGCCTATCCGAAGATTTCGGATGTATGACGCTTCATGACCCGGACATTATTATAAAAACCGTTTAAAGTCGATTATGAACACCTCTGTTTTTCTCCGCTTCATTTCGCTTAAACTGATTTCATAACGAATTGGTTTAATTTCAATTCGGGTTTATGTCAATGAATAACAAAGTTGGACATTTGGTAAGTAATTTATGAAAACAAGATGAGCAAGTATCAATTATAAAATAGTTCTCACTCAAAACCACCTGAATTATTCAATGAACATAATTTTTCATAAATTACCATTCGCGATAGAAAAAGGCCTTTAGGCTTCGTACAATATTTAACAGCATATGGAAGACAAATTTCAGAAATTTCTTAGAATCTCAAAGAATTTTTCCAAGAGAAGTTTTTCAAGGCTATAAAAAGTGACCGCTCTCAATCGAGATACTCAGTGAATGCGGTAAACGGTCAAAAGCTTCGTAGTCAAACTCACATATATATATATATATATATACAGGGTGTACAGAAAGTCCAGGTGCCCGATTTTTGTCACTTGGCATCTTTTTTGTTTGGCGTAGCGGTCGTGTGATTTTCCGCTTGTATCTTGTTCATAATGTTGCTAACATACCCCTGAAAAAATCAGAATGATAACTCTTTTCGTTTTCTGTAACGCTACCTGATATGGACCGATGCTACATTCTGCGCTTGAGCCAGTCCGGTCACACTAAAAAGCACATCGCCAGAACCACTGGATTCGCCCGCAGCACCATTCAAAACACAATACGTCGCTTTCGTGAGACTGGTACGACGAATGACCTCCCAGGAGCGGCAGACCAGTGACCGCGACCACTTCCTTCTACGTGAGAAGCATCCGAGACAAGATTCGAAATAACCCCAAGCAGAGCGCGAAGGAGCTGAATATCTCGGCTAGTTCTGTTCAGACGATCGTCAAATCCCGCATTGGACTTCGCCCCATCAAGCTGCAGAAGACTCACACATTGACGGAGCAGATGAAGGTGACCCGTCTTTGCAGATGTCGTGAACTGTCAAAGCGGTTCAATCCGGTGGACTGTTTGGATATTCTCTTCACCGATGAGAAGTTGTTCAATATTGAGCAGTCCTTCAACCACCAGAACGATAGGATTTGGTCGAAATCGGTCAAAGATGCCAATAAGAGTGGCCGTTACGTCTCGTGAAAGGGCCATCCCACTTCTGTCATGGTCTGGGCCGGGATTTGCGCGACTGGCAAGACTCCGCTCGTTTTCGTCGAGCAGGGAGTCAAAATGAATGCCAATAACTACCTGAACGACATTCTCATAAAGGAAGTACTTCCCTGGAACCAGGCTCACTTCGCGGGACGCAAATGGGCGTTCCAGCAGGACTCTGCGCCTGCCCACAAGGCTAAAGGGGTGCAAGACTGTTGCAAGACTAATTTCCCCTCCATGATCACATCCGCCGAATGGCCTCCATACTCACCTGATTTGAATCCTCTGGACTTCTCTGTGTGGTCGGTCCTTGAGAGCAAGGCCTGTGCTTCCCCACACAAGAATTTGAAAGTTTGAAGCGCGCCCTACAGAAGGCGTGGGATGATCTGACGTCGCTTACCTGTCCACCACGGTGAGTGACTTCCACAAGCGACTCCGCGCCAGTGTAAAGGAGAAAGGAGGGCTGTTTTGAAATTCGAAAATGCAGTTATATAAAAAACTATTTGAAGAAACTTTGATGAAAATTTTGTTTGATTTGCTCAATCCGTAAAGTTTTTATCGGAAAAAATACTATGCACCTGGACTTTCTGTACACCCTGTATATATATATATATATATATATATATATATATATATATATATATATATATATATATATATATATATATATATATATATATATATATATATATATATATATATATATATATATATAGATATATTTATATAAATTTTGTATAAGATTTGTCTAGCGCCGGCTCACAAAAAATCGACCCTTTTTTGCCGACCAAGTTTTTTCTACTGAAACGTTTTAAAAACTAAAATAACTTTTTGAAAAGACCTTTTTTCGTTCACACTTGAAAGCAGTCATAGCCCTTCCTCAATGCAGAGAAAAAACACAGATTGACACATTAGAACTACGATTCTGATGTCGTATTTATAGCAAGCTCGAGTTTTTATTCTCTTATTTGCTACATACGATATTATGTGGATTGTTTTATTGTGGGAACTCGAGCCCTTTTTGTAATTCTGAATTTTTTAAAAACAGCTTTAAGTGAATTATAATATAAGTATTCGACTTGTGATGAACCTTCACACCTTCGAAACTCTCTTTGCTTTTTTTGCAAGCGATCACCAAATGAAAAGAAACAGATTCTCTGTATAACCTTATCTTCTGAAGATTATTATTAGCAGCCATTGTGTGACTTGTCACTTGTATATTTTGGTACCTTGTAAATCGTTTGATTTTGAAAATATTGAAAATACTTGTCGTGGAACGTGTTCTACTCCTAATTTGAGAGGATTGAGGGAGCGCAGTTCGTGTCGAGGTAGCGCTATGAGAGGGTGAGATGTGATGCCGTCATGCCTGTCGCCGAAACGCGGGACTGGTCGCCCCTCAAAACACTTTCCTCGAGAATGTCATTCGTAGATGCAACAACGCAGGTACACCTTCCTCGCTTGAGTTGACGCTGGTGTAAGGGTTTCCTCTCCCTTTTTCCAAACGGGAAAACTTGGCCTGAAGAGAGGACTTAGCTGAATAATAGTTGAGGAGAAAATATTCTTTGTAATGGGCAATTGAAAGGGCGAGAATAAATGGACAAAAAACAGTAATCGAGAAATAATTCTGTGTTGCAGATACGAGCTTCATCCTGGCGAACGCTCAAATTGTCGACTATCCCATTGTTTACTGCAACGATGGATTCTCCAAGTTGGTCGGCTACTCTAGAGCGGAGATCATGCAAAAACCTTGCTCGTCAGTCCAATCTCTCCATGCTTTTCTGTTTATGCTTTCGAAGCGACCGATCACATGTGTACTAAGAAGCAAATGATAATCGGTAACATCTTTGGAAATAGAGAGAGAGGTATTTGGCACTCGACAAAAGAAGGTGAGGTTTTCACAGTTTACAGACAATTCAGAAAAGAAAGTAAGGGTGGATGTATGGTTATTGCACCACACACTTTTCTCAGGCAGTCTCGTTTCTAAGCCGTACGGCCTTGTCAGCGTAACCTTTACCTCAGCCTAAGCAACAAAAAAAGAGGGAAAAATAACTGAAAGTCTGAGTCAGAGCGGGAAAAAATAGTAATAAAAAACTGGAAGTGTCGAATGGTTGTTTATGTAGTGTGTTGTACAATTAACATCCAACCTCACCTTTTTTGTCAGTGGCCTGAAAAACTTCTCCTTCTTTTGTCAATTGACGAAGTATTCACATAAACTGTTCAGTTATGTCCTCAATTCAATTCAATTCAATTCAATTCAAACGCTTTATTCTCGATGTCATGGGACATGAAGCGCCATTAAATTGAACGGCTCCATCTGGTTCTCCGGACCGTTCAGTAAGAATGAGTGCGTTAAATGTGCACTGGAGGGTCGATCATGGTTTTGAACATTATGGCCTCAAGGTGTTCAAAAACTCCTATAGACCAGAATTCTCCATTCTTGGCGATAGAAAAGAAGAGCGAAAAGTGAGTCGACCGCTCTCAGCCACGACGAATGGAAGGAAAGTGGAGTTATGTCCTAATGGGTTTAAAATTATGATGCATTTGACAGACTTGTATAAAAATAAAGTTTACTGGGTTTTCAAAGGATAAAATATCTTAATATTGTTATGGTGTTAGAGGAGAGGAAGAAGTTCAGCAATAGTTAATGATAAATAACTGTTTATAAGGTGATCACAAGAGTCTGTTTCGGCCCTGCAAAAGCTTTTTTCCAGTATGTAGTACTCCCGTCTATTTTCTCCCAGCTTTCATAGTATTTCGGCGTGACGTGACTTCTTTCAAGGTTCAAAATAATTCAATTTCTTCATAATTTTATCAATCATATTTTTCTTCCTATTACTAAAAATCTTAATAACTTTTCATGTTAATAGACTAGTTCAATTAGTCTAATATTCATTTACCTAATTATCTTTCTATTTTTAACTAAAATTAATTGATAGTTTTCAACTTCAACTCTTTCAATTCTTTGCTGTCAGATTTTACAAAAATTACCTAAAACTATTCAATTCATACTTATTTTAAAATGTCTAAAAATTTTTTTGTTTTGTTTTTGTTTGTTTAACACATTTTATATTATCGTTCAAATTTATCGTATGTGAACTCTGGGCACTCACTGATGAGCCCCACCCAGAGAGCACAGAAGTCTATCTGAGCGGGAGCGAAAAATACTTTTGTGAATTAGCATCATCACAGAGATCGATAGTGATAGTGCTTGTATATTCTATCCCATCATTTTTGAACATTTTCATAATAATCGATGATACTGAATTATCCTCAACTGCAAATGTCTCAAGTTACGGCTTCTCGTTTTCTTTCTTTCCTTCAACTATCTTGTGATTTTAACTTTTAGTTCTCATATTTAATACTTAATCCATTTTTCTAAAATTAAAATAAGAAAAAAACTGTATTAGGTTACTCAGATGAATCAATATGTATATGACACAAGCGAGGAAATATCAAATTGAAAAGAAAGAAGAAAGCAAAACTGTCGTACTTATTTAACATTTCATTGTCACTGGGCACCTTTCCGGAGTTGTGGAAACAAGGTATTGTGATCCCCATAAATAAAATACCCGCTCCTAAAATGCCCGAGCATTACCGACCAATAACTATATGTCCAGCACCGTCCAAAGTTTTTGAAAGAATTGTTTGTGGCCACTTGACCCGCTGGTGCAGCAGATTCTCGCTAATTACTGAAAACCAGCATGGTTTTCGGCGACATCGTTCTGTGATAACAAATTTGTTGGAGTCCACCAATTCTTGGCACAGGGATCTAGATAAGGGAAATTCTGTTGATGTTATATATTACGACTTCGCAAAAGCGTTTGACACCGTCTCGCACAGACAATTGCTATTTGTTCTCGATAACATAGGTATAAGAGGTGAACTCTGGAAATGGTTTGAATCCTTTCTTACTGGGAGATCATCTAAGGTCAGAGTAAATAACATGCATTCGCATGATTTTCTTACGACTTCCGGTGTCCCCTCAGGGATCAGTACTTGCTCCCCTTTTATTCACTCTCTATATCTCCGAACTCTCACTTAAACTTTCCGTACTGCCGATGGTTACAACTCAACTATTTGCAGATGATTTGAAAATTTACACGTCTTATAACATCCAGAATTGTGATCACGCGCATGCTCAATTAACTAAAGCGACTAGACTCATAAATGAATTCTGTGATAAATGGCAGCTCTCAATTGCCACACACAAATGTAATGCTCTCCATATGGGTAAAAAGAACCTAAAATTCCCTTATTTGGTTACGAACTCACCTCCAACTGCATTCATCATCTCAGAATCGCCAATTCGTGATTTAGGAGTTTATGTTGATAATGAGCTCTCATTTGTTTTCCATATTCAACAGGTAACAAGACGAGCATTGAAAATTGTCTATGCCTTATTCAGATCACTATCGATAAAAATAGCAGCACCATATATTATATGCTTTAAAACCTATGTTCTGCCGGTGCTAGACTTTGCTTCCGTTGTTTGGTCTCCCCACAAAATTACCTTGATCAGGAAATTAGAGAATGTTCAACATGTGTTCACGAAATTACTACAGTTACGTTTTGTTGCACTCACGCAATGGTGCAATTATGAAAGTAGATTGATAAGATTTAACCTGACATCTCTCTATGCAAAAAGATTAGAAGCTGATATTCTTTTGGCTTTCAAAATTCTCAAAGGTTACACTGACGTTCCTGTTTGTAAATTTTACACTTTCAAACAGTGTAACGGTCGCACCTCCTTTTATACTTTCCATATAGGGCACACAAACAGAAACTCACTTTTTCACTCTTTGCTCATCGGACATCTCGATTTTTTATGAAATTACCGGTCAGTCTTCTCAGGATTCAAACCATTCTAAGTTTTCGGATAAATTTGTCATTGCTGGATGTTCCACAGTTCTTAAACGTCGGTTTAAGTTTATAATAGTCGATCATTCTCGTTCTCGTTGTATTTTTTTCTTCTCTTTTTGTAGTTCTTTTAATTATCCTTAGTTTTGTCAGCAAAGTCTTCCTCGTGTTGTTACATTGCAAAATGTGTTTCAATAAATAAATAAATAAAGAGGAAAGAGACAAGATAGAAGAAAAACGAAGATGAATAAAACGAGGAACTATTTTCTCTATTTTCTCTTGCCTTTCCCAGTATTTCCTCTCTCTTCATTCGATATGTCAATCAATATCCAGTCAAGTGGTCGATAATCTCAAACTCTTCTTTCTCTCTTTACTTTTTTATCTTAAAGAGAGTGAAAGCATATGGAAAGATTCAAGTTTTAAACAAAAATGGTAACCTATAAACTTTCATATCTTTTTTCTACCTTTTCGGTCTGTCTCAATTTTTCTTTCCCTCACTTTTCTCTACTTTGTTTTTATTTTATTCTCTATGTATTTTTTCTTTTTTCTCTTAACTTTTTTGCGTCCACTTCATACTTTCAGAATTCTTAAATTCTAATTTTGTCCATCAACTCTGCCGATTACGCCCTTTTCTTCAATTCAAAAGATCTCATCTCTTCAATATCTCTTACAATCATAAACACCTTACTGCCCATCTCAAGTTTCTTTTCCCCTGTGTTTCTCATTCTTTCTCTTTCAGTCTGTCTATCTCTTTCTCCCTCTCTTTCTCTCTCTCCCTCTCTCTCTCTCTCTCCTCTTCTCCTCTTTCTCTTCTTGCAGATTATCTTTCATGCAAGGAGATCACACGGAATCTTCTTCACAAGAGCGTATTCATGAGGCTCTCGATAACGGCAGAAGTGAGCAGGCGGAGGTCGGACTCTCCAAGAAGAACAGTTCAGTGCACTTTACAAGTTCACGCCTCTGATGCAAAATTTTAACGAGCATTTTACTGATAAAAACTCAACAAATCACAAATTTTAATTTTTTTTTCTTCTAGTAGGTATTTCGGATGATCTATCATGGTATCATGGTTAGGGCTCAGCACAGGGGAACTGAACGGTTAAGGTAAACAAATTCCAAATAGAGCGATTTTCACTACAAATGTTTTAATTTGACTATGCTTCGTGTAAAGCCTTTGGCCAGTAACTCGACAATATACATATAACGTGATTAGATCATAGAGAGCGTAAATAAATCAAAATAGGAACAAGGAGCTATTGAAGAAAAGTGTATTGCGGAGAGAAATATTCTACGAAAGAAGCACTAAGTTTGAGAACAGACGTGATTTTTTTCATCTGCAAAGTATTCATCAAAGGTAAGCATCAAATAATGATTTCCACTCTTGAAATTAATACGGTCTTGAGTATTGCAACAACAAAAAGGATAACTTTGCTCAGAGACCCCAATCTGGCTACTGATGCATTTGGCACCTATCAAGAACGACAAGGATAACGTCGTCTTGTATCTCTGTCAATTCAAGGACATCACGCCTCTTAAGCAACCTTTAGATGACGAAAACAACAAAGGTGAGCGGTAGTTTTCGACAATCTTCAAAACTAACAATTTGATTCTTCACGTTAAAAATCGCCCTTGAAAGGGATTCTTATTCCCTGACGTGGATGGAAAACCTTTAAAGGTCGGGTTACAAACCTTAGTAAGATTCGATTACAGAAACATTTCACAAATATTCCTGATTTCTAACAAAAACGCGAAACGTGAAGCTCATTTTTCACGTAAAAATTTTTCTTATAGGTTTTTCTGATAGAGTTTATTTTGTAAACTTATTTTCGAGTGGAATGCTTTCCCATCTTCGAGCATTCATAATACTTAAAGCTCGTTTTTTTTAAAAATAGAAGTTTTGTTCTAGTAAAGTTGATTTTATTCACCTTTTATCTGATGCAATGTTAGTATGCAATTATTCCTGCTCAATATAGCTCATGAAAAAATGTATCATTTCAGGTCTCAGTAGAATTTTACAAATAGCTAGGATAGCCAAGTCAAAGCAGCAGTTCAACCAAATAGAAACGAAGGACTTGCATAAGTCCAATGCCCTCGTCCCTTCTAACTTCACCCAGGTTTGCTTTTATTGATTATTTTTGTTTTGAACAAACTAATGTGATTATTTCAACCGTGAAGTTTCTCGTATTGCAAATGGTTTTCTCACGCAGCTTAGAGTTTTGATTTACACAAGGTACGTGGTTGGAAAGAGCTCTCGAGCTGTGTCCATTATGGTTCAATAGGGAACTTCCGAACTGGTTGAACTGTGCACAACTCCTTTTTTAAAAAAAATTCAATTTGAAAAAAAACGCGTTAAAACTGTTAGAACTAACTGTCAGAAAATAAAAATAAGCATGTTTTAAATTAACATGGAGGAAGAAAAGAGAAGTCACTTCCATTTTACAAAAAATTGTTGTTATCTCCTTTTCTGTAATAAGCTAATTCTTCAAGGGAAAAAAACCGATTTTTTGAACCTATTTAGTTTTATTCTCCAAACCTATAGTTAAGTAAAAATGTGATGACTAAGCAAAAAAGGATATCTTTGAAAAAAACTATAATACGTGAAGCTTGGTTGCTAAACTTTTGAATAAATTTGTTGCTGCTCGTATGATGCTTGCCCCGCCCCTTTTATTTTGTTTAATTATTTTATAAAAATATATATTGTCATGAAAATTGATATTGAAACTCATGTGAATATTGTGATCATCTTCGAGTGAAGAACTAGATCAAAGATCTTCTGAATTCTCTAAAACTTATCAAACACACTTTTAACCTAAAATGCAAGCCCTATTTTGTGGTGCAATTACCGAATATATCCTTTACTGACCGGTGCAATTAAACTATTTTCACACAAAGAGGACTCACAATGGGGCGAGTCTGTTCTGTTGTGAGCTTCTCAAAAGTGTCTGCTCTCTTTTAGTTTGATGATGCAAACGGGCGGTCATTTGTGAGTTCTCTTTCGATTGATTATTGTAGTGACTTTCCATGTGTTTCCGTTGTTTAGTTCATCGCTTTCATTTCTCGATAGAGTAAATCTAGAATTTGCAATTTCAAAAACCCGAAAGTTGCCATGGAATCTCGTTACAAACAGTCATGAGGACAGTGAAATGCGAAGAAAATCATTATTCCGAGAGAAAATCTCAAGGCACTCGCATGAATGTTAAATATGGATGGAGAAAGGCTACAAGCATGAGAAGGAGGTCTTCAGCACTTCAACTTTCCACGCTTTAACTGTTAGAAGTAGGGATCTTTTTGCTTCTCGAGAAGTTCATATTTTTTCTGCGTAGAAGGCCGTGAAGGCTCGAAGCAGAACAGGAAGGCACAGAACTTTCTTCTGCGTAGAAGGCCGTGAAGGCTCGAAGCAGAACAGGAAGGCACAGAACTTTCTTCTGCGTAGAAGGCCGTGAAGGCTCGAAGCAGAACAGGAAGGCACAGAACTTTCTTTTTCAAGCAAAGTCCAGGAAATTGATACTCAAATTGATCAAATTGCTATAAGCTTCAGAATCTGGTTTCCCCATGCAAAAAGTCGTATACAGGCCAAGTCAGAGTCTTAATTTGAGTAGGCATAGGGAGTAGGAAGTTTTCACTGATGAAAATGAAGACGGTACCTGCATCTCATGTTTGGATTACACTCTCAAACTACGGCGGCTCGATATTCGAGAGAGATGAACGACGTCCAGTTCCGATTTCTCGCCCTTTCCTCAAAGCTCATAAAAAATGCATGCGCTTTTGCGTTAGGTAAGCTTATGGTTTGCTGCTGAGAACGGAATACCGAAAGAGCGTTCTTGATCTGCTGACTGCATGTGCCTATGTCTGTTTGTCCTTCTGTCACTTTCAAAAGCTTTTTGCCAGTCCACAGCTTCTTCAAGAACGATAGCCACAGTCAAACAAAGGGCGACGAAGGAAGAAGAAAGAGAAGATAGATTCTTCTCGGTTGTACTGTTCAAAGTTCACCATGTTCAGTAGACTTTGACTACGTCGTCACAACGCAATTCCACTCTGTATTTCTATTGCAATGAATAGTCTCCATGAGTTCATACTGAAACTGCTGCAGGTGATGAATCTCGGAGGCGATCTGCTTCCACAATACCGACAGGAAACTCCGAAGACATCTCCTCATATAATATTGCACTACTCCACATTCAAGACTATCTGGGATTGGTCTATTCTTGCTCTAACTTTCTACACAGCCTTCATGGTGCCTTTCAATATAGCCTTCAAGAACAGGTGAGTCCTCGCTTTAAACGCTTGATTGGAGTGTGAATGGAAGTGAATGGCTAGCTTGGGCATCCTTTACCCAACACATACGAGATCACATTATGCCCTCGTCCTCACTCTTTATATATGTACATACATCATATTAATTTCCAAGACCTATGTTTTGAGCTCAACAATGAGACATCATTGACAAAACACCCCGAGGGGACAAATTGTGATCTCAAGATGCACTTTGTGACGTGAGATTTCTGAAGGCAAACGAGAGCTTTAGCGCTTTTTTCGCAAGAGATAAGACAGAATTGAATGTTTCGCTTTTTTCTATTTTTCTTCTTTGTTTTGTTTCTAGAAAATTTTGCACTTTTGATTACGCAGCATACTAACAACAAAAATAGGACCATAGTGAGTATTGCATCTACAGTTATGGATTTCAAATCACGGATATAGTTGAAGTCAGGAATGAGAACATAAAGTTCGTAAAAAAGCTTAATAAAAGCCGTTTTCAATGTTGAGTTATGAACGAAAGAGAAGTGAGGTTTGCTAAAATCGTATCAGCAAGATTCATAAGGCTCAGGACTCAAATGAATCGAAAAGATGTGGGTATTTATAGCTGAGACTTTCATGGTTTCCTTTATAGTAGAGAGTCTCATTGGTGAAAACAATTCATTCTCTAATCAGTAAAGGGTTTAAGTGGACAAAGTTTTTTCTTTTGTCATGAAAATCACGAAAAGACTGATGGAGCGTTAGAATTCAACTTTTCACTTTCTTAAAGTAATCTCGTTGAACGCTCCAATGTCTCACCACGAATTGCCGTGAGAAGGAAAATGGACTACGGTATTTTTTTATATTCATATAAAATTACGTCCAACAGTGAAATTTATTATATAAAAGTGAATTGGAGTCCATTTTCCTTCTCAAGGTAATTCGTGGTGAGACATTGGAGCGTTCAACGAGATTACTTAACAGAGATTACTTTGAGAAAGTGAAAAGTTGAATTCTAACGCTCCATGACTTACGCTACAGCCATATATTGTACTAGGAACATTACTTGGCAGCTCATAAGTAGAAAGTTTTAAAAAATTTCATTTTAGGCGACCTCACGGGCAGAAATCATTGTTTGATTTTTTTTACATGGAAGTCCCATCATTGGTTTAAATGTTTTTCATAGCAGTTTTTTTCATAGTATAGGATGATTTATTTCCAAAATATTCCATTAATTTTACGTTTGTTATTATTCTTCTTCTAGATATTTCTCCAACATTAGTTTTTGCGCGTTCCCAATGAGCAGGGTAAGAGGACTGAAACACCAAAAGTATTCTCATAATATTCACCCAGCTGAGTGCAAAGAAAGTGAATGAGGAGTACAAAAGGCTATAAAGGAAGCAAATATGCATTTCAACTTATCTCTAGGATATATAAATCTGTCTTTTTCTCTTCACTACCAGGCTCTAATTGCACTCAGTACTCTCCAGTTTCCTGATCACACAATTATCTCTCACAAAATGATGTTTGTTTTGATTTGATCATTTAATTTTTTTTCAGTCTAAAGATGTTGTTAAGAGAGAACTACCACAGGTATAACCTTTCCCCAGTATTTTGGCAAGTTGCATGCGTTCTTTCTATTTCTTTTCTCACACTTTTGTTATGACTATCTTACTCGTTGAAATGACTTTCTCGCAGTAGTCACTACCCTCTGCGTGGCCTCTGCACCATGTAATAGTCGCTACTTCTTTGTATGTGAAATAACAACTAAAGTGTACTCACTGCTTAGAAGTACCTACCACTTCTTTTGTAGTGTCAGCTACTTTCTTCATGTGTCACTTAATGTGGCTGAAGAAGTTCTTACTTCTTTTGTGTAGTCAATAACGTGTTAGAACCACAATTTTAACTATGAAACACTGTTTCGATGAAAAAAATGACTGCGTAGTGACTTTAAATTCGCAGTGACTCCTTGAAATGTAACCACAACTCTGTCACAACCCTCATTTTTCGCAGAGATCAATTTGTCGTCCTAATATTTTGTTTTGAACGCGTGCATATCAAAACTGTCTTTTCTTGATAGAGTTTAGAAAAAAAACTCCGCTGAAATAGTTTAGTAAATTACATATAGTTTGATTAGTTCGTTTCAATTTAGAGATATACAATGAGAGTTCAAATTGGTGTGAAAGCTTGAGTTAGCATACGGACTATTAGTTTGTGTACGCCTTGCTTTTGTCTTATAAAGACAGTGCGACCTAAATAAAGTGTCAGTTGGAGATGACCGTGACAGTGACTACCTCTGCTATTACACTAACACGTCTGCTCTTTCTGTTGTTGAGTATGAATGAATGACATCACGGAATGATTTGATGTTGTCTTCCTGTCCTGCTTATTGGGAAAGAGTATGTAGATTCACATATTTTTCTTTCTACTTATTTTATAAGGTGTCAACAACTCCCGAGCAATTGATGACATTTCCTTCTTGTGGCACTAAAGGAAATGTCATCTGTCAAACAAGTAACTTTCCCTCTTAACAATGCATCGCGTTTCCCTATGCCTTCGTTGAGTTGAATTTGGCAAGGGAGTAGATGAGTCGATGGAGTCGGACTTGTTCAGGGAGTACCCGGGGGGTGGAATCGACTCAACCGCTCTCATGGATTCTATTGTAGATGTCATTTTCTTCGCTGATATTTTGTTAAATTTTCACACGACCTTTGTTGGACCAGGCGGCGAGGTTTTTCTTATTTTCCCCACTTGCTTTCCTAAGTAACTCTGATTTAAAAAAAAAAACTTTTTTGAATAGTACAAAAAATAAAAACAAAATCTAAATAGATTTTTGAGAGAGAACAAAAAAAAAGAGAAACAACAGAAGCTCACAGGGGCAACAGTTTATTGAAAAGACTAAACTTTTTTCAATATTTGTTTGCATTATTCCAAGGCAATGACAATTCCAACATCCATTAGCTCGTGAGAATGATGAAGTATCAGATTTAAAGTTTGAAAAAATCTCGGGATCTTAAAGCTTTAATCTTGAGTTATGTATAAAGAGATTGAAAATAGCATGTTTAAAAAATTTGTAATAACCTTATAGAGAGTTTTCTATGTATGAACTAATTTTTAATAGAATATAAACAAAAGCGAACAGTTGGTGTGCTAGAGCTCATAAAACACATTTTGAAAAGCGGTTGATATCGAAATTATTAAAAGTTTGTTAAACATTGAATGCATTTATGAGATCGAAAGAGCTGTAATTACTTCTTCAACATTGATAAGGAGTTATTTTTTCAGGTTGTGATAGAACCTAGTATAATTCGCCAGAACTACTTCAAAACCTGGTTTCTTGTTGACTTGCTTTCGTGCCTCCCGTACGACATATTCTACATGTTTAAACGGGACGATGAGGTTCTTTCTTCAAAATTTAGTTTCTTAGACTTTTTTGTTATTTTATAATCAAGATTAGTAACCAAAACACAATAAGATATTTTCTGTACAAAGAAGTAAAATAATTTCACGAATGTTTGAAAATTTAACGCGTCGTTTATAGTTAGCCAAAGATTGCATTAAAAATGTTGAAATGTGTTTAATTGTTGTGCTCTTACTCATTTCAAGCGAGTTTATAGTATTTTGTTCTAAGTTTTGAGCGTAAGACGATACTGAAAAGAAAAAAAGCACATGTATGAGGATTACCGGGATTTGGTGTTCTTACGAATTCGGAGCGCGAATATATGATTAAAATTCGGTAGAAAACTCTTTCCAAACTCAAGGTAAAACCAGGCTTTTAAGAGTATGAGTTTAACGATGACTTCATCTTTGCAGCGAATTGGTTCACTGTTCTCGGCCTTGAAAGTTGTCCGACTTTTGCGACTTGGTCGCGTCGCGCGCAAGTTGGACAACTACTTGGAATACGGGGCGGCGACTCTTCTGCTTCTTTTATGTGCCTATGTCCTCGTAGCGCATTGGTTGGCCTGCATTTGGTACTCCATCGGTGAATTCGAAGTTCGATTAAGGGTCAGTTTAAATCATTGATCAAGGTTTATATACTGGATTGAGATAAATAACTGAAATATAGGAATAAATGAACAATGGAATGAATGAATAAGGTTTATATGAATGAATAAGGTTTTATATGAATGAATAAGGTTCATTTACCCGAGGATATGAATGAATGAACAACTACTAGATCTTTTGAACAAAATTTTTACTCTTAGGACGGTGTCAGGGCCGAAACAGAGCTTCTTTGATCAAACAGATTGGGATTTTTTTTTCTCGAAAAGTTGAGGGAGGTTCTGTTGAACGACTGGTTAAAAAAGTCAGACCTTGACTAACGTGTTCGCTTCGATTACGTAAGAAACGTCTGGGGAGTTTTTCCTTTACAAGTATTAGTTTGTTTTATTAGATCGAAAATGCTGATGACTTCTCTGATTGTGTTTTAAACTTGAACGCTGCTAAAAAGGTAAGTTCTATCAGTCCAATTCGGTTGGAACCGATAGCCATTGTGTAACCGATAGCCATTGTGTAACACAAAAAATGTAATTCTTTGTTTTGTAACTTTGTAAAAAAAACCAAAACTTTGTAACTTTGTAAAAAGAAAAACTTTGTTGTAATTCTAGATGGAGAACAGTTCACTGCCGGAAGGTTGGCTCTTCAAGTTGGCGAATGACCTTAAGATGCACTACACCCAAGAAACATCTAATCGGACGCATTTGATTGGAGGACCCACTAGGACTTCTGCATACATATCATGTTAGTGTTGACATTAGTCGCTCTTTCGACCCAATCAGTTCCCTAATTACAGTATAGTTTTGAGAATTTCTCAATCGATAGTTTAAGCTGCAATAACTAGATTTAGAATGTTTGCTCTGCTAATACTAATAGGTTTTTGGTTTGGAAATATTATATTAATTAAAGGATGTATTGATATTGATATAAACGCTAAATCAGGCTCAAATAGTGCAACAATTTTTTTCAAAAGCTTCTCTTTTATTATTCGAAGACTTTATTATCGTATCACGACACTTTGTACCGCGTCACTTTGTATACGACACTTTGTACCCGACACTTTGTACCCCGTCACTTTGTACCGCGACACTTTGTACCGCGACACTTTGTACCGCGACTTGAGTGAGGCCGCGCGTTTTATTTTTACATTAAAACATATTTTTACATTAAAAAACGCTTAGGCTTAGTAAAAGTTTACGATAACGAGGCCGTACGGCTTAGCTAACGAGGCCGTACGGCTTAGCTAACGAGGCCGTACGGCTTAGCTAACGAAGCCGTACGCGGTTCAAAGTGTCGCGGTACAAAGTGTCGCGGTACAAAGTGACGGGGTACAAAGTGTCGGGTACAAAGTGTCGTATACAAAGTGACGCGGTACAAAGTGTCGGTAATTCCTTTATTATAGCTATTAAGACTTCAAGTTGAGATTTTAAAAGAAGTTTCAGAATGGGATTCTTTTTTATTTAGGAAGTGATTCATTCTCGCGAAAACTTTTGCAAAGGTTGTGCAATGAACATGAACCGAACCAGCATCACACTTTGCTTACCAAGAGATGCTATTACCACAAAAATATTAATCACTTAATCCCTCGCTATATAAGGCTCTTTGGTAGTTGTTATGAATAAAAGCTTGGACTGTTACGTTGCAGCCTTGTACTTCACGATGTCTTGCATGTCAACGGTTGGCTTCGGCAACATCTCATCCAACACTGATCACGAGAAACTCTTCGCAGTCTGCATGATGATCATATCCGCTCTGCTGTATGCGGCCATCTTTGGTCACATGACAACTATCATCCAGCAAATGACGTCTGCTACTGTCAGGTAGGAGTCCTTCTCAGACAAGACTTAAGATTCCATCTCTAGTACCCTCGCTAATTCGTTGTACTGCCATGAATATTGTATCTATTAGGAAGCGGAAAGCCGTATAGAACTGTTTATTATCAATGCATCGAGAAGGACAGTATTATACTCACTTTTTAGAAAATTGTTCTAAAATAATTTTAAATCTGCATATACAATATAATAATTTATTTTGAGAGTGATAAAAATAGGATCACTCTTTTCTACAGATAAGTGAAACATGAAACGAATAGAGGCTATTTTGTAGATATCACGATATGATCAGCAACGTGCGAGAGTTCATTAAACTGCAAGAAGTGCCGAAAGAACTCGCGGAGAGAGTCATGGACTACGTTGTCTCCACCTGGGCACTGACCAAGGGCATAGATACTCAGAAGGTCCTCGGTTACTGCCCGAAGGACATGAAGGCCGACATCTGCGTGCATCTCAATAGGAAAGTATTCAATGAGCACTCCTGCTTCCGGCTCGCTTCTGATGGATGTTTGCGCTCCATCGCCATGTACTTAGAGGTCAGCCAATACCTTATCTGGTACCTGAGCTAGCTGATGAATACTTGGCTTGAAGGAATGTTTATATAGAAATGTATGTCAGAGAAGAGAATATAGAAAGAGAGAAGATTTTAAGCTCTTGAAAAAATATGGGAAGATGGTATTGAAAGCAACACTATCGCCCGGAATAGCAATGTTTTCCCGGGGTGTAATGGTAAGGCGCACTCCCGGTTTGAGTCGAGATGGCTGGGTTCGATCCCGCCCGGTGGACTAGCTTTTTTCTGTGCGATTGTTCGATCATTTGTTATCTTAACCAGGCGTCACTGCCTTTAACCTGTGTAACTCAAAATTTGAAGAAAACAATGACTACATGGCCTGGCTTGCAGAGCAACCACGCGGCCCCCGGAGACCTTCTCTATCACACGGGCGAGTCTGTGGACGCCCTCTGGTTCGTGGTCAGCGGCTCTCTGGAGGTCATCCAGGACGAGGAAGTAGTCGCTATTTTAGGTATGGAAACTTTTCAGTAAAGCATTGAAGCATGCTAGCTCTGAGACCTGTTAGAAGTAATTAGAAGTTCTCTTTTCATGCAGGGGTCCATGCTGGTAAAACCGGAAAGTTTCAACTATTCAGCGCTGTTCGTTTGAAAATATGTGAATAATTGAGTCGAAGGAAATAATACAAAAAACCTTGAAGCTTTGCACCAAAGTGGTTGCGATGAAAATCGAAGTAGTCAACCCTTTATCTTTCACACCAGCTCTGAGCAGAACTTAGTATCAACGGTTTCCAAAGTATCAAAAAACTTTCGCCTCTTTGATTAAATAAAATAGATTGTCCAAATTGAATCACCTTTTGGTGAAAGAGATCATGGGTTTAGTGTTAAACAGGAACATTTCATGCTAAAAAATCATCAAAGTCGACATCATCTGATATGACTGATCTATTGAAATAAAAGTACTTGGAGACTACTAACCCATCATTGCAGGAAAAGGTGATGTCTTTGGAGATGAGTTCTGGACCCGCCAGAACGGCGGCACAGGTCAGTCGGCCGCGAATGTCCGCGCTCTCACCTATACGGATCTCCACATGATCAAGAAGGAAAAACTCATGGAGGTTACTCATTTTACTGGTCAATTTCTGTTTCTCCCTTGAAAGTTCACCTTCTGAGGGAAAAGATTTCTTCCAGCACTTCAAGCATATATGAACATCAAAATTGTGCAAAGTTCATTTCGGTTTGCAGAGTCTAAAAAAGCCCGAAAACAGTCTTTTCACAAATACTGTTAATTTTTGAAAATTCTGTATGGTAAAAAAATTCTAAACACCTTTTGAATTGGTCTTCAAAAAAAGAATTTCTACAAAACAAAGAATAATAACCATGAGGAATGATTCTTAGCATGAACGAGTTATATTGCAAGAATTAGAGCTGTCCTATGCAAAAAGGTTTTTGTTGAATATGCAATTGACGCTTACAACACAAAGTGCAATATGGAAGCCTATTTCATAGGTGCTAACATTCTACAAGGCGTTCGCCAACTCATTCGCTCGAAACCTTGTGCTGACATACAACTTGACCCATCGCGTCAGTTCTTTTCCGAGTTAATTATAGATCTTTTCATGTAACGCTATCGCACAAATCGGATACATTTTAACGCTTATGTAGTGTTACAGCGTTCGCTCCCGGTGTTAAATAGAGAGCTGGGTTTGATCATGCCTCGTAGACTGAATTTGTTATCGTGATAAGTCGCTTTTTCTGTTGGATAGGCTGATTTTTCATCGACGAGCTCTTCCAATGTCATTTTCTCTCTTACTCATTCTAATACTTTCACAATTTGAATATTGCAGTTAAAGTTCCGTCGAGTGGTTGATGTGAAGCGAGAGAAGGAGCTGGATGCCAGGCGGAAGAATGAGAACTTTGTTCTGAGCTCTGACCATCCCGTCCGGAAGCTTTTGTTCCGCATGCGGGAACGGCACGGACCACGCATCTTTCCCTCTCATATGTTCGCCGACATTGAAAAGGTGCCTTTAAACGTTGAATGCATCGAAAACACTTCAAAGAGTCACGAAATAGCACTGAATCAATTTTTTCCGCGCTTTAAGGCACGAATGAGCTCACTTACGACAGATCAATCTTGAACTGCAAAAAAATTTGTTGTCGCTCACTTTTCAAGTCTAATTTGGCAAAAATAAATTATTGTTTCGTTTGGAAATGAATACATACATGACATCATTTTCTGACTAGATCTCTTGATCTGATTATTTAAGAGAATTAAATCAGAAACAGGACTCAGATAATCTTTTAGATTATCGGCAAAACAGAATAACAATTTACTTATAAAAAAAAGAAGGACAGGGAAAGTCCTCCGGTTCAGTCTGGTGTCCCATGTCTTGCAACCCCAAATACGATCATGAGATTGACGGGTTTATATGGACAAGACATTGTAACATGAATAGTACGAACTTCAAAAGGTAATTTACTTAATAGTAGAGGTGAGAATTACATTACAAAACAGTTAAGCGAAACATTAAGTATTAATATTGCGAATAAGCAATACGGAGAATGGGGCAGGAACAATGGGTCTCCGACAAAAGTCGGGCCCAGTCTCTCTTCTCACCTAGAACTGTAGAGTGGGCGTATTTATACTGAACACTCTCTTGATAGTAAGATGGATCTTTAGCGAAGAAAAAAGCGCCTTACAAACAACATCCAGAAATTCACAGGGAAATGAGATGGTTGCAACCAATTCTAACCACCATGCTGTAACTGCTATTTTGCACTTAACAAAAACGCGTTCAGAAAGTGTCTTTTGTTGTCTTTTGCTTTTTATAACCGAGGCCCTCTTGATCGACTTAATGAATACCATACTCATAGCGACTAATATTGCAGGGAATGAAAAAGAACCAAAGCGGAGAAATGAACCGGATATGCTCTCTGCAATCAATACCTGACGATGGACTGAATTTGCTTGGTAGCCGATCTCCTCGAGCAGCCAGTGGCGGTGGAAGTAGGAAACGGTATGCTTACTGGTTCTTCTCAACACAAAATTTCGTTTGAAAAAACTTCCTTTTAAAAAATTCGTATTCTTTATGCTCAACTTATCGAGCTACCCTTCCTACGATGTACAATCTGTGGTGAGTAAAACGCGAAATGATATTATCGCCGACTTCTGAGGATTTAGTATTCAGATCTTTGAAGATAATTGGCAGGTAGGTGACTGTGAAGAGATTCAGTCATCCTAGAATTTTTGGAAATTCTTGGAGATCTAAGACGAGGTTCCATTTTTCTGCCACTTTGTTAAACAAAAAGATTGCCTTTTTAGTGTAGAAAACAAAATCTAGCTTTTCAATTTTTGACTTCTCTGTGCTTCATGATTCCAAAGAAGTGTAATCTGAATCGGAGTGCGCAGGCCTCCCCTCCAAAAGAGGCAAACTGTAGATGAAGATGCTCTAAGTCGTTCTAGTTGGCTCGCCGATCACAAAAGGCCAGTGGAAAGAGTCAGTTTGAGCTTCTCCTCTGCATTTTTATAACCAGCTTTAACCCTTTCATACCCTTTTTTCAAAGATTCAACCTTCTTTCTAAGTTCTGCTTTGGTAGAAAACAGAAGTGCATTTGTAATGAAAATATTGAAAGGCCTGCAAGCGTAATACTTGACCGATTCAGGAGAAAGGCTTTGAGACATGTGAGCCAATTGAGGTAAATTGTGATCGTTCGTTCGATTTGAATTACTCGGATCAAGTTTTTTTTTTAACAGGATAGTTGCACGATTAGAAGATTGTTTAGCGTGTGGATGTACGTACTTACATGGAATGTTTCTTTCCCTTCTTTAGTAATCAATCATACCCCCGTCACATTGTACATATTAGATTCGCTCATACACAGAAGCTTTTTAGAGACTTCTTTTCAGCACTCATCTTTCAATTACAATAACTATGGAAGCTTCTGAGATTTAAAGAGAGATCTGCTCTACGTTTTGTATGAGTGAGAGACTTTTTGCTAGGAATGGAGTTCCCTGTCGAACCTGCGGAGTGAAATGAAGAACCGCTTCGAAGTTATCGGCGATCGACTGGTTCTAGTAGAGCAGATCCACCAGCGAATGCAGAACATGGAGAAACTTCTACTTCAACTAGCCGCTGGTTAGCTATTTCCGCCTTCATCGCCGGAAGAGAGTTCTAATCCGATACGCAATCGAAGATGATCTGGTGTGTAAGTTGACTCAGGAGGAACCCCATCGACAATGCCTGCAGGCTCACTCCGGGTTCTGAACGACCCAACGGGCGAGTATCTCGAGAGTCCCGGGGATGTGTCCAGGAGCCCCTCTTGGACAGCACACAATGAAGGCGGCTGGCAAGCGAGGTGTGATTTTTCTCTCTCTCTACTTTTTCTTGCTCTCCTAACTCACTCACGTCTATTTTTTGTCTTTCTTTCTTTCTCTCTCTTTTTTTCTCTTTCATTGATTCTCTATTTCGCTCTCTCTCACTCCTTACTTGATTCTCACTTTGGTAAGAAAATCTGCTGCTTCGTTCTCTTAGTGGAGGGGATGCCTGTCTAGAGAGAATAGAAGCTTCTCTTAGTGGAGGGGATGCCTGTCTAGAGAGAATAGAAGCTGTCCTGTCAAACTTGCTTTAATGTAATATTTTCAATTATTAGCTTTATTGGGTGAATCATCTGAGTTTCCAATCATCTATTCGAAAACTGTTGTATTTTGATGTTTTCGGAATTTTTTTTTCAAGTTGGGTAGACTGAAAAACTTGATAAAGAATTTTTTCTTTCTTTTTCAATGCCACTCAATTAAAATAAGATTGCGAAATTGTATAGTCGGTAAACCTGGGCAGAGTGAACTCTAGAAACAAATCATTGAATGTATTGTAGTAGGTTCGTGCCACGAAAACATGCCCAAGTTGTGGAGTAATTCTGAAGTTTTTGATGGTTTGACTGGTAATTAACGTAGCGAAAACATTCGCGCGTTTTTCTTGACAGCAGAATACTGTTTTGAAATTCGAAAACGCAGCTGAAGGGGTAGTACTGAGTAGCGTAGCGGGCGCTTGCAGGACTACGGTACCAAGCAGCGTAGCTCTCAAATTCAGGAGTACGGTACTGAGTAGCGTGTCGGGCGCTTGCAGGAGCATAAGACTGAGTGGCGTAGCAGGCGCTTTGAGGAGTACGGTACTGTGTAGCGTAGCGGGCGCTTGCAGGAGTACGGTACCCCGGTTGGACTTGGCAGCCTCTCGGAGTGAGTGGCTGGAAGAAGAGCATAGTGCGGGCATTCCCAGCATTCAGATCAATGCAGTCACCGAGAGGGGGGAAGACACACCTTCAGGAGAGACTCCTTCCCGTCCCCCAGAGAGGCGACGGGTCTAGCACTCTGCACCAAGCACCACCACCATCACCGCACTCTCCTCTCGCTTTCCTCCAGCACCGCACCAGCACTGGCCCAGCACTGCACCAAAAACCGTCAGCCTCTACTGCTTCGGCAGCTGCTGACACTCAGGTCACTGTATCCTCAGCCCCGACCTTCTCGGAGTTTCTTTCACAAATATAGGTTGTTTATCTAATGAATAAGTGTATCACACAAAACGCGTTCTCTCACTGCCGTCAACGAGACTAACTAACTTCTCCTTATTCACAACTTTTTCTGGTCTAGTAGAGCATTTTCCACATGAAATGAATAGTTTCGAAATAGAGTTGGTGTGCCCTTTTTGTTGTTGTTATTTGCTGCTACTATATTGTCTTTGTTAACTGTGATATTTGATCAGAACGGGAAACACATTTGTTCCTTCTTTTACTCACCTTTCCGTGTTTTATTAGCAAATCACACTTCATATGCATGTTGCTTCCACACCAAGACGCAATCATTCCTATCCACTACTCAGGTTACAATGAAAAGTTTCGTCGGTTTTAGCAATTTTGTAGATAACTCAAACTTTGAAATTCCGCATCTGATTTCTGATCTTGTCGATTGTTAGACTGAAATTCATCAGTGCAATATTTGCTCCTTGTTCTTTCCAATCAGTTTACTCAATTACTTGATTTATAAAGCAATTAGTAGGTCATTAGTCACTTCTGCAGTTTAATTGTCCAAGCATTACTTGCTCAAAACTGGATGAACTTCTATAATTCTTGCTTGAGGTTATTTTAATAACATAAAAAGAATGACCTAAAAAAGTAAATTAAAAAAACTTTTTTGAACAATTTTTTTGAGTTATTTAATACGAAACATTTTAGGGAGTTTAAAATTCTAATTATGCTTAAGCAATTCTTAAAGTTAAACTATTTTAAAAGTTGAAATATGTTTATAAATTTTTAAAAATGCCATTCGACATACTACCTTTGGTATATGTGTAAGAGGCACTGAAAAAAATTCTTGGGCATTTGAACTGCAGAATAGCCGGTTCTTATTTACATACTTAATTTATAACAAAACTTTCAAGCTTGTGAGTGTTTGTGGAAGGAACCTGCCATTCAGTTTTCTACTCAAAAGTCTAAGGCGTGTTTGTATCGGAAATTCCGCTGTTTTATACAGTAAATTCTTGTTATACAGTATATTCTTGTATTTCGATGGATGGATTGATGTGAAAGGAAATTGAATTGAATTCTTTCAATTATTTCACTTACCATTCACACAAACCGTTTCTCACCCATTTCCTCACGTTTTCCTCTTCTCAATTGTTATTCAAACTGTTTTCTGTGGTTGTTACTCGAACAAATCATTTTGAATGCTGAGAGTATCAAGTGGATTCTCTCTTTTTCTCATTTTATCACCAAGTAAATTATCATGATTTCTCTTCCGACCTCACGCAATGTACATGCTCAGTTGATCAAAAAGATAGCGAGATGGTGAGAACAAACATGGAAGGAGATATGGCCAATGAGGAACATCCACAATAAAACATGGGTGATTTCCGATGAGATGAAATCACAAAATCCATAGAGAAAAGCTTAGAAACACAAGAAGAAATGGCAAATAAGCTCCTCCCATTCTAGCACTTCTGTTCGGAAACCTCCAATGAGAATTGAAAGAGTTTGAAAAGGCGCCGTTCCGTTTAGAAACTGTGGAGTAGAAAGATCGGCCTTTGAAGCACTTGGAGCTGTTACAGTAGTCTCCGAGGCAGAAACACCAGTGTTCGACTAGGTCGTACTGCAATCAGAAGCAGATCACTACCTTCTCTTACTGAAACTAACAATATTACTATAAGAATTTGTGGACAGAGGACGAAGATGACGATATGTCTTTATTTCTTTTTTTATGTCTACAGTTGTTGAGGCGTTTTCACAAAAAAGTACATCAAATACAATTCAAAAATTGAAAGAATATATCTCTAAAAACTTGAGATCAAGTTAAATAAAGTAACATAAAAAATTTCATTACTTTCTTTAAAGTATTATTTAATTACTTCTCTATGAAAAAGAATAGTTAAACAAGTTATTGATCTGTAAAGCAAGCTTTTTCCATCACAGCATAGCTTTTCAAATTAAAAAAATTTTAACGATTAAAATCGTAATTTTTTGTTTTGGTGTATAATTACTGAAAAAATCCCAATTTTTTGGAAGTAATTCGCTAAATGAAACATTTTTTAAGAACGGGTTTTTATTCATGCGTAAAAAAAACGACACATTGAACCGAAAAATTTCAGGATTTTAAATATAATTTTTAAAAGTCTTCTTTTTTATATTCTTTATTCTTTATTCTTTATTCCAGTTGTAATGGTTCAGACATACAACGGATGGTGAGAGATTACAACATGGTAATCAATATTTTAAAATGAACAACAGCCAAAAAATGATCAGGATTCTAATTTAAGTACTGGAATAGAAACTTCTTAGCTGACAATGCATTCATATTGAAAAAATGAGAAGGAAGAGAATTCCAATCATTCACAACTCTATTTGTGAAGAATTTCTTGTATCGGTTTGTGCGGCACAAAGGCAACAAAAGCTTCCAATGATGTCCTCTAGTCCTAGTACAGTGAGACATTGGTAAGAAATCTGGGCAAGTGATATCTAATCTTTTAAACAATATTCTATGCAAAGTGAACACATCGTTAATAAGTCTGCGTCTTTGAAGACTTTCACAGCCAAGCCAATTCAGTCTTTCTTCGTAAGATAAACTAATTCCTGCTCTATTAAAAAAACGCTTAGTAAATCTTCTTTGGACAGACTCTACTTTCTTACTTAGCGTTAAGTCAATAGTATTCCAGACTTCACTGGAGTACTCCAGGATAGGTCTAACGTAATTACAAAATAGCTTCATGAGAATTGCAACATTTTTTGTACGAAAAGATCTCAGAATGAGATAAGAAATAGAAAAAGCCTTATTACAGATATGATTCACATGTTCCTTAAAATAGAGATCGTTGGAGATAGTTACTCCTAAATCACGAAATGATGAAGTGAAAGAAATCGGTGAGGAATTGAGATTAAAGTTGACATCTGGATGATCCCTTCCTATTTGCATAGCAATTGTCTTACTGCTCGATATAGTAAGTCCCCATTCATCAGACCACTGAGATACTGAATCCAAAGCTGTCTGCAGTAGACCGGAATTGTTAAGTGTGAAAAGCTTAGCATCGTCAGCATACAACGTGCAATAAACATCTTTCGGTAAAGCACTGGGTAAATCATTTATATAAAGCAAGAAAAGCAATGGACCCAACACAGATCCCTGCGGGACCCCACATCCAACTGAATAACTACTAGAGAATGAATCGTTAACAACTACACATTGACTCCTGTTAGAAAGATAAGAAAAAATGAATTTATAAAGACAACCAGATATACCATAGGCTGACAACTTCTGCATTAGACGGTTCAAGGGTACTGTATCAAACGCTTTGCTATAGTCGATAAAAACACAAGAAACATAGGCAGAAGAAGATACATCGAGTGCTTTGTACCAAACAGACAAGGAAGTCAAAAGAGCTGAAGAGCAGGACTTTCTAGAACGGAAACCATGTTGGTGAGGACTTAAAAGAGCATTGGTCTCAAGGTAAGTGTGCAGTGACGTGCTCAATATTCTCTCAAATACTTTGCTGCAGCAACAAGTCAACGAAATAGGTCTATAGTTAGCTGCATCCTGTATGGAACCCTTACGTTTATACAACGGTTTCACGAAAGCCTGCCGCCAAATATCAGGACAATTTCCATGAAGAAGAAAACTATTGAAGAGAATTGAAAGAGGTGTAGCTATAGCTTGAGCCGATCCTTTCAAAAATGAGTACGAAAGATGGTCAGGGGACATAGAATTGACATTTTTGAGCTTAGACAAGACATGATAAACAATCGATGGAGTTATCTCTATTTGATCAATAGTGGCGTCGGTGTAGGAGATGGGACTGTTCACTTCCCTATGCGGTTTCTCGGTGAAAGAGGATGAGAACATTCTAGCGAGTACTTCGGCATTTTCGAGGTCTGTCTCAACTATCAAAATAAAGTTTTTTTTATATAAAGTTTTTCTTTCTTGTAGCGAGGATTTTTGGATTAAGTGAGTTCAAGTTTTAGATTTTCCTGATTGATTTTTTATAAGAAAAATCTTTAATAAGTCATTATCAACTTTTCATCACCTTCAGAAGTTTTTATCACAACTGCGAAAATCAAGTGAACCAGCAATGCAACTCACATGTTTCGGCGATCTCAATCATTCTTTTCCTATTCTCTAAGAATGGCTCCGACCTATTAGCTATCAGGCTCAACCGAATTCCTTCTTTTTCCTTATGAAAGACTGTCATTAACTTGAAGCCTTCTCCTCTTATTCACAGCCATCACTCAAAACTTTTGTCATCAAACTAAACTCGAGCTTCTCATCACATGACCTCCATGCAAAATTGAAATGTGTGAGAAAATTTTTATTGTTTGTTCCAAAAAAATTTAAAGTGGAACTGGAACCTTCGTTACCAAGCCGTATCTACTGAATATCTCACGTGAGTTTTTTTTCTCTCTGAATTATGCAGAAAAACATTAAAATTTCATATATATGTACATATATGAAAGAATGAAGTTTGTTGTTACAAGACGGAGCAAAAATTAGAATCATAAAACTTTGTGTAACTTTCAAAGATTTCATTGACGAAAAACTGACTAACACAAAAAAGGAAATTTGCAGGTTTTTACTGTATGAGTTAAATTAAAAAAAAGTTTGATAAATTAAGTAGCTAAATTCGAACCCTTTTTAGAGTAATTACTTTGTCCCAAAAAGCTCGGTTAGCTACTTCTCTGACAGGGTATGTACCTCACATGAAGATAACCTGATCGAAGTCAGAAGGAAGATAGTGCCCGATGTGAGAGAGGCGAGAATGAGCGCCCAGAGCATGATGGGCGTGTTGATCATCTGTCATGTACTGTGAGGAGCACCCACGAGCTACTCCTTCAGTGCATATACTAATTTTTCATGTACTGCTAGGAGCACTCACGAGCTAATCCATCAACGCATATTCTAATCTGTCATGTACCGCGAGGAGCACCCACGAGCTACTCCTTCAATGCATATCCTAATCTGTTATTTACTGCAAGAAGCACCCACGAGTTTTCAAAGCATATCCTAATCTGTCATGTACTGCGAAGAGCATCCACGATCTATTCCTTTCAAAGCATATCCTAATCTGTCATGTACTGTGAGGAGCACCCAGAAGCTACTCGTCATGTACTGAGAGGAGCCCCCGCGAGCTATTTCTTCAAAATATATCCTCTTCTGTAATTTACTGCGTGGAGCACCCACGAGCTACTTCTCCAGAGCATATCCTAATCTGTGACGTACTGCGAGGACCACCCACGAGCTACTCCTTCAAAGCATATCATTATCTTTCATTAACTGGGAGGAGCACCAATGAGCTAATCTGTCGCATGTTTTGGTCCGAGCCTTCAAAAGCTACAACATTTCGGGAAAAAAGCTGATCAGATATATCAGTTAGAAAGAGCCTTTCATAGAACATTATTTCGATCATTTTTTTCAAAGTAGAAAAAAGTATCCACATACCAAATGGCTTGACCATGCCCGTTCGCTTGTGAGTTCCATTGATGAGGAGAACGAAACAAGTCGAGTGACAAGCCTGCAAGTGAACTGCCCGCTAAGTCTTAATAGCAATTTGAACGTAAAGAAACTCGCAACCAATATGTCAATAACAATTGAGTAATAAAAATAAAGATCACCTGAAAGGTGTCGATCGAGTCAGGGTTCGGCTGCGCGCAACTCGCATCGCTGATGGTCAATCCGTAGTTTCGCTTCAGAAAGTAATGACGCCATTGCTGAAAAAGTTTAGAAACTGACCAAACTTACAAATGTTGCATTAAGAATCTTCCTTGAAGTTAGAGTTTATGTGTAGCAAGTAATAAAGAAGTTGCATAATGTTCATGTTTGAGCTTAACAAGTTTTTTTCATCAAACAAATTTGTCAAACCGTCATGATTTTTAGTATTCCTTAAATTTTCGAGACACTATATACACACATGAAAAAACTTATTTTTATTCAAATTGAAGTTTTGCCGAGCGGAGAGGAATCCATGGGACTAGCATCATAAATAAGTCATGCTCGACGAAACGCGCTCAGTACGCTTTTCTTATTCTGGTTATGAAGTTCTGGTTGTGTCGATTCAATTTTCAGACTTCTCATTCTTTCGTAAAAATACTAGTGGCGAAATCTCAAGTTGTATACAATAGAGTATTTTTGATTCAGTTAAAATGGAGAGATATGTTTTGAAAACAAGTAACATCTCGATTCTCGATTCTGAAGAGAGAAAGATTCTCGAGAAATAAATTCTTTATAATTGAAGAAAATTGTATTAATTCAATAAAATTTCTCGTTAGAATTGTGGTAAAATTTATGAATCTCTTTGAAAATGAAAAATAAAGCTTGAAAATCCTTTGGTTTATGATAAAAAATAACTTTTTTTTTCGAGTAGAACCATGAATCAGTGTCTATAAACTGTGCCACTGACTTTTTTCTAAAGTTTCTTTTTTTAGTATTACTCTGTTCTTAGCTGTCTCTTTCTGCATCTATAATTCTTTTTTATTCATTTTCCCCTGACTTTTTCTCTCTTTTTTAAATTTTCATTTCCACTCATCCTTATTCTTGTCCATAATGAATTCACCTTCATCTGCTAGGATCATCGCTTCTCTGTATTTGTGTTAGGTGAAGTTTTCTTTCGCGAGTACTCATGTACTTGCATGCCTATCTATGTATACTCATGTACTTGCATGCCTATCTATGTATAATCATGTACTTGCATGCCTATCTATGTATACTCATGTACTTGCATGCCTATCTATGTATACTCATGTACTTGCATGCTTATCTATGTATACTCATGTACTTGCATGCCTATCTATGTATAATCATGTACTTGCATGTCTATTTATGTATACTCATGTACTTGCATGCCTATTTATGTATACTCATGTACTTGCATGCCTATCTATGTATACTCATGTACTTGCATGCCTATTTATGTATACTCATGTACTTGCATGCCTATCTATGTATACTCATGTACTTGCATGCCTATCTATGTATACTCATGTACTTACATGCCTATCTATGTATACTCATGTAATTGCATGCCTATCTATGTATACTCATGTACTTGCATGCCTATCTATGTATACTCATGTACTTGCATGCCTATCTATGTATAATCATGTACTTGCATGCCTATTTATGTATACTCATGTACTTGCATGCCTATTTATGTATACTCATGTACTTGCATGCCTATCTATGTATACTCATGTACTTGCATGCCTATCTATGTATACTCATGTACTTGCATGCCTATCTATGTATACTCATGTACTTGCATGCCTATCTATGTATACTCATGTACTTGCATGCCTATCTATGTATACTCATGTACTTGCATGCCTATCTATGTATACTCATGTAATTGCATGTCTATCTATGTATACTCATGTACTTGCATGCCTATCTATGTACAGGATGCGTCAAAAGTACTTGGACACTGAAAAAAATTGAACAGAATCCCGTCAAGTTAACAACATAGTTTATTCATAGTCTTCCTAACACAAAATGAAAATATCACTCGATATAGTTAGCTTTGTTCTGAATTACAGTTCTCAGACGCTTGGGATATGCTTCGACTGCGGCCCGCAGATTCTCCTGGGAAATCCTTGTCCACTAACGCTGTAGGGACCTTTTTTAGATTTGAAAAATGTGTGTGAGCGAAAGAACAGGCTTTTCTCTGTAAGATAGGCCAGATGGAAAAATTCATGGGTTTCAAGTCGGGTTAGTTTGCAGGCCATTCTCCAGCCGCAATGAATGAAGGCACATTGCGAGAAAGCCACTCCTGTGTTTTCTTACTCGAGTGGGCCAAGGCTCCGTCTTGTTGGAACGTCCGATTCTGATTTCCGAGATGGGCATCAGCCCAGGGCTTCACGTTCTTCTCGAGATTATCCAATATGTACAGTTCCGTGTTCACCTTGGCTTCTTTTGGAACGAAAAAGTGTGTAGTGCGACCAGTAGCCAACACCCCGGCGAAAACCATGACGGGGTGAGACAAATGAGACACTATTCTCCTAACAGAATAAGCAGCTTCAGAAGGTGATGCAAGCGCTCTGTCATTTTGATGATTGAAACTTTGTTCAAAAGTGAAAGTTTGTCATCCGTGAAAAGAGTGGTGAGGTGATTTCCAGCCACGGCCTTCGAGAGGATTCCGCGGCATTTTTCGAGCTTCGTTTTATGTTCGTCCGACAATCCATGGCAATTTCGGTACTTGTAAGGGTACATCTCGAGTTGATCGTGGACAACTCTCCTTATCGGTGCGTCAGCTACACCGAGTTCAGCAGCCATTTTTCTCATACTGCATCCAGGGCCGCGTTTGATTCGTTTCTGGTAAACTTTCAGAACGTTCCACATTTAAGAGTATTATAAACGTTTGAACGCGGAACGCCCAGTAGACGGATGATTTCTCAAGCGGGGTGACCGTCACTGAATAAATCCAGAATTGCAGCTCGAGATGGATTAGCGCGCATCTCACCATGAAAGTTAAATATTAAACTAAAATAAAAAAGTAATAAGTAGAGAGGAGATTGACGAATAATTTGGAGTGATTTTCCAGCGTAGTTTTCCCGCCAAGGCTGATCAAGTATTGTCCAAGTACTTTTGACGCACCCTGTATACATATACATTAGTAAGGGAGGATGAGTTCCATGCCTCGCCAATCAACGACTTATCTTTCCCGAAACTCTCGCAGTCATCATTTCATTCTCGCTAAAAATATCTTCTTTTCTTTTTGCCGTCTCTTCAAAATCCGTTCAGTGCTTTGAATAGCCGCGTAATGCAGCAGCATCCCGCGACAAAACTTCGGGAGAATAACGGTAACAAAGTGGATAGAGTCAAGAATAGAGACCTTCGCGTGGGAACCATGGCGATTTCCAACTTTATTCAGTATTTTATGCACTCGCCCCAACAATGGTCATGAGGCTCATTCTAATGAGCAGAGTGGATAGTTGCCACCCATAAGCTAGAGATCGACAAAAAAAACCTTGAAAAACTTTTTGAAAAATCTGTTTGTTCAAATGAAAAATTTCAGTCTTTCTCTTTTCCAACGTTTTTTTTTTGGAAGGAGATTTAAACGTAAACATATCGCGCAAGTGAATCGATATATTCTTTTAAAAAACTAATTTGAAATTTGTAAAGTTTAAAAATGGAACTTATGGTAATCAGAAAACAAACCGAGTTTTAAAGCTTTGCAAGATAATTGTAGATTTGTTTCGCTTATACATAAATACTTATGCGTATATGCACACTGAAAAATAAGATGCAAGGCATACTACACTCAATAACACTCAATCAGAACCGCTGCAAGGCATACTACACTCAATAACACTCAATCAGAACCGCTGCAAGGCATACTACACTCAATAACACTCAATCAGAACCGCTGCAAGGCATACTACACTCAATAACACTCAATCAAAACCGCAGAAAATTCGTCTGGTTGTTCTATTCACACAAAATTGTTTATAAAAATATGCGGTTTAAGCGGTTTCAGTAATTACTCGACTGACCCACACCATGAAGTCATTCGCGCAGGAAAAGCAGTTGAACCCGATACAAGTAGAGCGTGGAACGAGAAGAAGAAGAGAGAGAAGACAGATCGGGAGAAGGTTCGAGGGTGTTGCCAAGAGTGCACTCAAGGAGGACAACCCGCTGCGATTCATTGCATTCCCAAGTCACATCACGTTACTTTTAAGCCTGAAAGAAGACATGATACATGTTTCATCTATACATGCAGGAATATGAAACTATGTAGCTGACCCTCTCTCTTGAAAAGACTTCATTAAAAGGACGCATGAACACTCTCATATAACTCATGAGAAATAATAGTTTTAGTAAATCCTCGCGATGCGACTTACCTCGACATAAATCTTATCGAATTTGCATGTAACAACCAATTGAGAGCAACATTTAATTATGAAGCAAAAAGTGTGTGAATAGGAAAACAAATACATATAAAATAAAGAAGGACGGAGAATAACATAAATATTGGAAGGAAGCGAGAAAGCGAGGAAAAAAAGAAATAAGAGAAATAAATAAATAGAGAGAGAGAGAGAGAGAGAGAGAGAGAGAGAGAGAGAGAGAGAGAGAGAGGAGAGAGTCGGAAAAAGAACAAGGACTACAGATAGACAAGAGCCCATAAAGTGCCGTAATGAGGAATTGCTTGTAAGGAAATTTACGACGAGGTCCAGCGAACTTCAATAAAATGAGGGAGAAGTCTGAATTTACGAATAGTGAAATGTGTTTCTACTCACTGATAGTGAGAAACAAATATTTTTTGGCGAATTTGCTGTCCCATTTAAGACTCTGTTATTTCTTCAGCTATGAATGACATCATGAATGTTGAACGCGGTCTCAAGCGGAACTTGTGATGTGATGGAAAGTTCTTCGACTAAATCACTCACAGTTTTTCAAATAGTAATAATTCAAGTAAGACCCATGTCGAGCAAAACAATTCTGACATGAGTTTATTTCAGAGCAGAAGTGTGTGAAAAGTGTGGGAATAGGAAAACAAATACATATAAAATAAAGAAGGACTAAGAATAACATAAATATTGAAAGCGAGAAAAAAAGAACCGCTACCTATTGCAACAGTTTACAGGAGGGCGAAAAAACATAGGTTTAGAGTAATCACAAGTTCTCAATGTGTACGAATTTACGAGTTGAGACGCAAATATGGAACGCAAAAAATAAAGATGAAGAAACAGAGAGGTAGACAATTATAGAAAGAGAGAGGAAGAGGAAAGGAGGGAATACAGTTGATGTATTTCATGTTGAAAATGTAAATCGGAGATGTAGGGAGATAGAAAGAAAGTCGATAAGATGTTTCTGAGATTAAAAATGTCTGAGAGAGAATTCCGCTCAAAGTAACTGATCTCGGTTCGATTGCTCCTCGTTCCGAGCGCCAAATCAAATCAAATCAAACCAAATCAAATCAAATCACGCTCCAGACGGCCAGCCAATGTTGGAATTGCTTCTTTCTCGGTAGCCGAAAGACACGATGTGGCAAAAAGAAGGAAAGAAGGAAAAGAAGCGCTTCATGCGAACTAGTATAGCGTGAAAGGCCAAAAGAAGTACTGCACAGGGAGAATAAAGAAGAAACAGAGAGAGAGAGAAAAGAGAGCAAGACAGAGGGGAAGAGTAAAGAAGAGAGAGAAATGTGAAAGAATAAAGAGAAAGAAAGAGAAAAAGAAAAGATAAGGAGAGTAAAAGAGAGGATGAAACGCAAAAAAACGTTCTGGAAAAAGACCAGAGCAGAAAAAAGAAGAAAAATACTAACAAAACTGAGTAAGGAAACGGATAAAAATAAGTTGAGAAAAGTATAAAAGATTCGACGATGAAGGCAGAAAGAGGTCATGCGAAAAAGAATGAAGAAAAATCAGAGGCTGACCCAATAATGAAAAACTGGAGAACGGAAAACGGAGAATGATAAAAATAGAAAGAAAACGTTTTTTAAAAAAATAACACAAAACTGGAGAGAAGCCCTGAGAAAGAGAAGTAAAATTCTGGAAAAGTAAAATTTCGAGAAAATGGAACGGAGCAAGCTTGAACGAGTTTATGAAGACGATTTGATGTCTATAATATGTGACCTTGAAGGGCAGCTGAGCCTTCGGGAGAGAGAGGGAAGTAACAGAAGTGGAATAGGAGGATAAGAAAGCAAAAAAAGAGAGAAAAAGAAAAAAGGAAATAAAGAGACAGAGAGGAAAAGAGACAAAATAGTTAGGAAAAGAGAGAAAGAGAGAGGGGGAGAGATAGACAGAGAATAGTAGACAGCATGCAAATGGAGAAAGAGAGCTATGACTGGGGGAAGATAATAATAGACCACAGAGAAAAGCGTATAAAGTGTCAAAAATGGAAGCGGATTAAATCCAAAAGGCGGTTGCGAGCTTAGCTTGTCTCCAATGTCCTTAGCTTGTCTCCAATGTCCTTAGCTTGTCTCCAATGTCCTTAGATTGTCTCCAATGCCCATAGACGGTCTCCCTCTACCATCTGGCCGACGCTCTCATAAATGTATTTCTCTTTCTCCATTCTACTCTTCCATTTCTTATCTGGGTTCCTCCAAAAGTTTTTACATCTTTTGTACTGATTCCCTATTTTTCCCTCGTTCACTCATGTTTTAGAAAGTTTGATAATCATTCTGAAGCAGAAGAAACAGCAAAAAATTATTCGGCTCTTTTTCAATTGTCGGTCTTTTCTCTTTTTCTTTCTTTATTTATTTCCCTTTTTTATTCTTCATTTTTTCATATTTCTCTTTCTTTATTTTTTCTGTTTTATTTTTCTCTATTCTTCTATCTTTATTATACTATCTTTCTCTCTCTGTTTCTTTTAGTTCCTCTTTTATCTCTCTGTTTCTTTTAGTTCCTCTTTTTCTCTCCCATTCGTATGCTCTCTCACCTTTTCTTGTCACGCTTCCAAACTGCTGTTCTTCTCCGTTTATACTAGTTTCTTCTCCGAGCTAGGGATTACTCCCAACTAATCTCTCGCCCGAAGCTTTCTTCATTTGTCGCGAAAGTTTGAAAAAAAATTCAACAACTGAAACAATACTCACTGCGGCATTCGAAGGAACCTCGCAAATGCTTCTGGCCTTAACGGATGAGATGAGTTTAAGCTATTAGCTTATCTTTGCGCGATGAAGATTCCAGTAAAAAAATTAGCTTTTAAAGACGAAGATGAAAGTCCGAGTATTTGTTGTGCTTGGTTAAACGCATCGGATGGTGATCCGGAGACAATACACTTATGTTCTGTGTCTTGCCTAGTTATGCGTTGGAGGAGACAGGAGAAGAATCGGACGTTTCGCTTTATCAAAGCATCTTCAGCGATCAAATAGAACCTAAAAAATCAATGTTAAGCACGGCAACAATAATAATAGACGAAGAGCAATAAATAAAACAATTACAAAAAAGAACTAACCATGAAAATATGAGGTTAATATGTTAATACATCTTTTCATGGTCCACGCGCTGATTACCCCGATGGCGTATGTGGGGCCTCTCCCGCAGGCGGATGGGAGACTTGGTGGCTTTGCCATGGCTGACCAAAGAGGGGCTTAGGCTAGTGAGCGTCGCGGGTGGGTGTGGGAACTGGGCAGCCCACATCCTATAAAATGCTCGCTCACTGTTATCTCACTGGCCTAAGGGACACGGTCAAGAGGCGTGTCCAAAAAATAACCTCTAGCCCACATAGCCCAAAATCCCGGGTTATGTGGCACAAAGGGTCGTAAACGGACGTCAGGCTGAACTATCGACTTGGATGTTCGTGCGACAAGCCGGTCTATGAAGAAACCGTCGCATCCCCCCCAAGATGCACCATCAGAGTAACCCCAATGCTAGGGCGTCCCCTTCAAGCGACGCGCGTCGAATCCCGATCGACGTGAGAAATATGCGAGGGTCTTCGAGGAATAATAGGCCGCGTCCTCGGTTTAATCAAATAGCAGTGCCTACACGCCTCCGACTAGCTACCTTGAACGTCGGAAGTCTCTCGGGGAAGTCCATGGAAGTCTGTGACATGCTGGCAAAAAGAAGAGTACATCTGGCATGCCTCCAGGAAACTAGGTGGAAAGGAGGGAAAGCAAAGCAGCTCGACGGGAGGTATAAGCTGTGGTACTCGGGCAATACTTCATCAGCAGCCCGCAATGGCGTCGGAATTATCGCTGCCTCCTACCTTGCCACATCCGTCACGGAAGTTTGTCGAATCTCAGATCGTTTGATGTCCATCTCCTTGGAATGCAATGGCAAACTCTTCAAAATAGTCAGTGCCTACGCACCGCAGGCAGGATGCAGCGACTCCGAGAAAGACGGGTTTTGGGAAGACTTCGATGACGTCATCAGAAAATGCTCTCCGGAAGAAACTCTCATGATCGGAGGAGACTTGAACGGGCACGTAGGAAGAAGATGCGAAGCCCATAAGAGAGCTCATGGAGGCAACGGCTATGGTTTGCCGAATGCAGAAGGAGAGCGAATCTTGAGTTTTGCCGAAGAGCACGATCTTTCCATCTGCAATACCTTCTTCTGCAAACGAGAGTCTCACCTCACCACGTATTGCAGTGGTGGAAGGAAAACCCAAATCGACTTCTGGATGACGCAAAGAACCAATCTGAGACTCATCACTGATTGCAAGGTGATTCCGAGCGATAACGTCTCCTCGCAGCACCATCCAGTTATAATCGATCTCCGATTTTCTCAGAAGCAATGCAACGTAAAGCCTCTGAACGAAGTTTCTCGGATAAAATGGTGGAAGGTACGTGACAACAAGGTTCGCTTCATGCATCAGCTTCTTCTCGCCCTATCCCCGGACACTCTCCAAAAAACGTTCCCTGACTCCATTGAGGAGCACTGGAGGTTCGTTCGAGACAAGATGAAGGCGGTAGGAGAAGTCACTCTGGGCTTAACAAAACCAGGTCGCAAACGCATTGTAGACAAGGAGACATGGTGGTGGAACGAAGACGTTCAAACTGCTGTCAAGGAGAAGAAAGTGGCTCTTAAGCAATGGAAACGATCCGGAACCGAAGCTGACCGAGCTCTGTACCTATGTATGAAGAGAGAAGCTAAGAGAGCCGTAGCGAAGGCACGCTCCTCAGCCATCCAAGAAATCTACAGTAAGCTCGACACGCCTCAAGGAGAGAAGGAAATTTTCCGGATTTGCAAAGCACGAGCCACAGCAGCAAAAGACCTTTCTCACGTGCGGACAATCAAGAACCGGGACGGCATACTACTCCGATCCAATGTCGAAATTTGTCAGCGATGGAGAGAACACTTCGAGGAAATCTCGAACATCGAGTTCGACCACCCTCCCGTCCCGCTGTCCCTACCAGTAGAAGGACCAGTTCCCACCATCTCAGAGATTGAAGTAAGAGAAGCCCTTCAGAAAATGAAGCACGGAAAGGCATGTGGGCCAGATGATCTTGCCGCCTCTGCATGGAGACTCGCAGGTGATTGTGGACTTTTCCATCTTACGACCCTCTTTCAAAAAGCCACTGCTCGCCTGGAGTATCCCGAAGACTGGAGTAGATCATCTACAATACCCATCTACAAAGGAAAAGGAGATGTCACAATATGCTCCAACTACCGGCCGATAAGAATCATTCCTCATACCACAATGATCTTGGAAAAGATCATCGAAGCACGGCTCCGCAAAATTGTAAGCACAACCGTCAATCAGTGTGGCTTCGTCAAAGGAAGTGGAACAACAGATGCTATTTTCGCCATTCGTCTTTATCTAGAGAAACACAGGGAAAAGGCGAAGTCAGTCCATTGCGCTTTCCTTGACTTGGAGAAAGCTTTCGACCGTGTGCCTCATGAGCTGATATGGTTCTCTCTTCGAGACCACCTAGTCCCAGAAGAGTACATAAGATGGATTCAAATGATGTATACTGACTCTAGAAGTACCGTGAGAAGTCCAGCGGGTACTTCGGAGTCATTCAAGGTTGCTGTAGGAGTTCATCAAGGTTCCGCCCTTTCCCCCCTGCTCTTTATACTGATAATGGACACGATCACCAGAGATCTACAAACAAGCCCTCCGAAAACTCTACTGTATGCTGACGACGTTGTGTTATGTTCCAACACAACAGAGGACTTGGAGAAACAGCTAGGAGAGTGGAACGAACGCTTCAGTGACTATGGTCTACGACTAAACCTCCAAAAGACTGAGTACTTGGAAATGGGAAAAAGTACTTCGAATACCTCGAATACCATCAAAGTCAAGAACACCGAACTCCGGAAAGTGGATGGCTTCAAGTACCTCGGATTCTACATCACCGCAGACCTAGACCCCAAGGCTACAGTTGCTGCGAGAGTCAATGCTGCCTGGCTCAAATGGAGAGAATCAACCGGTGTACTATGCGACAAGCGAATGCCTGACAGACTGAAAAGTAAAATTTACCGATCAGTTGTCAGACCAGTAGCGTTGTACGGCCTCGAATGTTCTCCATGCACAGCAAAGACTATACAGATGCTGCATGTTATGGAGATGAAAATGCTGAGATGGAGCCTCGGACTCACTCGTCTAGACATGGTGCGAAATGAAACCATCCGAGATCGTCTGGGCATCGCCCCTATATCTGAAAAGCTTCGAGAGTCAAGGCTGAGATGGTACGGGCACGTGATAAGATCAAATCCCCATTCCGTTTCTCAATCGTCCTGGAACCTCGAAGTAGAGGGCAAAAGACCCAGAGGCAGACCCAAAACTAGGTGGCGAGACTGCATCGAAGTAGACATGAACACGACCGGGCTGAAGACTGAAGACGCAGCTGATCGGGTGAAATGGCGTGGTGCAGTCTACAAAGCGGACCCTGCCCGGCGGCGGGATAAACGCTAGGAAGAAGAAGAAGATCTTTTCATGGTTAGTTCTTTATTTTAATTATTTTATTCTCTTCGTCTATTATTATTGTTGCCATGCTCAACATTGGTTTTTAAGGTTCTATTTGATCGCTAATGATGCTTTAATAAAGCGAAGTCCGAGTATTGATTTTCCAAAAAAGACAAAAAAGGTTGAGAACAGTTTTTCGAGTATTTGTATTGAGCGGAAAAGGTGCAAAACGCCTGACCTTATTAGTGATTCAAAAACAGAGCAGAAAGAAGAAAAGTGCAATTCATTGAAGGTTATGTCACCCCTCAATTCATTGAAGGTTATGTCACCCCTCAATTCATTGAAGGTTATGTCACCCCTCAATTCATTGAAGGTTATGTCACCCCTCAATTCATTGAAGGTTATGTCACCCCTCAATTCATTGAAGGTTATGTCACCCCTCAATTCATTGAAGGTTATGTCACCCCTCAATTCATTGAAGGTTATGTCACCCCTCAATTCATTGAAGGTTATGTCACCCCTCAATTCATTGAAGGTTATGTCACCCCTCAATTCATTGAAGGTTATGTCACCCCTCAATTCATTGAAGGTTATGTCACCCCTCAATTCATTGAAGGTTATGTCACCCCTCAATTCATTGAAGGTTATGTCACCCCTCAATTCATTGAAGGTTATGTCACCCCTCAATTCATTGAAGGTTATGTCACCCCTCAATTCATTGAAGGTAATGTCACCCCTCAATTCATTGAAGGTTATGTCACCCCTCAATTCATTGAAGGTTATGTCACCCCTCAATTCATTGAAGGTTATGTCACCCCTCAATTCATTGAAGGTTATGTCACCCCTCAATTAATTGAAGGTTATGTCACCCCTCAATTAATTGAAGGTTATGTCACCCCTCAATTAATTGAAGGTTATGTCACCCCTCAATTCATTGAAGGTTATGTCACCCCTCAATTCATTGAAGGTTATGTCACCCCTCAATTCATTGAAGGTTATGTCACCCCTCAATTCATTGAAGGTTATGTCACCCCTCAATTCATTGAAGGTTATGTCACCCCTCAATTCATTGAAGGTTATGTCACCCCTCAATTCATTGAAGGTTATGTCACCCCTCAATTCATTGAAGGTTATGTCACCCCTCAATTCATTGAAGGTTATGTCACCCCTCAATTCATTGAAGGTTATGTCACCCCTCAATTCATTGAAGGTTATGTCACCCCTCAATTCATTGAAGGTTATGTCACCCCTCAATTCATTGAAGGTTATGTCACCCCTCAATTCATTGAAGGTTATGTCACCCCTCAATTCATTGAAGGTTATGTCACCCCTCAATTCATTGAAGGTTATGTCACCCCTCAATTCATTGAAGGTTATGTCACCCCTCAATTCATTGAAGGTTATGTCACCCCTCAATTCATTGAAGGTTATGTCACCCCTCAATTCATTGAAGGTTATGTCACCCCTCAATTCATTGAAGGTTATGTCACCCCTCAAATCATTGAAGGTTATGTCACCCCTCAATTCATTGAAGGTTATGTCACCCCTCAATTCATTGAAGGTTATGTCACCCCTCAATTCATTGAAGGTTATGTCACCCCTCAATTCATTGAAGGTTATGTCACCCCTCAATTCATTGAAGGTTATGTCACCCCTCAAGGTGTTTTTTGAAATACAAAAAAAGCTTTTATCATTTTACTCGCATCTTGACCACCTTTTGTTGTTTCTCGGAGGTTGATATTCAAATTACGAAAACGCTCAAAGAATTCATACAAAATGCGCGATTTAAACAGGGACGTTCGAACTGAAGGAATTAAAAATGGAACGCGTTCCTTTTCAAACGAAAAATAATGTGATGATGATAGCTGAAAGAAAAAATTCTTGAAGATATTGGTTGAGGCGGAATAGGAAGAGCATTGCTTTGAGGATATACGATGTAAACACATGTTTCACTGGGTGACTGAACGAGAGAAGTAAAAAGAGAGAAACAGATGAAAAGAGAATTACAGAGACATAGATAGAAAAAGAGAATAAGAAAGAGAGAAAGAGAGAAATAGAAAGAGATAAAGAGAAAGAAAAAGAGAAAGACGAAGAGAAGGAAAGAGATAGAGATTTATGAAGAGAGAGAGAGAGAGAGAGAGAGAGAGAGAGAGAGAGAGAGAGAGAGAGAGAGAGAGAGAGAGAGAGAGAGAGAGAGGGTCAGGAAGAGAGAGATAGAAGGGGAAGAAGAGAGAGAAAAAATTGGAGAGAAAAGGATTGGAGACAGTGAAGAAGGAGTGATAGAGCAAGGAATAAAGAAAGAGTGTGTGATAGAGATAGGAGAAAAACAACAAAAAAGAGAGAAAAACAGAGTGAAAAGTAAAAAAAAAAAAAAAAGGAAAATACAAAGGATTGACTTATCAACAGATAACCCATGGAATCAAACAGCACAATCAGAAGGATGCTCATATAGATTTCCAGAACAAAACGAAAAGAATGATGCATGTAACAACATCTTTTTCTTTTCAAGAAGCTCAAGTACATAGAATGAAGATACAAACGCATCCTAAGAACATGTTTTATGATAAGTATTACGTACATAAATCGCTTCTCAAGAAAAGGTAAACATGCTCAACTTTTTTGAATGCATTAATCTAAGCATAAAATTAGCTCATACATGTAAACTTCTTTTCATTTCAACAGACGACGTAAATGTGTTTATAATTTCCTAGCATTTCATGAGATTTTTTTTAATGATATTAAATTCAGTATTTAGCTCACCGAGGAGAAAAAAATCGATTATTAGTTTGATTTCTCCAACTCTGTATATTGAGGAAAAGCTGAGGGATATTAAAGCGGAACTCATTCCCGCTCTCCGCTAGTCCCCGTTTTCCTCAAAGTTCTATATAGGCTTCTCGGTAGATTTAGTACTCTGAAAAGGCTTGATAAAAAACTATACCATTTTTAAAAGAAATTATCCGCTATCTGACGTGCAAAGATGTTCGTCAATAGATTACTTAAAGCAGCGATTTTTAAATGGAGAGAAAACTTCCTTATTACATATTATATTTTGTGAGCTTCGAGAAGGATTCACTTGCGGAACCAAGAATGTTCATTCATCAGGCTTTTACTCATCATAAAAAAGCTATGAAAGTAAGAGAAGACTTGACCACTGGTAATGAGAACTACTAACAAGTTAATAATGTTCTGCATCGAACTCATAAAAAAACATATAATAAGTAATAGAACAACATAAAAGTGATTGAGAGAATACTTCAAGAAGCAGTAAAATATTGCTATTGACTGGGGCTAATGAAAGAATTACTTATATTCCTTTGAGTCTTCATGTATCCTTCGTTACTTGGAACACAGGTCTTTGTATCGACTTTTAATGCTGAATGTTTCAGCAGAATGTATTGAGAAGCTTTGAAAGAAAGTGTTATCTAAGTAGAAATTTTAGTTTTCTGCGCTTTATATTCTGAAACAACAGTACAAAAGAAAATGAAACATGTTGAAGCTCTTTCTGTATTATTTCCTTTAAAAGTCTACCGTCCACTTTGCCGTGTCCCAGACATATTACTACGAAAGACAGGTTTTGAAGTTTTCAAAACCAAACAAAAACGTATCAGAAACCTTTTCCTCGGAAAATTCAAAGAAAATTTGTTAGGAAACATCTTGGAGCTCTTTGTTTGCTTCTTTCAAACTTCATTTTGATTTAAAGAAATACAGGCCAGTTAGTATCAACCAATTGCTTATGCTTGCGATGAGTCTAGACAGGCCAGTTAGTATCAACCAATTGCTTATGCTTGCGATGAGTCTAGACAGGCCAGTTAGTATCAACCAATTGCTTATTCTTGCAATGAGTCTAGACAGGCCAGTTAGTATCAACCAATTGCTTATTCTTGCAATGAGTCTAGACAGGCCAGTTAGTATCAACCAATTGCTTATTCTTGCAATGAGTCTAGACAGGCCAGTTAGTATCAACCAATTGCTTATTCTTGCAATGAGTCTAGACAGGCCAGTTAGTATCAACCAATTGCTTATTCTTGCAATGAGTCTAGACAGGCCAGTTAGTATCAACCAATTGCTTATTCTTGCAATGAGTCTAGACAGGCCAGTTAGTATCAACCAATTGCTTATTCTTGCAATGAGTCTAGACAGGCCAGTTAGTATCAACCAATTGCTTATTCTTGCGATGAGTCTAGACAGGCCAGTTAGTATCAACCAATTGCTTATTCTTGCAATGAGTCTAGACAGGCCAGTTAGTATCAACCAATTGCTTATTCTTGCAATGAGTCTAGACAGGCCAGTTAGTATCAACCAATTGCTTATGCTTGCGATGAGTCTAAACAGGCCAGTTAGTATCAACCAATTGCTTATTCTTGCAATGAGTCTAGACAGGCCAGTTAGTATCAACCAATTGCTTATTCTTGCAATGAGTCTAAACAGGCCAGTTAGTATCAACCAATTGCTTATTCTTGCAATGAGTCTAGACAGGCCAGTTAGTATCAACCAATTGCTTATTCTTGCAATGAGTCTAGACAGGCCAGTTAGTATCAACCAATTGCTTATTCTTGCAATGAGTCTAAACAGGCCAGTTAGTATCAACCAATTGCTTATTCTTGCAATGAGTCTAGACAGGCCAGTTAGTATCAACCAATTGCTTATTCTTGCAATGAGTCTAAACAGGCCAGTTAGTATCAACCAATTGCTTATTCTTGCAATGAGTCTAGACAGGCCAGTTAGTATCAACCAATTGCTTATTCTTGCAATGAGTCTAAACAGGCCAGTTAGTATCAACCAATTGCTTATTCTTGCAATGAGTCTAAACAGGCCAGTTAGTATCAACCAATTGCTTATTCTTGCAATGAGTCTAAACAGGCCAGTTAGTATCAACCAATTGCTTATTCTTGCAATGAGTCTAAACAGGCCAGTTAGTATCAACCAATTGCTTATTCTTGCAATGAGTCTAAACAGGCCAGTTAGTATCAACCAATTGCTTATTCTTGCAATGAGTCTAAACAGGCCAGTTAGTATCAACCAATTGCTTATTCTTGCAATGAGTCTAAACAGGCCAGTTTGTATCAACCAATTGCTTATTCTTGCAATGAGTCTAAACAGGCCAGTTAGTATCAACCAATTGCTTATTCTTGCAATGAGTCTAGACAGGCCAGTTAGTATCAACCAATTGCTTATTCTTGCAATGAGTCTAGACAGGCCAGTTAGTATCAACCAATTGCTTATTCTTGCAATGAGTCTAAACAGGCCAGTTAGTATCAACCAATTGCTTATTCTTGCAATGAGTCTAGACAGGCCAGTTAGTATCAACCAATTGCTTATTCTTGCAATGAGTCTAAACAGGCCAGTTAGTATCAACCAATTGCTTGCGATGAGTCTAAACACATTGGAAAAACTTCAAAGTTGAAGAAAACTTGTACTAAGAAAAACCTCAAAAACAAACTTGGAAAAGTGCATAAAATGAGACAGGTGTACGAGAGTAAACTTTTAACGCTCATTTTTAGGATTGCAGAAGAAATATTTAAAAAATTACACCTAAAAACACACTTTTTTACTCTCATTGAAAAACACGTTCACTACTCACTTGAATCTGATTGTTGAAAATGTTAAAAAGTTTTGAATCGAAAGGATAGGCATTCTCCATAAAACTCTAATGTACGGTAGAATAGATGATGCTCACAATCAGTACTGTCCAGAGTAGGGGGAGGAGGGGGGGTTTGTGTTATTGCCACATGAAGTATGTAAAAAGGGTAAGTCTGTCAGCAAGAAGTATTGCGTATTTTAACCCAGTAGGAAATGAAAATTTTGAGCATTTCTTCACTCGGCTATTTCCTTATCTCGGTTTTTGCCTGTGTATTTTGTTTTTCTTCTCTGCGGTCATCAGTTCTCAGCTTTCCTAGTCTCTTTTTTCTATTTCCCTCTCTTTGTCTCTCTCTCTCTCTCTTTTCGCGAATCTCTCCTTATAGTCATTTTCTCTTTCTTACTGAGGTTTCTCTTCTTTTAGCTCTTCCTTCTTTCTACCTATTTTTCTCACTGTTTTTTTGTTGGTATGTTTCTCAGCCTCTCTGTTCTCTCTTGCTCTGCTCGGGTCATTTCCGTTCTCCCATTTTTCTCTAAGATCATCTCTTTCTATCCATTTCTCTCTTACTCTCTCTCCCTCTCTCTTTCTCTTCCTGAGCCCTATTCAATACTCTCTCCGCTCTATTTGCTTATCTACTTCCCTATCTCAGCTTCGGTCACCCCCATCTTAATGGCGCGGCCTCAGAGAGAAGTGCCACGCGACCTCCAGAGAATGTTTCTGTTGCATAGAATACTGCAAAGTGGTAGGGACTCAGAAATCAAAGCGGCCGAAAGATGTTGACAGAGAAGCCAAAGTGGTAGGGACTCTCTCTACTCACTCAATCCAGTCTCTCTCTCTCCCGCCTCCTCACAACCAACAAGGAACACAATCAACTTTCAACTCTTCCGGACAAATAGGATGAATTGCAACGCAGCGGCCGATTCACCAACGAAAAATTTCTACAACATATATCCGTCTCGGCAGCTTTCATTAAAGCGAGAATTGTAACTGTCGTTGTTACTCATTAAAAAAAAGATATTTTTCCAGGAACGCTTTATGTTCAGAATTTTTCTCTAATTTTCATCAAACTCACATATTTATTTTCTTGGTAACTGATAATGACGGAATTTTGTTCCGTGAAAAATTATCGAACGAAAAATCACCACTGAATAGCTGGAGAAAAATAACAAAGTAGCCATCGGGTGCCAAAAGCGGAAATTGAATGATGAGAGGTAACAGAAGAAAAGAGCGAAGTCACGTTTGTTGGTGAGTGGATTCGTCAAAAAAGTAAGATAGAAAAAAAAATGTGAAAATGAGATATAGAGAGAGAAAGAAAGATATTTAGAGATGAAGAAAAAGAAAGAAAGGGAGAAAGAGAGTGGACTTCACGAGAGTACAATTAGCGTTCTCTTCATTTTCAGAGTGGTTAATCCTTGGGGAGAAAGCGAAATTTGATGGAAAAAAGGATGGGGGAAGGGTCATGAACAAATGTTTCGGTGGCACCTTGAACAAGTCCATGCATGAGGAAGTGGCCGCCGAGAAACGCAAGTAAGTGGGCGAACTAAAAAAACAGGAGAAGAAAACAGTAGGAGGAAGAGAAAAAAAGATTTAGAAAGCGGAGGAAGAGACGAAAACTTAGGAAAAGGCAGAGGGACAGAGAGATATGAAGAGAAAGGGATAGAGAGAGTTAAAAAACTGGGCGAAAAATATACGAAATAAGTTATAGGTAGAGTAAGAAAGATTCAGAGCTCGGAATCACTGATGCCGAATAAATAAAAAAAACATGTGATAAAAAACGGAAAATAATGCTCCAAATAATGAAAAGTCAAGAACTGGAAATTAATTTTTCGTAAAAAAACTTTAAAATTTTTTTTTGTTTAAGTCAGAAAACTTATTTCATTTCAAGATGTTAGTTCTGTTTGACTCTACTTATTTGCTTATTTGCTTTCCCTAAATCTGTTCCTTCTTTTTCTCTCCAATTTAAGGTAATTCTGACGGCGAGCAGCCCCCATTGCAACCTGAGAAGGTTTAGAATATTGCGCAAGCCGAAAAAAAAGAGCGAACAAAGCGAAAAAAGAGAGATAGGTATATAGCGGAAAGTAAAGAGCGAGAGAGATAGAGAGAGAGATAGAGAGAGATAGAGAGAGATAGAGAGAGATAGAGAGAGATAGAGAGAGATAGAGAGATAGAGAGAGATAGAGAGAGATAGAGAGAGATAGAGAGAGATAGAGAGAGATAGAGAGAGATAGAGAGAGATGGAGAGAGATAGAGAAAGATAGAGACAGACAGAGATAAAGAGAGATGGAGAGAGATAGAGAGAGATAGAGAGAGATAAAGAGAGATAGAGAGAGAAAGAGAGATAGAGAGAGATAGAGACAGACAGAGATAAAGAGAGATGGAGAGAGATAGAGAGAGATAGAGAGATAGAGAGAGATAGAGAGAGATAGAGAGAGATAGAGAGAGATAGAGAGAGAGAGATAGAGAGATAGAGATAGAGATAGAGAGATAGAGAGAGATAGAGAGAGAAAGAGAGAGATAGAGATAGACAGAGATTAAGAGAGATGAAGAGAGATAGAGAGAGATAGAGAGAGATAGAGAGAGATAGAGAGAGATAGAGAGATAGAGAGAGACAGAGACAGAGAGAGATAGAGATAGAGAGAGATAGAGAGAGATAGAGAGAGATAGAGAGAGATAGAGAGAGATAGAGAGAGATAGAGAGAGATAGAGAGAGATAGAGAGATAGAGAGAGATAGAGAGATATAGAGAGAGATAGAGAGAGATAGGGAGAGATAGAGAGAGATAGAGAGATAGAGAGAGAGAGAGATAGAGAGAGATAGAGAGAGATAGAGAGAGATAGAGAGAGATAGAGAGAGAGATAGATAGAGATAGAGAGAGATAGAGAAATATAGAGAGAGATAGAGAGAGACAGAGAGAGATAGAGAGAGACAGAGAGAGATAGAGATAGAGAGAGATAGAGAGAGATAGAGAGAGATAGAGAGAGATAGAGAGAGATAGAGAGAGATAGAGAGAGATAGAGAGAGATAGAGAGAGATAGAGAGAGATAGAGAGAGATAGAGAGAGTTGAAAAGGGAGAAAAAAGAGAAAAAAGAAAAGTTAAAAGTTAGATAAAGATTGAAAGAGATAGACCATATTTTAGATACTTCAAAGATATGAGGAGAGAAAAGGGAGAGAGAACAGAAAAGGGAGAGAGAACAGAAAAGGGAGAGAGAACAGAAAAGGGAGAGAGAACAGAAAAGGGAGAGAGAACAGAAAAGGGAGAGAGAACAGAAAAGGGAGAGAGAACAGAAAAGGGAGAGAGAACAGAAAAGGGAGAGAGAACAGAAAAGGGAGAGAGAACAGAAAAGGGAGAGAGAACAGAAAAGGGAGAGAGAACAGAAAGGGAGAGAGAACAGAAAAGGGAGAGAGAACAGAAAAAGGGAGAGAGAACAGAAAAGGGAGAGAGAACAGAAAAGGGAGAGAGAACAGAAAAGGGAGAGAACAGAAAAGGGAGAGAGAACAAAAAGGGAGAGAGAACAGAAAAGGGAGAGAGAACAGAAAAAGGAGAGAGAACAGAGGATGGGAAAACCAAGTAGAAAAAATATGATTAAAATAGTGGAATAATAACATATAATAAATAATTGAAATCGTGGATTCAGAGGAAAAAACTAGGGTGTAACTAAAAATATGAAAGTAAAATTAAGCAAATAATACAAATCATAAAGTGGATGGATGGAGAAATTCCCAAATGAAAAGTAATAAGGTACACAATAATGCAACCGAACGAAATCAAAATAAGTTTTGTAAAAGAAGGTGTAAAAGGGAATTCGAAAGAAAGGAAAGGAAAGAAATTTTTTGCCGATTTGAAATATCAACGGTTGAAAATTTGGAATATAGAGAGAAAGGGTATTTTGAAAAAAAACCTTCGGGTTTTGAGTGAGAATTTGAAAAAATCCGAGCAATCATGGAGATATTTACAAAGCTCAGTAAAAGGCCGATTTCAAAAAAAATTATATGTATGTCTCGTATTCCAAAAACCATAAGCCATCACTCAGCTCTTGATTATTCCATTATATGTTTTCATTTTAATCGCCGATTCTTGGTTCCCATCAAGAATGCTTCATTTTCTCGTCATTCAACTTGAATCCGTTGCAACTCGGAAATACTCTTATTGAAAAGGGACTGGGCAACTCTGAGGTCAATATTCATCTGAATCTGTACATGGACGTATTGCTTTCGATGGTTCATTTCCGAAAACTATCACCACTCTACAACCGCAACTGAATCAAATCTCATAACATCAAGCTTTTACATATGAATCATGGCGTTTGATCACGAAAATAATGAGGAAAACGAATATTTAATGTGGAGAGGAGAGGGGGAGGGGAGCTCGAACCCCTCTGATGGTGATACAGCCCGAGACTTGACTCTACACCATCGCACAAGCGATGGGTAGTATAGCTCGTTTAAGGATGGTGATGCCAGATTGGCCTGGGCAAGCCACAAGATTAAACATTATCAATACTCCGCTATACTTTCTAACGTCGAGTCGAGGCGCCAATAAACTAACCTCTTGCCTTTATTCAATCGGAAAATGCTAGAGCCCTCGACACCCAAACAAAACGATGCTAGGCTGGATCGACCACCCTTTAAAAAGCTTATTGCATGAAAACGTTGCTACAACGATCCCAAGGTGCAGCATGACAGTCTCAGGACTGCAAAGGATATCAACAACCTTCTCCGGGAGAATCTTGCTCAGAAGAATCTTTCTTCATTGCAAGCTGCACACCGACAATAACAACAACAGGGGGAGGGGAGAGAGGGCGGGGGAACACGTAAACATAATCTGAGTTGCAAGGTAAATTAAGCAGCGAAAACTTGAAGTGCTTGGGCAGGGCTATATTCAGAAATGAAAGCTCGCTCTACTTGCTGAGAAATTTCTAATGCACATTCCTGCTCTAGTCCTGGGTTTTTTGTAAAGTACTTCTCTTCACTCTTTTGTTTTTGTGTCTACTTCCACTTCTACTTCAGTTCGGAACCCTTTTTAGGCAAAGAACAGGGTTCTTTTCTCCCGCCTTGTTTTATTATGGTTTTCCTTTACATGAAAAACTATTTTCTATGCCTCTACACTAGCAGTTAAAAAACCGAATCATCTCCTTCGCTAAGATCTCTAACACGTTATTTTTTTTGTCACCTAATTTTGCTTTTCCTTTCTCTCCTCATTCTTACATGGCATTTCATCGTATTTCTCTCTCTTCATCAGTGGTTGCATTCCTTTCCTCTTTTGTTTTTTCTTCTTATTTTTTGTCCCTCTTTCTCTATGTCTTTTACTTATTCTCCCCACTCACTCAATTCTCTCTCTCTCTCTTTCTTTCTCTACATATCGTATTCTCTCTATTTCTCTCTCTCTCTTTCTCTCTCCCTATTTCTCTGTACCTTATGCCTTGCGTTTCAGATTCTCAAATTTGCTTCCATTAAGCTTATTCTCGATGTACTCCCCAGCTACCCAATAGTCGCTGAGGATGACGGCATTGAAATATACAAATAGGACCAAATATCAGATAATGGCATCCTTTTCCCTAAAAGCATGACAAGAGAACATACTCGAATAATGAAAGATGATTCATTGAAGAAAACAAAAAGGATTTGGAAAGGGAAAGCGAGAAAGATTGTTAGTTTGGAGGTGGGAGAGAAAAAGGTAGAGAAAGCAAACTAAAAGAAACAGAAACGCTTGAGACTAAGTTGGTTTTTGAGAGAAAAAGAGAGAGAAGAGAGAGAGAGAGAGAGAGAGAGAGAGAGAGAGAGAGAGAAGGAGAGAGAGAGAGAAAAGAGTGAGAAAAAGAGGTGAGAAATACAAAATGAGAAAAAAATATAGAAAAAAAGGGGGAAGAGAGCAGGGAAACAAAACACGAATAGGAAGAGTTAAAAGTTGGCTGATATGAAGGAGACTCTCAATATACGTAGCTTTCATATCAGCTCAACACATCTTTTCTTATGTAGTACACCGGCTTTCTTTGCATTTCGAATATACTGTGGTCTTGAAAAGGGTCCTCCCTCGCAAAGGTTTTGTTTCTGTCTTGGCGAAGTAGACTCATTCAACACCCATCCCTACCCTACTTATCTGTCATCATAATCACTACCAGCTGCTTTTCCATAAACGCATTCAGCCGTCCTCCAACATCGTCTCGTATACACTCACCACCCCTCCAGTGCGAAATAAACAACATGGTTGAGAGGGGGGGGGGACGAGATTTTGAGATGTTTTGAAAGTAAGGGGGGTGTTGGATGTTGCTGCTCGAGAAGAGGGAAGGGGGGAGAGGGAAAGGTTGAATGTGCTGCAACAATTGGGAACACGCACGAAAGAGATGATATAAAAGAGGCTTTGTAGGATTCATAAAACTTTCCTTGCGATTGAATCTGCTGAAATGAGAGAAAAAGAGAAAGAAAGAGGGCAGAATAAAACCATGGAATTTAGAGTTGAACGTCGCTCACAATAAAAGGAGGTATCATGCGTGGTTGAGTTGATTCTTTCAATCGGTCCATTCACAAAATGCCGCTCACGAAGTTCCTTCTCCTTGTTGTCAGTTGTTTACTTCTTCGAATATTTTAGTTCCTCGTAAAAAAGTAATTTAAAAAAAAACAGAGAAAGCTCTTATCTTGTGAGTTCTTTTTTCATTCTTTTTTTCTCCTTAATTCAAATTTTCTCACTTTATAAAAAGTGTCACGCTTTCAGTGTAGCTGTAATTTTGCTATATACTATGTATATCTTTTTTGTCATTAAACACACTGAATGCGATAAAATATCATTATTATATTTTAGATTGTAATTGCTTGTGTAAACTCGCAAGTACTGCTACCTGGAGTCGGAATGTACAATCCATACACCTTTAATACGTATGGCTCATCATATCCCTATCTCGGATATGGGGGATTGGGAGGACTCGGATACGGTAACTACGGATACGGAGGACTTTATAATGGACTCGGCTACAACTCGCTTTCGGGATTGGGCTACGGTGGCTATGGGCTGTATGGATAACTGGTATTCGGGAGCAAAAAGGTCCTATCGCATTTGTCATAGCACAAGTATTTTTGGGATGGAGTAATGATGTTTAAAAAATCACTTGGAAGTTTTTGATGAAAACTTTTTTGTTATCAGCAACTCTTACTGTATGCTTTTCACACTAGAAATTAGATGTTTAGAATCTTGTTAAATTACTGCCTTAATAATGTTTTTTGATCATCCGATTTCATTCCCTGCATTCAATATTCAATATACATACGTGTACCAATTCGTCCTTGGCTGTTTTATTGGTTTTATTATGCAGATTTTTTTAATCGCTACCGTCATCTTAATCGATAAACAATGTTTTGCTATGTTATTGTGTCTCACATATTGAAGTGAAGATGTAAACTATAACGAATCTAAGAACCTATGCAAACTATAACGAAGCGAAGTGTATAGAATCCTCTTTTCACATCGGAAATGGGTCGAGTGCGGGGGAAGTAAGGGAGGGGAACAAATAAACGAAACTGATCCAAAGACGCATGTCCGGGAGGAAAACATCAGTCAAAGGAAGAGTTCTCTAGTAAAACATCAAGAGTAATGTGGTGAATGGACATTTATTATGACGCTATCTTCAATCTCCACGGTGCTTGTCATACTTCTGCAAATCTGTTGTGTCAATTCGGCTGTCTGCCCTGAAGGATGGAGCTACTTTGAGCTGAAGTGCTGGGTACTCAGGTTCCAAACTTTTCCTTAATTTAGCGAGCATCGGGCTTTATAATGTATAAACTTTATAGTCCTATCACTTTCGTCACTGGTGAGCGAAACGATTAATAAACGAACCGGTAGTTGTACAAGAACGATTGAGGAACCGAATCGTGACTTCTCGTTTATTTATAATTTTTTGAAAATCGAGGAAATTTTCTGCGAGCTCTGACTTCATGTCTAATATTATTTCTCTTATTCACTGAAACAAGTTTCTGCCTGTTTTGAGGAATGAACCATTGTCTTGGGAAGAGTCTGAAGAAGATTGCGTGCAGCTGCGAGGTCATCTTGCGAGTGTGCACACTTATACTCAAAACAACCTCCTGGCTTTGCTGACAACTAGCGCCATTGGTACAGCTCGCTTTGGTCATAGATAAGAATAGGTCCCGTATGTGGAGTCGTAAACAAAAATATAGGGTAAGCGTACAATATAATGTGTTGATAAAAAAGAAAAGGCAAGAGATTTGACTATAGCTAACATACTCGAATCTTATTCTTCCTGTTCACGCACTATTTTGTAAGCTATACTTTACCCTATATTTTGGTTCAAGACTTTGCATTCGGACCCAGGAAAATATTCATAGAAGACTTTGGCCCGAATCTTTGATCCTCGTTGCTTCTTGATTTCCATGACTTTTTCAGATGAGTTCTATTCATCTGAATGCTTCCGACGTATCAAGACACTAAAGTACGAAAGAAGTTCTCAAATAGTCAGTTTGATTGTATTTTGTAGTTTCATAACTGGAAGTGAGTTAATTGGACGAGACGGATACGCAGATTGCCTTGGCAGCCAGTGGCAGCTTATCCTCGTGCTTCGCTCTCTGCGCCCAATCCTCTTCACTCTTCTCCACTCCCTGCACGTTTCTCATATTCTATGCTCCCTCTCATTGTCTTCTCATCTCTCACATCTCCTCTGCCAGGTGAAATAGTCCACCCTATTCCAGCACTTTGTGGATCATATCAGAAAGATGGCAAAAATGAGAAGTAAACCAAAAAATTTAGATTAGACAGTCAATATTGAAACTTCACATGTAACATTTTCAATTTCCATGTGATGTGACAGTTCAAATGAGTTTTTTCCAATATGGCTAGCTACAATATGCTTTCAACAGGGAGCAGCATTTGACAGTTTCTGATGAAATGTTCGCCTACGCTTATACCTGCGAGGACCAAGAACCTCGGGAAAGTCAGTACAGTTCATATGACTGCTCACGAAGATCTACCACTTCCCACAGTTAGGAGTCTTTTAACGTCCTTCTCATGAAAGAAGTATCAGTTTTTCACCTTAGCTCCTGCGTGCCGTCACGCACAGTTACAGAAGAAAACTAAGCCGAGTTTTTGACTGAGTGGGATAATCAAATACACTTTTTCACCCCATTCTTCGAAAACGACTAGTTGTAATCTGCCTGACAACTTAAGAACGATCCGACATTATAATGTATACTTTCCGCTATATTCTCAAGCCTCTATGTACATTAGCTTCAAATTTAGACATGTGAGACTACACTATTTGTAGCAGAACGTATAAGATTAGTTAATTATGCAATTTGAAAAGCTAAAACTTTTTTGGAAAATAGTTACAGATCAATGTTAACAAGGAAAATGAGCAATGTTTTGGCCAGTGACAAATCGGATTTTGCTAATCTTTGTCTTTCTTTTTGCACTTCCTCGTGCTCGGCACGGATTATTTCTGAATCGGATTGATGACCTGGTTAACATGTACATAATGGATGTTCGAATGCAATTTCTGAATGCTAAGTGATTCGGGAGATTTTTTGTACTGTCACCTTATCGACCTTTCCAGAAGAAATCACATCCACAGAAGAATTATTGTCATTCGACAGTTCAAATCTCAGTGGATTATTCTCTACAGACAATGAAGAAGAATCGGAAGAGAGAGATTCAACGACTGGTGACAATCTCTTATTACGAACTCAACCAATATCAAAGGCGCCCGTTTTTCATCGTCAGTTTTTTTCCTGTTAAACAGAAGTTTTTATCGAATAAATTTAAATTTAAAAAAATTCCGGTATAATAAAAAAATGAAAAAAGATTGGATGATTGTAAAATTTTAGTTTTTAAAAAATACAACAAGTGCAGCAATTTTTTTACAGAAAAACTCGAACGATTCGGGAATGGGAACGGTTTCTCTGGAAGAGATTATAAAAGAGAAGACACAAAAGATGCTACAACAAATATCATGGAAGAGTGGGCAGCGCCTCCCAAAAAATCTATCCAGGGAAGGCAAAATTCTATCGGAACGGATTTCGAAGAAACCAATCCGAACACATTAAAAAAAATTTCCCATGCAATCAGACCACCCCCAGGAAGGTACATTGGTCAAGAAGATACAACTAATTTAGAAAAAAAACTTCAAGCAAAAAAAAATAATTCGGAAAGAAATGAGAAGAAAGAAGCGGACAAAGTTGGTCCAGACGCTGTTGGAACTGTAGGAGCTGTTCAAGCGAAAGCTGGGAAAGAAGTTACTCCCTTTGTTGTGGGAGTTCGAACGAGAAACTCTGTTGAAGCGGGAATTGGAGAAGGAGTCCATCTCACGGTTCCTGGAAATGGAGGAAGGGCTGCTCAAATTCAGAAAAGGGATGGAGACGTGGCTATTTCTGTTCCAGTAGAACACCAAGTAAAAACTACTGACTTTGAAGTGAAGGATGATGAAGACACCCCTACTAGTGTCATTGATTTGGAAAAATGGGCTATGACCTTCGGAGGAGCATTGGATAAAAGGGCTACCATGACATTAGAAGATTATGACGGAAGAGTAACAACCATGGTATATGAGTCTGTCATGGGAAGTGAGACTGAAACTATAAATATTGAAAAAATCAATGAAAATGACGGTTCAGAGCAGAGCAACGAAGATTTGGATGACAAAGCTGAGATTGAAAACCGTAAACAAGCAATCCTCGCTTTTGATGGAGCCGATGAAGATCTGATAAGTATGGAATTCGCAAGAAAGGAGTCCATCGGTACATTTTTGGCAAGCAGTGATGGAGGAAGTGTAACCGAAAACACAAACCACCGTCAACAACTGAATATAGAACATAACCGTAGAAGGTTTTACGAAGAAAAGAAAGAAAGGGAAGAAGAGAGCAAGAAAAGCGAATCCCTGCGTAGATGCTTCAATCGGAGTATGCTAGCGACCATTGCAGGCTACGCGGATGACATCAAGCAGGTGAGAGTCATTCAGTTAGACCGGCCGCTTATCGGGGAGTTCTAATAATGAAGTAATGATGCAGTGTGAGTTGAGGGAGTTTCTTTGACGCAATGTTTGTCGGAGTGCAAAGAATGCGACTCTTGCCTTGGAGATGACGAGCCCTGTCGAAGCGTTGTTTACTATCCGTTGGTTTCCTTAACAATTTGTCATTGAATGTTTATGTGAACCTTCTTGCAATCGCGTCAAGCTGTCTCTAATTTAAACAGCAAATTAAGCCCTTACTCTCTTTATCTCTCTCTTTTTCTCTCTTTTCTGTGTATGTAACGTCAATGTTTTCATTTGATTAAGTGCCCACTCGGAATGCGTTCTCATTCGATTGTCAGCGGAGTTGTCGGCAAGTTCTTTCTCAGAGGGGGAGGCAGACTCATCAGTCTACTGGAGGAAGGATTGCATGGCCTCCGAATGCGTCACTCATGTCTCTCACTCTGACTAAGTTGATTCTCCTTTCACTCTGTGTTAGAAAACTGAGTTAAAATTTAGTTGGACATCGTGTTCCTTCTCGATGGATCTTCATCCTCAACAGCCAAAGACTGGGAGAACGCTAGTCGTCTGCTTATGTACCTACTCGAAGAATTAAACCAGCACGCACAAGATACACAGGTTTTATAATGAAAAAATATAGTTATTTCAATAATAATGACAACAATAGGATAAAATATCAAGAAAAACAAGTTATATTACTCATGAATAAAATTCATTCCATTTCGAAGAATTGGCAAAAGTTTTATACATTCTGCTAATAATATGGTACTTTTTCGAAAAGAAGACAACATGAGAAAAGAGAGAAAAAACCATCTACGCTCATTTGCCTCATTCGCCAAAGAAAAAAAAACGCTTTTTTTATTTTGGAAAAGTCAGTTTGTGAATTAAAATATACTTGCAGGTTGCAATATATGTTGTCTACGACTCAGCAGTCGAAGTTCTTCAGCTCGTACCCCTTCGATTGAATGACATCAAAACTCTTCTGAACAACTTGCCCCGGCCTTCAGGACGGTACCACTTGAAAAAGCTTTGAAAAAAAATTTAGTATACATATAATTCACGAATCGCAGGTCGTTTCTCGGTCGAAGTTATGCGTCGGTGGTGGAAAAAATAGGAGTGAATGCATCAAACACTCACTTCATTCTCATTTCTGGAGCTCTGTCCGATGATTCCACCCAATCAATTTCGACGTTGATACAACTAGCGCAAGCTAAATTTGTCAGTTCATAAGAAAAAATTTTTCGGGAACATTTTTTTTAGGAACAATTCTATTAAAATTGCGAAAAGCTATCTTGCTAGAAATTCGTAGTTGATGTAGCCATCTCTGAGGAACCGAAGTCGCAACTAGAGAGCATCAATTTAGCTGTACAACTTCGTTTTCAATTGGCTTTTCACAAGCATTTTTGTTCTTCAAAACAAAAAAGAAGGTTTTTTTTCGATTAAGGATCAATGAGACTTTGGTTTTTGGTTTTAAATGAATATCCCCTTCAAGGTTTTAATTGCAGATTGTGGCAGCCTTGAGTGAGTCCTACGATCTTGAAACAGCGACGGCGTTGTCTTCGTCACCGAAACATTTTCTAAAGTTTTCCTCCCTAGATTCTACCTTGAGTGGTCTTCTTAACCTTCTCTGCCCTGAACTTGTCGGGGAGGTTAACACAAAGGTATCGCTGTTCCGGTTCGGAGAAGTTATGGAACAATCGATTTTATGTAGACCGATCATTCTGGCTATCAATAATCTTTATTTGAACTGATTCTGATTTGGGGCCTTGAAAATAACTCATCCTCAATTTAGAGAGTAAAAAGAGCCCCAACGTATGAACTGGAGCAGACGAGAGTTTGGATAGGATTGAGTGAACGGAGTGACAAGGAGGATATTGCGTGGTCCGATACGTCGGAGGTCTCATTGGAAGTTTTAGAGAAATTTGACTAATGCTAAATTTCCTAATTGCTATACTTGTTTGTAACACCATATATTTTCGAATGAGCTCAACTAACCAATTAAACATCATCATTCGCACAAAAACAGGTCCGTGCGTTGCATAATTATAGTGTTCGGGATTATTATGCGGGAATTCTTAAGTTCGGCGTTCAAGCGGACAGATCAACTCACACCAAGGAGGTTAATAAATGTTGACACTGTTTGTTCGCAAATCTAACTCTTCTCACTGCGAATACAAACATTAGCAGGGATTCGGCGCACATCCACTGGCTATACCGGAACTGGTCTGTCTCGCATCTTAGACGAGCGCGTACTATGCCACGAGGCCGGAACAAGCACAAGAAAGATTTTTAGTTGAGCACGAGTACTTTGAATGTGAAGAGCAAAAGAATAGATGAAACTATTTAGGTGATGGATTTGAGTAGCCTTCGGGGACAACCGACTCGAGACGCTAAGTGCATCAGTGTTAAGGTCAATTTTGTTTGAAATCACTATTTGATTTGGGTATTGGAATAATTTGAATGTAGGGGTCAGACCAGTGAGCATCACGCACCATAAAGGCGTATCGTGACAAAAAAAAACCGTTTCAACATCTTAACATTTAACTACAAATAACCTAGGAATGCTTGATTCTTTGCGATCATATTTTTGTATACTTATGTTTAGATAATGCATACATGAGAAAGACAAAGACGATAGTTTAAAATGTAATCATGTGATCTATGTAGCCATAAAACATTATGTTTACAACTCATTCTTGAATTCGATTGAAAATGAGATGGTTATTGCAGAACTTGTGGGAGTACACACCTTGCGGGATTCCGCTGCCCCATGTTTGCACCCGAGAGCCCAATCGATATCTCGAATGGGTGTTCGGAGACATTCAACATATTACACCTGACGTGTTCGCGCTCTTAAAAAACAGTGATGATGATGATATGCACTTTGCTCGAACTTGAAATCTCGTTTTCAGTAAATAACATGAAAATCTTCAAACTGTGGTTCTTAATACAATTCTGAAGATCTTGGATTTTTTTTAAAGCATAAGGTGAAGCAGTCGAAAAAACGAAACAGAATTTAAAAACAAAGACAATGAAAATTTGTAAACTCTTGTGGAAGCTGTAAACTTCTAAATAGCTAAAACAGAAAATAAAATAAAATTAGACTCCACTTTAGTGTTTTTCGTTTTCAAAAACATTTTTTTCTCGCACGCGGAATCCGATTACGATTCAATGCTTGGCTTCAACACCGCTCGAGTAGCGTATACATATATTTAAGATAAAATGTTATCCGAAGGGCACGTTGCATGAACCTAGTCTCATTCGGATCCCGGAATGGTTTGCTTCTTATCGTAATATCATTACGGAAGACTCAATTACAGCTGTAAGAGACTTGCTGAGAACAAAAACATTAATCTACATCTTAACTTCTGGATCATGGCGAGACTACCACAGCGGAGAAATAATGTCTACAAGTTGAAGAATTGCACCAGAAAATCTGACAAAACGGCCGGGATCGTTCAATTGAAAAAAATCTAGTCATCTTAACGAAAAGGCGTAACCACATGTTTCAATCTTAACGAGACAAATGCATAAATTTGGCTACGAAGCTCACGATAAATACCCAAACTTATCAGACTTACTACCTTCTGAATCCCTTGAACAACTTTTCGGACGTGAAATGCTTCAAAGTTGAAGATAAGCAAAAAAGGCTATTTGAGTTTCACGCCTCCAGATTCCCGAACTCAGGGGAATCGGTAAAAAACTTTCGTATTGACGTAGGAAAACGTGTATAATCAAATGGTTTTAGTAGTTGATCAAAGCAATTCTCAGAAAAGTCATTATACATTCCAACGCAAAAAAGGTAATTTTTACGACAGAGAATGAATGCAACGAAACAAAAAAGATCCAAAGCTTGATAAAATCAGAATTAACCAGTTGGAGGTACATATGTATGTCTTTTTGTTTATTAACTGAAAGAACGGTTAAAAAAAGGTATTCACAACTCTTGATAATAAACTGTACTCAAAGTTAAGAGTTTCTTCCGGGCATTAAAAAAACAACAAGGCTCAATGTTTTCGCTCTTCCCACTTAATTAGGTTAGACTTTTAAACTTTTTAACTTTAAATGAAACCAATTTTTTCATTCATATGTCTGGATCTAAATAAGATGGACTCATTTTTCGATGTTGATTCGTGTTATAAACCTAAAAACTTTCACAATCGTTGTTTTTTACCTGTTCTGTGTGTTAGCTCTCTATCTAGATCTTTCTGAGGATAGAGAAGTTTAAAAAGGTTGCTGTGTTTTTTTAAACAAAAAAACTTACTTTTCTAACTTTTTTCATTTTCTCCATTTTTCCCAAAGCATTCCATTGAAATAATCTAAGTTTTTTTTGTTATTCAGATAATTACTTTTTTAGCTTTTGATGCAACTTTAGTAAAATTTCCTTCGAATCTGAAAAGTTTGGTCATACTTTATGATTTGAAGCTTGCTTCGTCATCTCGATGTGAAAGCAGGCGGTATTTGAGTCTTGGAATTGTTAGCAGGAGCATTGTTTGGCTGGGAGGCAGAAGAAGGGAGAGAAAGAGGGCGAAAGAGAGAGAGAGAGAGAGAGAGAGAGAGAGAGAGAGAGAGAGAGAGAGAGAGAGAGTGGAAGAGAAAGTAAAGGAAAAGAGAGACAGAGAACGAAAGAAGAAAAGTTTCTGGAAACAGCGAAAACAAAAAATAACGCAGATATGAGATAGGAAAAAGAATTTACGCTGCAGAAAAAATTGAGTGATTTCATTCATCAGCATAGCCAAATATTTTGTTATGGAAAGTAAGGGTCGGTCAGGGTCCAGCTGAAAAGAATCGCTTGATCAAAAGCTGTTCTCATACTCCTTTCCTCGTCTTTCCTTTCTCTATTTCTCTATTTTTCCCTCCCTCTTTCACTATCTTTCTTTCCCTTTTTCTCTTCCTCTCTGCCTCTTTTTCCAACCACATCGTCTTTCAACCTGATCATGATTCGTATTTTCCTGCTCGACTCCGCTCATACGATATGAAGTTCTTCTCTGATCGGAGGCCTTACTTCGAAGATTTCAGCAATGTCTTGTATCAATGGTTGGCTGTTTATATTCTAAACGAAATGACATTGCACTTTACTGAGTAATCTCTTTCAGTTACGTCTACATCGTGATTGTTCACTGCAAGAAAACCTTGGTTGTAACTTCGGCAGTCACGGCGTTCTGCGCTATATACGCCGTCGTCTACCACAGCAATGACTTTGACTTCGATCCCTCATCCGTACACAACTTCATTATCATCAAAACACACATTTTCCGGCGTATATGGAAACATATAAGCAGAATTTCTAACGAAAGAAAAAGTTTTACTTTTGTATTGGAGTTCAATAATAATTTTTTAAAAATCAATTCTTTTGTGAAGGACATGACGTTCATCTTGGTTAGGGCTGCTCAAGTTATTCAAGAAAAAAAACCACTCAAAAAACCGGAGCATGATTTTTTTGTGCGATGCAGGGTTTTGAAACACGTGGAACGAAACTGTCTTCTCTGCGACTTATGATGGAATTGCTGCCCGGCTGCATTGCTTCTCGAGCAGAAGTTCTCTCTCATCCGATGAAGCATAAGTAATCTTAACTCATGACTTTCTACTGTTTTTTGCTATTTACTTAGATTTTCTTGATCATTATTTAAGCTTTGGCCCAGATCTGGATCTTATAAAATATAGAGAAAAAACATGTCAACAGAAACATATGTGGGAGTGAGCTGAATATAACTGTTATACTCATCGTGCTTACACTGTAGACACACCTTAGGTGCATAAATCTAGAGAACAAGTTTTTTAACAGAGCCTTTATTCCAGTGCTCTTATGACACTTCAAGATTTTTCTACATTCAATTTGAGTTTGTTCTTAAAACAATTCATATGTTGAGGCGCTCGATTGTCTCTTCCTCGATAGTAACGTCCTCTCCGATAAGAATACGAGGGCTTCCAAATCTCGCTGAGAGCACGAAAACGGTTGAAAAAGAGAAAGCGACGACAATCGACTACGAGGACTACGGCGTAGGCTGGCAACCAACGATTCATGACCTGCATGACCCCTGTGTGCAGTTCTCCGCGCTTGGAGACGCTATTCCGTATGAATATGTGGACATCCTTGCGAAAGTCGTCTTCGAAGTTGAAAACTTTGACAAGGTATCAACCAGTAAATCCGAAAGTTTCAGAAGTGCTTCAAGTTGCAATAAATCAAAAAGAAAATTATTTCTTGACTCGTGAGCGAGAGGAAAAAATCAATAAAAAGTTTTGAAACAACGCTTCAGGGCTCGTTTTCCGGTTTAGAAATGTTATGTTTTTATCATTATTAACTAAAAAAATTTCTTTTATTGTTATACTTTTCAAAATGAAGATCTGGGTTATGAAAAACAAAAAAAGACCATGCTCTGGGAAATTTTCGCGTAGGTTCTGGGGTTTTTAAATCAAACTTACGTAACAACTTCAGCTTGATTCTATAATATGTTGCTCACTCAAAGTAGTTTTATGCATTCCTCGCAGCTCTTCACGGTGAGTGTCATGCGAGAACTGTGCAAACTAGATGATATCATCGACTCTGTCACAAGCAGCAAGGAACATATATCTTCTCCACTCAAATTCTCATTCAACATACCTCTCTACTCGACGTGCTTCAATATAACTTCTCCGAAAACATGCGAAAGTATCAACGAAGAGAGGCGAGCGACAAGTTACTCGATGCTATGGAGTTTAGAAGAATGGTTGTAATTCACATACTTTTGCAGTGTCGTAAACATGAAAAAAGTCGTTCTGATGTGCTACGAGGTCGACGACGGAAACGAGGAAGATATTTGCAAGACGAATATGGTTGAGCAGATGTTGCGTTATCTGCTACCGAAGGACATTAAACAAAAACCGCTTCCTATCGCCGTTCTCCTGCCGGTATCTCTCGCCTTTTCTGTTGGGTTAAATTGATCTAATGTCATATAGGGCGATGATATCTTTGAGTCATCGTCAGACACATGATTAAACAACTAGATTTTTCTGCATGCAGATTGTAAGACATCACCTTGTTTACATGTATTCGTGTCTGACCGTGGCAAGACCGGCTTCGCCTTCTTCATGGAGTTGAGGGAGAAAATCTCCGACACATTCAAAGAGTCCATCCGTCTTAAAGGGACTTCCTTCATGACCAAAGTACTTATTTATCTTCCTTAGATTATTCAGAAGTCTTTCTAAAGTCATCAGAAACATTTCTTTGAGGAAGCAGAGTTTGTTTCAATTCTGTGGAAGGATTGTGTCTTGGCGGGAGTTTCCGCACTGCTCGTTTTTCTTCTTCTTCTACTTTTTGTGGGATCTTTTCTTTTCACTTTAACGATACTTTTGCTGCTTCTTCTCTCTTTCGGACTCGCTTTCTTCGCATACACGGCAAGTTCACTTTTTCATTAATCACAATCAAGAAAATTATTTTAATGAAATATTCAATAAGACGAGAAAAAACCAATTTTGGAACAGAAGTACAGATCATGCTTGGGAAATGAATCAATAACCCTTTGCTTATTGAATGGGTGATTTCACATGAGAGCCTTTTACGAATATACTTATGTATATGTAGTTTCGCAGACTACAATTTACATGAAAATCAAACCACTATAAAATCGAATGTGATATCAAATGGTTTTCTACTCAGGTTATACTTGGTATGTCCTTCTTCCCGTTTGTCAATTTACTCGCAATCGCTTTAATGGTCTCCATTGCTGCTGATGACGCATTAGTTCTTCTCTTTTTCTACAGGCAGCACTCAAAATCCTCTCCAGGTTCATTTGATTTTTAAAAAATACTCAAGGCGCGCATGCCTCAATAAAGCAACAACAAAAATTGTGCACGTGATATTTGTGAGTGATAAAGTAGTTATTGCAACAATTTCAACACAGTTCATTTGAAATTCGCGAACGGGATTAGCAAACACTTGGTGATTGATTATTGCCTCTTGTTAGTTACAGCCTGGTTGGTCAATCAGTTCGACCCGCTCATTTCAGAGACTTCCCGGATGGGATTTTTTCTTTCTTCGCTCCCGCATTCTCTACTCGCGATGACACTCACCTCTCTCACTACGGCGATAGCTTTTCTTTCAAATCTCTTCTCCGACGTTATTATCATAAGGTTGCACTTTTTGAGTTCACGTTCAATAAGGTTCATCAACAAAAACTGATATCTGTGTTCTTAGAGTTTTCAACTTATAACTTCCGGCAGTGTTCTGCGAGAAAGAGCGAAGCGAAAAATAGTGTTTGAAAATAGTACGCAGGTATTTGAAAAGCGGGATTTGAAAGAAATTATACCATATTTATCATGTCTGAGAGAAGCCCAATTTAGATATTATGACGTAAAAAAGGTGTTAGAGACGTCAAAAGAAAGTGGACCTTGAGCAACATAGACTAAATACATATAATACATTCATCAATCAAGAACAATCAAACCCTCAATATTTCTCCAGGTGCTTCGGAGTGTTCGCGTGTTTGGTTGTGCTGTCCAACTTGCTGCTTCTGTTCCTTCTTCTCCCTTCTTCCTTTTCTCTCCTCCTCAATTATATTCCGCTCTCTCACACGGTCTTCCCTCTCTCAAACACCCTCCCTTCGGTATTCACTGGATTCCTTTATAGACTACGATATGTGCTTCTTTCCGCTTTTGTTTTGTTGAATGTCCTCAGCGTGATCTGCATTTTCGTGAGGCCCGGTTTGCGGGTGCCCGTGACTAATTCTTTGCAAGTCAGTCTTCTTTGCACGTTTCTTAATTTTTTTTCTGGTTAGAAAGCATTGTATCCTCGGACAATGACTGATCAGAAAAAAATTATGAGAGAAAAGAGTGCTGATGATTCTTTGAAAGGCATTCATGGATAGATTCTGCGCTCAAGTCATCCCTCGGAGTGGTTCGACAATCACAAACAACTTTTCGACTTCTCATACCGCCGGCCGTTCTCGCTCGTACAATATGTCGTGATGGGGCCAGGACCTGTTCGGTTCGCATGTTTCTTTGTGCTATCAAACTCGTTTATGTTATTCCTGTATCTACTTTCTTCGTTTTTCTCCTGGAACAGGTTTACAATTTAGTCAAAAGCCGGTGGACCAATTGCCGACCTTTTTTGAATCAACAGCCTTTCGAAATGAGAGACTATGTTTACCTTGCTAAGCTTTCAAGAACTTATCACTAAAAAAGTTTCTATTTTTAACGGACGCATGGAAAAGACCGAACGAAAAAGTACGAAAAGTGTTTTATTCTCTCCTTTAATTTCTCAAATGCAAGTAACGGCGCTTTGTTGTCGATTCTTTTCCTCAAAATTTCATTTTGAAAAAATCTAATTTTCAAATTCGACTTGATCAACTTGACAATTTCTCGCTTGCAGAGGTTCCAGTTCATTCAATCCTCACATCAAAGGAGAGCTCCTTTGGGATGCAAGATTTAAGTTGGAAACCGTCGAGAAACTTCTTTCTTTGGAGGTTATGCTCTGATTAATGAAAAAGTAAATAAATACTTCAATTCATTTCTTATCAACACTCCAACAAATTACAGTTATTTTCAGAAAAATAACTGAACGTATTGCAGGAATTTTCGAAGTTTTTGCTTAAAGAGGTCCAGGTTCCGGACGACACAACAACATGGTTACAGGTTATTTTTGCTCGTTGAATTCAAGAGTTTATTTTATTCGTGTTTCAGAGGTTTGCTCAGAAAAGGTTCCGAATTAAAACGCAAAACGAACGCTTTTACATTCGATGTCAAGTCATCCTTTAAAATCACTAATTTTATGCTCAGATTTCTGAGCTTTTTATGGGATTTCAGTGAGTCAGTCAAATGATGACTGAAGACTCGATAATTGTGCTGATGGCACTGAAAATGGAGATGTGATCTCTGCTTTTATTCTGCATCCTATTCGCTCTATGTCATATCAATCGATCCCACTATAGTTTGTTATCCCACTCAAGTTTGTTATCTCATATTTCCCTGATGTAATGCGGCGTGTGCGTGATCAGAACTCCAACAAAAAAACATGGAGAACAGTCTTGAGGTGTCCAACTCTGCAAGAGACCGGTGTAGATCTGCATGAGGGATTAGGAGCGGAAGTACGCAGCCAACCGCTCTTCCTCCGCTCAGCATTAGAACAGAACACGCGATTCACTGAGGAATCATTGCTTTGCAGTTTGAGCAACTTCTGCTGGAATCGTAACTTGCTTGAAGAATTAGTTCATGGAAAATTTATTGGTATAGAGGAGAATCGAAAGAGAACCTACTTTTGCTGGATAAAAGAAACTGTTCTAAATAGCAATTTATTGTTCCAGGTGATGCTACAGTTGAGCCGAGAAAGCGACTGCACAGGTCCTTGCTGCCTTCAAACCGACTCTGTTTTCTTCAATTCTTCATGCTTCCTGCATTATGCCCGCAAGTTTCCTGTGCCCACTTTCCCCAGTGACTACACCACTTTTCCCATCGACGGTGAGCTCATAGAGAGTTTTAGAATGTTAAAACAATTCAGCTCACTGAGTAAGCCACAAGTGAACGTTTGCGGCCTCTCGTGCCCTTAAGCATTGACTTAATGAGTTTTTTTTAAAATTTAAACTTTGCTCAATTTTGTTTTAGTTTAAGCTCTACATGTCGCATTGGTATTCTTCCCGACTTCGCTAAATTTCCTCTTAAGCTCTCTTTTAATACGCCATATCATCATCGCGTTATCTATCACTTGATATGAAATGTCTTGCGTCTGAAATGGCACAGTTTTTGATGAACGGCGTTCTACCGTGTATGAAAGTGGCGATCGGCTCTTCAGGTTACACAACACTCAGGGCGACTCCTCTACAAGTTGTTTCGCATCAGCTGACGCACCACGGATGACGTCTGGAAGCATTCTCAACGGAAGCCTCGGCTATCCTTGAAGAAAAGCTGCTTCTGCTGGCATATCAGCTACTACCATGATGAGGATTCCGCTAGAGCCGTTTTATGACCCTAAGAAGTGGACTGGACCCCTGCAGATGCGTCGTTGCCTTGATTGGTACAAGCTTCTGAATCAACCTTAATACCCATCGAAGCCTTCTTCTTCTTAGCGTTGTCCCGCGCCGGCCGAGGTCGGAGTAGGGTCCGCTGTACGGCTTCTAGCTCTCCAGAAACATCTGTCCGTTGCGTCTTCCGAGTGGAGTCTTGCAAGGCGCAGGTCTTGGTTGAGCGTATCCATATATCTTGTCTTCGGTTTGCCTCGAGGGCGTTTGCCTGGTACTTCCATGTCAAGGGCGTGTCTTGCGATGTTGGTCGCGTCTCTTCGCATCACGTGTCCATACCATCTAACTCTCCCTTCTCGCATCTTGTCTTGTATTGGGGCAACGCCGAGTCTCCCTCTCACAATCGTGTTACGCACACAATCTAGGCGAGTCAGTCCTAGTGTCCAGCGTAACATTTTCATCTCATTCGTGTGGATAATGTTCTCGGTTATACGCGTTGTAGGCCAGGTCTCCGTCGAATAGAGAAGCACGGGACGGATTGCTGTTTTATACATCTTTCCGCGTATGCCAGCTGTGATATTCCTATCACAGAGGACACCTGCAGCTTCTCTCCATTTCATCCAAGCTGCATTTACTCTTTGGCGTGCCGCTGCATTTGTTGACGTGTCTGAGGAGATGACAGAACCAAGGTACTTGAATTCGGAGGTCTTCGGGAGCGGTTCACCGCTGATGTGAACAGCTCCCGTCGTTTGCACTCCGATTTCCTGGTACTCGGTCTTCTTGATGTTGAGGCGTAAGCCATGCCTAACAAGAGCGTCATTCCATTCTTGGGTGCGTTTCTCGATTTCGGCACGTGTAGGAGCAGCAAGGAGAATGTCGTCGGCGTATGCGATGGTTGACGGAGCCGGAGTCAGTAGAGGACGCGTGACGGTATCCATAACCAAAATGAAGAGAAGGGGAGACAAAGCACTCCCTTGGTGCACTCTAACGTTTACTGCGAATGGCTCTGTGATGCCGACCGGAGTTCTGACAGTACTCTTTGAATCATCGTACATCGCCATTGTCCATCGAATGTACTCTTCAGGAACCTGATGATCGCGCAATGCATATGAAATAAGATCATGGGGGACTCTGTCGAACGCCTTTTCCAAATCGAGGTAGGTCAGATGGAGAGGTGATCTTTTCTCTGCGTGCTTCTCGACGAGTAAACGGAGTGCAAATATTGCATCTGTTGTGCCTCTTCCGTTCACAAACCCGCATTGCTGAGCTGGAATATCGACGATATCTCGTATGCGTGAATCCAGTATCCTCTCAAATATCTTCATAGTGTGGTTGAGAAGGCGTATTGGACGGTAGTTGCTGCACACTCTGGCATCGCCTTTTCCTTTGAAGACTGGAACGGTCGTGGAGTAGCGCCAGATATGTGGAATTTGGCCTTGCTTTACGATGGTGTTGAACAGGTGCACGAGATGTGCTAGTCCAACATCACCCGCAAGTTTCCAGGCTTCGGTGGCTATGTCGTCCGGTCCAGCCGCTTTCCCAGTCTTCATCTTAGAGAGTGCCTTCTTCACTTCCTCGGCCGTGGTGGTTGGCATGGGTCCTTGTATGGCGTGGGAAGTAGGGATGGGAGGGTGCTCAAACTCTTGGCCGCTCATTTCTTCGAAATGTTCGCGCCACCTGTTTCTGACTTTTAAAGGGTCAGTGACGAGCTTCCCTTGTTTGTCCCTTATCGTGGCTGCTCTCTGGATGTCCAAGGTGTTGCGGTGTCGAGCCTTGGCAAGCCGATAGATGGCTTTATCGCCTCCTGGTTGGTTCATCTTCTCATAGAGATCGCGGAAGTAGGAGGCTTTTGAAACTGCGACAGCTCTTTTGGCGGCTTTCTTGGCTGAGCTGTATGCAGCGCGGTCGTCAGCCTCATTTGACGTCCTCCATCTCTTGTAGGCATTCTTTTTCGCCTTGATCGCATCCTGAACTTCGGAGGATGCGATACCCATCGAAGCCTCTCACAACTTTTTAGTTTGACGAGAATTTTCCTTCTCTTTGAAGGAGTCTTGTAACGTTCAAAATGCCTGAAAGCTTGCTCGTAATGGCAACAAAGCTCCGGAGTCTGAATAGGTTTTTGGAATTTCCGATTTCTGCGTTTCTGCACGGATCTACATACTGCAAATGCGTCATGGTTTAAATGACATGTGGGCAACTGGCGAGACTATTATTTGCTAATAACAGGATCGACGGAATGGTTTATGAAACCTTTTTGACCTGAAGATCAAATCGCATAGTTTCGTGGATGAATTCATGAGAACGTTATGAAACCGCACACTTCCGGAGTATCTTTGGAGAGCTCCATGAACCTTTCAGTAGTACTTAGCAACGGTTCGTTGATACAAAAAGATTAAAGCCTTGATGAGCGCGAACGTTTCTGATTTAATCGGCCTCGTCTTCAAACTCGCCTTATCTCAATCCGCTAAAGCCTAGCGCCTGAGTGAAGTGCATCCCAAAATTCTATCTGAACTGTCTGAATGCATCCCGTTTCAAGCACTTGAGAATGAATACTCGCGGTATCCAGCATTTAACTACGAAAATATTTTGAGAAGCAGCGTGCGCTTTAAGCGTTCATCTTGAATTTCATCCGGTAGATTGGTACCGGATGAAATTTTGGTACACAGGTACTACGAAATTTTTTTACCACGATTTTAAATAGTAAAGAAAACAAGGTCATTGATATTCGCGTGTGTATTTTTTATTGTTGTCAATACTGTTGTGAGAGAATATGTACTTTTTGACTATGACTATGACTCAGGTCAGGTCTATGACTATGACTTCAGGGTCTATGACTATGACAGGTCAGGTCTATGACTAGGTCTACTCAGGTCTATGACTATGACTCAAGAATATGACTCAGGTCCTCTGTTCGAGAAGAACTCCCTACGTCTTATCGGCTATTTCTTCGGTCTTCCAACAAAATTCACCTTTTCAACAGACTATGAAAACCTCGAAGAATTCTTTGAGAAGACTGCCCGGTTACAGAGAAAGTTTGCGAATACAACAGGTAGTTTGTTTTTTCTTTCTTATAAATAGATTGATAAATTAAAAGTATTTATGTACCTTAAAAACACGTTTATCTTTCATTAAGAAATTACTGTTTACATAAACTTAATCTTCAAAATAATGCAAACAGCGCACTTTTCGTGAGAAGATAATGAAAAAACATTCAACTATAAAAAATAGAAAAAATATGGATATATTAAAACAATAGAAATTTTAAAAAAGTGTAAAAAAAAGTTCACTGATATGTATAATATTTCAAACGAAAACAATAGGTAATGAGCATAATAAAGTTAGGATATTGAAATAATTTTCTGTTTATTCCTTCAAGTGAACAGACGAGCAGAACGAATTGAAAATGTAATATTAACTCCGTAAAAGGTTCTAAATGTGAGAAATACTGTCGGAAAATAACTTTTTTCGAAGATTAAAGGACTTCTTTTCGAAAGAGCTCTTCATATTCAGTTAAGAAAAAAAAACGATTTAAAAACAATGCTCCAAGAATACCAGTAAAAAATGTATCCGTGAAAATCAATCTACTGAAAAAAGTTTTTGAGTTGTCAATGCGGTTAAAAGCCCTTCTGGGAGTGTCTGGGTCACCACTCCCCCGTTGGTCTCTCGTATATTCGATCTGCTATCACGGACGATCCCATCGACACGTTCTTCGACGTTGACCGCTCTCCTCGCTTGCTTGGTGATTGTTCTCCTCTCCTCTCGTCGGCTTGTTATCTCATTTGCGACGATTCTCTCCATCACGTTCACTTTGTTACTCAATATGGCTTCGCTAGTTCTTATTGGTTAGTATCCGTTCATTCGTTGTTAGTATTCATCTAAATTGACCTGGTTGGCTAGTATTTCAATAGAAAAGGAAATTTTGGGTAAAACAGAATATAAAATTAATTTTTATGAAAAGTCATTTGCAGGATGGGAATTAGGTGTGATCGAGTCTTCGATAGTAGTTCTGGCGATCGGTATCTCCCTGGACTACACCCTTCACTGTTCTATCACATATCGTCTTGCTCCACCACTGCCGTTACAACCGAAGCTGCGGTGAATACCAATCCACTGCTCAGTCACTCAATCAATAGTAATAATAGTAAAGCAAACTTGAGAAGGTAGATCTAGGATACAATTAGAAAGTATACCTATATGGTAAGAGTGATTAATATAACCAATCAACTTGAAATTGTCATATCTTATGTGTGCTCATTTTGAAGAGAATCGATCATAATGAATTATATTGAAACCAATAATATTTTAACTAATAAACCAATTATACTGTCTTTTGACTTCAAGAGATATAGGAAACCCATAAAAAATGTGAATAATAAACTTAGATTATTCAATCAGTAAATTAGGTGGCTGCATGCGACAACTGGGTCAATCGTGGTCGCAGGGACTGTCACTTCCATCGCAGCCGCTCTACCTCTCCTCTTCAGTAGCTCGGCCACCTTCTTTCACTTGGGAACCTTTCTCTTGGTCACATCTGTACTTTCATTCCTATCCTCTATGATTGTTTTGCCGACTTTGCTGATTATTTTTCATCCTCTAGAAAATTCTCCTACAAATCTGCGCTTTTGAGTGTTTTTAAAAGGTTATCGATGTTTTGGATATGCTATGGTGACGACGGGAGCATTTTTTTATTTGCAATAATATTATAAACTTCTTAACTCCTCAAAAAAACCTTAATGAAATATATTTTTTAAAAAACTAGAGCGCTTTGTTTTTCTAATGACTTTCCTATACAATTGATTCAAATTTGATACTTGATGATGCATAGCCATTATAAAAAATTTAAATTGAAGCATCGAAATTTTTTGGGTGTAGTTTTAAATTTGTAGAGGAAACTTTGTGGTCTTACAACGGAGATTTTTTGTGTTGAAATGAGTGTTATAAAATTTTTAACCACCCGCAATAACGTAGTGATTCTGTCTTTCTGCAATTTAAGTCATGACTTTGGCAATCGCATGAAAATTTTTGGTGAGATATTATTTCGTGTGTGTATTTCTTGAGCATTCAAATGTTCTCCTGAATGAAAATTTGTTAGTTTTCATTCACAAATTACCACAGAATCGACAGGAAAAAGTTGAAAAGTTTAGCAAAAACTGGATGATCTTCAAAGTTCTTTCGTGCAACAGTTTGAACAAAATGCCTATTGATTTTTCTATACTCTATGGAATCCATGGTCTCATTTTATTCACACATACACGAAAAGTTCTGCAGTTTGAAAATTTATCAAAAATATACAAACAGTGGATGGAAAACTTCTCTACTACTGAATGTTATTAAACTAAGTAGCGGTCAAAAGCTATTCACGAGGCAGGTTCGAGCCCAGCCGTCTCTCTTCTACCGAGTGCTAGCGAATTAACACTAACCAACCGAGGCCCCATCACTCAGCCTTGCGATAGTGATGTATGAAATGCTCAATGAAATTGTTATCTGCGTCACGCGTGCTCGTCAAGCGTATGCGTCTTTGAACTCATCCACTCTTCGTAGAGACTCTTCAAAATAGAAGCATACGACTTGCCTGTATTAAATTCTTAAACATAAAGTTAAAATCGTCAATATAAATCAATTCTGTCCATGTCAATATATCCACTATACATATTACACATACAAAAAATCATCGAAAACCCTCATCTAAATGTTCGAAAAAACTCATCCAAACACAATTATGTACTGGAATGACATTAAACATCCGGTTCTCGAACGTTTTGCAAGCGAAATTTCCCCGTAAACGGAAAAGAGATTTGGTCTCTCGCAATTAACTTTCGTGAGCAAGTGTGGGAACGTCAGATCCATCGTGTCGTTACACCAGCGATTTCCGACAGCGTCGTCCATACACGGCATTCTTGAGCCTGGTCTAGCCGAGTCTCTAGCAGAGACCAGCACAGTGCGCACAACACAATTTGCTGTTCCAGAATATCGTGCAGTATCTGGAAGTATCAAGTTATAGTGTGAGAATCATTACTTTTCTGAATCAAAGCCATGGATGAATGGTGGCTGTCAACTAATCCATAACAACATTCAGCTAACTTATGATGACTGTCAGCAAATCAATAATGACTTTGAGCTATTGAGTAATGGCTGTGAGTTTTTAACAATGCTAATCACCTTGTCCATGAGCAATATCAGTCATTGAATATTGATTTCGAACTTATCAAGAATGATTATCAGCTTATAAATATTGATTTCGAACTTATCAAGAATGATTATCAGCTTATAAATGCCGACTATCAGATAATCGATTATGACAGAGGTCTAATCAAGAATTTGAGTCTAGACCTTCTCAAATGAGTTAATCTGGGTGGCATTCGCAAGACGCATTCTTCAGTCAGAGCAGCGCCGGTGAGCTTTGGCATCGGTGGAGGAACAACAGAAGCTATTGGTTGTGAGAAGACATCGCGAGTATGACCTCCGACAGGGAGACTCCGGATGGGCACCCTGAACTTCTGGAGAGAGGAGCGGAGCTGATGCGCTTGCAAGAGGGCAGGAGCCACCGGTACGCTCTTTCTGAAATCTCTTATTTTGAATAGTAAATAGTATTTTTCTTGAAAAAATTATTTCTGGACTGCGTTAGGCACGGCACACAAGCAAAAAAACTTGCAAGAAGAACCGAAATTCGGGCATAAGCACAGAAATGATAAAAATTCAAGTTTGTTTCCATTTCTGGTGTTTTTTGTTTGTTTGTAATAACAGTGCAAGAAGAACGGAAGTTTAGACATAGGAACAGAAATGATAAAATTCAAGTTTTTTTTCCATTTCTGGTGTTTTGTTTTTTTCTCTGTAGCCCATCATAATATGTAGAGCTGACGTAAAAATTTAGAATAGAAGATTAAAAGATTTGTTACATGAGTGTCATTTTCCTTTGTTTTATACGTCAGCTCTACATATTATGAGCTACAGAGAAAAAAAACATCAGAAATGGAAACAAACTTGAATCTTATCCTTTCTGTTCCTATGTCTAAACTTCCGTTCTTCTTGCACTGTTCTTGCAACAACAAAAAAAAAAACACTAGAAATGGAAACAAACTTGAACAGTTATCTTTTTATCGCATTTTTTCGCAAAGATTTCTAAAATCGCAAAGCATTTTTTGAAGATTGCACAATAGGCAAATGGTAAACAGAAGAAATAAGCGCAACCAACGGTCTAGTGTGGGAAAGGAATTCATATGTATCGTAGTGCTTCTCCTCCAGGAAGAGTTGCACTTCTGCCGTCGAGGTAGTCATTCTGTAGTTGAACTCCACCTACGAAATAGGAAATTCAGCTGAGAAAGACAAAGTTATTGAGAAGATTGCCCGAAGAACAAAGTTGAATAAAATAAATATCCGACTTTTCTGATAAATGCACACAACTTCTAAAATTGGTCAAAAGAGAACTTATAAACTCAATAATTCGCTCATTAATGCCCCACTCCTTTCATTCTGACACACCTTCAGTAACCCATTAATGCCCCACTCCTTTCATTCTGACACACCTTCAGTAACCCATTAATGCCCCACTCCTTTCATTCTGACACGCCTTCAGTAACCCATTAATTAACTCATTGATCCATACACTCTATTGCACTTAATTTCATTAATTAATTCATCCCTTCAATAGGTCTTTGATTCATCTTTGCATTTATACATTCAGTCCTTCCTTATAATCTCCGTTCCCATTCTTTCGCTTGAGAATCCATCCGTTCTAGCTAATTGAATAAACAATTGAAGAATTTGTTATTCAACTATTTCATTTATTGATTAATCCATCTATGAACTCATTCTTGCAATAGCTTTTGTTTTTTAAATACTTATGATAATTGTGCTGACAGTGTGGCAGGCTGCTATTCTGGCAGTGTTATGCAGACACATTTGAGCCCAGGCGCTCTTGCAGTCTTCCATGTTGCAGTAGAGATACGAGAAGGAATTGCACGCAGGTTCATTCGGGTGCACGCAGCAAAAACACTATGAATAACAAATCTATTAACTTATGTTAGGATTGATGAATTAGAGGAATTCAAATAAAGAGTCAAAGTTCTTAAAGACTCAATAATTTAATCATTACGCAATGATATACCACATTCTTTCAATCGGCGTGCGTGATTAAAGCTTTCTCGGATGATATCAGACGATGAAAAATTCAATTAGATATCGTTTCACGCCATGTTTTGCAATTCAACCTCTAGTAATCTTCGTGAAGCTTTCAGCAATTGCTTTCTAACTACGCTCTTCTACTTTTTTTCGGTGACTATGCTAGTTGTCAACTTCAAAGTGTTTGATGATAGTTGATTTTTTGAAGCAAGTAAATTTAAAAAAAGAAACTGACTTCCTTGGAATTGGAGAACCATCTAGACTGCGTGATTGAAGCTTTCTCGGATGATATCAGATTGAGAAAGACTTGGAAGCGACCTCGCTTAAGAGGCGCTGTTATTCAGAGTAAGTTACTTTCACGTTCTTTTTCCTAAAGTGTATTATTTATGCTTTTCCGGTTCTTTGCCTCCAATCTTCTTTCAATTGTAATTTCACTATTCCCGGATTCCGAGAATATCTTTATTAGATGAAAACATACCCCTTTATTGAGTCTCTTTTTGATCTCTCCATCGATCCCTTGCACTTTGTCTTTGATGAGTTGCTCTAGAGTGGATCTGCTCGGGAGGCTGATCGTTCTCTGTGAAGCAGAACTAGTTTCAATAATTAACATCGAATCTCAAAACAAAAGTTGTAAAAGTTTATTAAACCCTGAGGAGAAGAAGTTGTCTTTTTCAAAAGTATCATGGTAGTCGAACCATTTTTGTCCAAAAGAGCGTGATACGGCTTGAATACTTGACTGTTTTTAAAAACACACAATATTAATGAGATTCTTTTCTATTTAGAAACATATTTGAGACAACTGCTTTCCCAACTAAAAGGTTTAATCTATTTTAATTACATTTTGTCTTAACTGAATTTCACTGTCTGTGATGAAAAACTGTGTGACTAAGAATTAATTGATCGCTGAATACACTCGTAGTTCATAAGGATTGGAGTGCTTTTCTGTATTAGTACAAAGTTATAATTATGAAATGAGTATTGAATGTTCAGTTATACAATAAGAATTATCGTGAAAACAAAGTGATTGGATCCTCTTCAGTAAATATATGTACTCCTATATCATCGAATATAGAAAAACTGAAAAAAAATTCTCCTTTGAAAGCTGATTTATGCTGTCAACAAAATTTCGAAGGTCAAGTTTTGTCCGTATGTTTGTACTTGTAAAACGCACTTGGCGCTAAGCAACATATATCAGTTACGATCACGGAGCTTTTTTCATTATTTGGACAAAGCAGATGAAAAAATACAGGAAATTTTCTGATCGAATGAACATAGAAAAAATGGCTAACCTTAAACTGATAAGAATTCTTCTTAATCGAAGAGCAGGCTGGGGCAAAGGGCTTCTCCTCTCCCTGCACCACTTCTGGAAGGAACTTGTGGCCTTTCCGGTTGAGATCGTTTTCAATCCCCTCCGAAACTCCGCAGAGGTCACAGTACCGGCTGCAACCAGCGAAACATAAGTTTTTCAATAGAATCAATACCAGGGCTATCAGAAAAATTAATCAATACCATACCGTATTCAACTTTCGAACCCTTCAGAAAGGTTCGCGAAACTGGATGTAGCGATATATGGAATTTTGTTTCCTCACAGGTTTAATCGGCAATGTTTGAGGCGTTTGATAGGCAAAAAAGGACACGCCTTGTGATAAAGTATATCTTATCTATACTCATACCGTATACCTATACCGTAAACCTATACCTATACCGTATACCTATACCGTAAACCTATACATATACCGTATACCGTATACCGTATACCTTACCACGCATCATTTTCATTCGTAGTAAATTTATTCATTCATTCATTCATAACGCGGTTTCTATGATGGTATAACAAGCGAAAGTCTTCAATAAACTCAGCGCTTCCACAGTGGCTGTTAGAAGGCTTCCGAAACAGTTAGGCTTCATAAGTTGTCTCAGTATAATCTCCTAACCTGTCCAAAAAAGGTCTGTTGAGCTAAAAACTGATACAGTTATATTTTATTCGAAAGTTTGCCTGTGATTAAATGTAGCCTCTTGCCATCAAAATTTTCTAATGATGTTTTCTTATTCTTTTTGCTAAAGTATTTTGTCTGAAATGAACAGATCATCTGTTTCTTTTCATAAAGTAATGAAAAAAGGTGTATAAATTCCTGGACCAACTCACCAATACTGTCTGCCATCACGCTCCACAATTCCAGAGTTGTCGTCACATTTCTGCGAGAGTAGAGTTGTTTCAGGTATCATAGTGTACGGTAGATCGAATCGGATTCCTGAAGCAATACTGCATTATCTCGGATGTCGATCCAAAGTGGAAAAAATTTACTTCAAAGAGCTGTTTTTGTGGCTAAAGCTTACAAAAAAGTAAAAGGTGAATCACCCGCGGGTCCCTCTATGATAGGAACTTGCAGTGTCACTCCGATTTCTCCCGCGAGAAATCCGAAGTCTTCTTTGACATTGATTTTTTTGAAGTTGACTGTGTAGTTTCCCGGAGCTCGGATGTAGAAAACCTCAAAAACCATGTTTGCTTTTGCATGGTAAAAAATGGGGGGAAAACTAAATTTAAAAGAGATTCACCTTCTCTCCTTTTTCATTGTTGATGTCGATGTCTTCCTCTGTTATCTTGATCTCGTTTTTGACTGCAACAAGACTATGTAAGTAAATCAAGAGACTGATGAAACTCAATAGGTGAAATTCCTAAATTTCTAGTCGGATGTTATAATATATTCTTGAAGTCATCAAAGGGGATGAAGTCAATCAGTCTAATTCCTTAATCGAATTTCAAGTTATGATTCATGATCTTCAAACTAAAAGTTATACAGTAGTCCTAATTTGATTACCTCCCCTGCAGTTGAAGACGCTGACTTCATCAATGAGAATATAGAGGTCATCATTGTGTTGCCCTTCTACGAAAGCCGAATTCGTTATAAAGAACACAGTCAGAAAAATGACTGATTTCATATCAAGTGATCCCTCGAAGGGAAATCTCTTTTATGGTTCGACTTTGATGTCACTCCTTGTCACTCCTCTGAGAAACTCATCAATCAGGCGCAACCTGGCATCGAAAACTCTGTTCAGATTGAGAAAGAAAATTACCTTTTTTTGATTAAAGGTGTCTATTAAGCAAAAATTCTTTACAATTTAGTTAAGATTCACAATATTCACAAAATAGACAAAGTAGAAGATTTCGAAGGTGCTGTTTAACCATCTGTGTTAAAAAATTTCAAGTATAAACAGAGTTTGAAGCAGTTAGGAATATTTGAGAAACCGTCAGAAGAAAAGTCACTTCCATAAAAAAAATGAGAAATGAACGAATCTGCTAGGCAAAAAATTGAAAGTCAGATCTTTTTAAAGAAATGAACATGGCAGTGAGATCTTTTTCGATTCCAGGCATGTTCGGTTCGGTCGAAGTATTTGAAAGAAAAATAGAGAAAGAACAGAACATGTGCAAAGAAGACTGACATAGAGAAAGAATCAAAGAGCTAGAAGGAGAGAGAGATGGAGAGAGAGAGAGAGAGAGAGAGAGATAGAGAAAGATAGAGAGAGAGGGGGGAAGGGACATGAAAGAGAAAGAAAGAGAAAAAAACATGAAAAGAGAGTAAAAGATTCGTTTAATAGGAAAAGGGAAGGGGTTCGGAGAATCAGGTATGACTGACAAAGCTGAAAATGTGCAGAAGCCTCTAGAGAGGGGCAAAAACCGGATACCATTTGTTTTCAGGTCCAAAGCTTACGAGTTAGGCAGTGTAAGACATGAGGAGTGCAAAAGAGAGTTGGAGAGTAGAGAAAACTATGGCGAAGACAAAGAGAAGTACATACATCAGCATAGAAAGAGAAATGAAGAAGATACAAATTTTTCTAAAATTTATTCAGTTAGTTAGAGAGAATGGAAAGTAAGAGGTATACATAGAGTGAGAAATAGAGATAGATATACAGAAAAAGAAAGATTTTAGACAGTAGGATAGATAAGAAGGAGAAGAGATGAACAAATAGTTACATACAAACTCGAATGTTAGAATTCGAACAGGAAAGAAATAGTAATACATATCTTGGATTGATGAAAATTAATAATGACCATGAGTAAATACTTGAAGGGAAAACAGAAGAAAAAAAGGAATACAGCGAAAGTATAAAAGAAAAGTAGGAATTTCGCCAGTGAAAGTGGTCCTTCATAAAAACATCCACCAAATGAAATCTGTGAAAATCTTATGAATAGAAAAAGTTGAAAAAGGTAGAAGATCGGGGTTTTTCATAACGATCATCAGAGATATCATATACTCATCGAGTAATTAAAAAAATCTACCTAATCAGAAAGCTTCTGGTGAAGTAGAAAATTTCAAAAAAAAACGCGAATTATTTAAAAAAAAAAAAAGCGCTGAAGTAGAGAGGAAGCTACGATAACAGAATGAATATCTTCATTCCCTGGTTAATTATCTACAGTCTTCTCTTTTCCCTTCTCTCATCGCACTTTGTAAACCATTCCGCTTTTAACTCTCTCTATCTCTCTCTATCTCTATCTCTCTATCTTCCTCTTTCTGTCTCTCTGTATTTCTCTATCTCTCTTTCTTCTTTTCCCTATCTTTATCCTCTCTCTATTCTCCCTAATTGTAACTTTCCCTTTCTAGCTGTCTATTTTCTGATTTCCTCAAATTCTCTCTTTAGACATACTCTTTTTGATTTCTCTTTCATCCAGTTCTGATTCAAAATCCTTGTTTTATCTTCCATTTCTCTTGAACTGTTACATGAAATCGATACGAAGCAGGTCATCAAAGATTTTTCTTATTGTAGAAAGGGAAAAGTGAAAAGAAAGGGAAAGAAAAGAAGCAGGCAGTAGCCTAGGGCGAAATGAAAAAGAATGCACGGAATACATAGGTAGACAATTAGATTTTATAAAGAATCAAAGAAAATTCGAAGGTTAAATTAAAGAAACAAACTACAGAAATTGAGGAAGTACGAAGCAAAAGTAGAAAGAAAGGAAGGAGAGGAAGAAATAGAGCGGATGAAGAGAAAGCTGAAAAGAAAGGAAAAGGAAGAATGAAGAAGAACGACCACATGTGACAGGACAGAAAGAAATTCCAAGCGACATAGGGGAGACTGACCAAGCAGTGAGGATGGTAAGAGCAGGTCCATTCCATATCAGCGTGCTCATGCGAGGCTCTCTCCTCTCACCAAGTTTCTTTCTCTTCCTCTCTCTTCTCTATCTCTTTTCGCTCTTTTTTATTTCTTTGTATTCTCTCTCCTCTCTCCTATTTTCTCCTCCCTCCTTATTAATGATTCTCTATCACTCTCTCTCTAATCTCTTTCTCTTCTCCACATCTCTCATTCTTTATCTCTTTGCTATCCTCTCTCATGACATCTGTCTATCCCAAACTGCTTCTCCCCATTCCCCTATTTTTCCATAGAAAGAGTATAGAGAACGCGCATGAGTGCACCCGGTTTGGACTTTCCATAATTGTGACAGTCAATGGCAATAGAAGGCAGTTATCACATTTTATCGAGTAGAAGAGTATAAATCGTGTAGAAGAGTATTAATCAGTATGTAGTTCTGGGACTTTTTTATAAGATTTTTATATAACTCAGCTGCTTCCGAATAAAAGTAAAGGAACGGAAAAGAACATGCAAAACAATAAAAAAAATTAAGAAAGTACGCGGATACTAGATAACCTAACCATATGATAAAACACTGAAACACTGATTGAGAAGAGATCGCTGGGTTCGATCCCCCCCCCCCGGAGAAGAGATCGCTGGGTTCGATCCCCCCCCCCGGTGGGCCAGCTTTTTTCCGTGCGATCTTATATTCAATTGTCGTCTTAACCAGGCGTCACTGACTTTAAACTGTGAAAATAAACACTTGAAGACTAATGTGACAATACGGGAATCTTGATGAATAAATCGTGTAGCTTCCAGCAGATAGTGTCAATTTCATTAACCATTCATCTGACTAGAGAGTGAAAGCCAAAGTAGAGATTTGGCTAACTGAGAGATAGGAAGAGAACAGAGAGCAAGAGAGAATAGTGAGGGAGAGAGAGAGAAACTAGAGATAGGATTATCTCATCACAGTAGCCCGCGATCTATGTTGTCCAATTCGTTCTCCAATAGAAACAGCGTCAAGCGGCCTTCTTTCTTTATTAAAACTTGACTCTTCGTTTTTCGAAATGAATAAATCATTTCATTATTTTTTTAGGCCTGATAGTTCATCCGAACAATGACGTAGATGCATAAAATGAGTCTCTTACTCTCCGTTCTTTCCTTGGCCTACATTCTTTCAGCACAAGTCAGTTATTTTGTTATTCTTTGCTTTTTTTGTGAAAAGTTTTTTTTGCACCAAATCTTGAGCTAGTTCATAATGTTAGAAAACTAATGGAGTATCAGTCTGTGCAAAAGTTTTTTGACCCTATAAAAACTGCTTAAGAGAGTTCGTGAACTGTTTCTGGGCACAACATGGTCAGCTGAGGACGCCGGCCTCTTCCCCCTCTCTCATCCCCAGTGTCGTGCATGGAAGATATGGAAACTGACACAGCAGGTTAACTACTGCTTATTCATTCAATCAATATCTGTTCTTTTTGAACATCTCCAAAAAGTTTAATATTTACAATGGATGACTGTCGCAAGAGCAAATTCAGAGCGAGATTTCGGTTTTTCGACTGATAAACAGAGAAGGTACATATTGTGTAATGAATACATTTGAGCGCACAAAAGATGTTCCAAAGTATAGTCTCTGAGATAGAACGAGTTAATTGAAGTCTTCGTAGAACAATTTCGACATTCATCGTCAACTTCATCATGGTACATCAAATTCTACTAACAATCTTTTTGAGTATATTGTACAAAAAATCAAGTTTTAATGACATCATACTTAACATCATTTGGTTTGGGGACGATGTTTACTCTCCTCAGAGCTATTCACTTGATTAGGGACGACCGGTGGAATTAACGATTGATGACATTCACCTACTTTCTTCAAGAAGATCCTTTGTTTCCGTAAACAATCAGAAAGATGCCGATCACTTTCTCCTTCCTTTCGAGTTACTTCGGAACTACACGGTGAGAACATCCAAAAGTACTAGAGAGCTAATGATTACTGTGAGATAAAAACTTGAGTGAGCGACTGACAAAATAGAACTAAGTACTCAATTCAAGAGATACGATTTATTTCTCGACTTTGACTGAGTCTCGATCAGAAGAAAAAAAAGTTAAAAACTTATATTGCATTTTTAGCGAATAATATAAAATGTGAAGATCTAATTTAATTTGAAAAAAGTTTTTAGCAGAAAATATTAACCCTCTCAGCGAGTTGCAACTCAATAAAAAACCGTATAATCCAAGACTTTGGAAAGGCTTTTTGAAAAGGTGAATAAACTTGTCATCGCCCTCTAGGTAATACATATCAACTTCGAAGAAATCTGCCAAATGCATCCGAGGATACTGTGGCTGAACTCCTCAAAGGATGCCGCTTCACTCAATGTTCGCACGGAAGCATTATGCGAAGCTTATCAGAAGTATAGTTAACTTTCTGGCTTGATCTACGTACTTCGAGCAATGTTATCTAAGATTGCAGTTTTCCAAAGGATCAATCCGAAGAAGATAATCAGACGGAAATGCATGATGGGTATAGGTCCAATATACTGTTGCCCTATTCTCAGCAGGTATTATATACATTTTCTCTTTGAATGAATAATATTAAAGTGAAAAATGATCTACTATTGAGTAAATTTCTCATATTGATTAAGGGAGGAAATGCCACTCTTCCCCCTTACATTCTATTGAACTCCTCTCAAGAAGTTGATGTTCTTCAACTCGGTATATCACCGAAACATTTATCTCTACATCAGTCAATTGGGATCGTTTTCGAGAGGTTTTGTGAAGAACCGGGAAACTACAGCATTGCTCAAAGTTCGAACTTGATACCAATTTTTCAGAAGTCAAGCCATGTCTAAATGCTTTGACACTATATCCCTTTCTCTTTCTTATCAGAACATGTTCGCTACGAAGATGGAGATTTCGGGGAGGAACTTGCAACCATGGGTTTTGAGCCTTCAGAAATTCAAAAGGTTACGTTCTAGTGAGAAGTTTTCGGCCAACGCGGTTAAGCTAATTTTAATTACGAGAGACAGGATCAGTTCCTGAAGACTGCAAAAAATTAAAACGAAGGACAGTATACATATTTGAAGATTTTGGAAGGAGGCGGGAATCTGGACGAAATTTTTTCGTGGTCGTCTGTTGGTGAAAGACCGTTTCCTGCGACGACTCTTCTCCCTTTTCTGCAACGAGTTTACTATGACCCCAGGTGATAACCCTATCGAACTGGATACATTTAAAAGCTGTGAAAGTATAATGCTTGAAATGGCTGCTTTTGACATAAAGACATCTCAAACAGTAAAGATTTTACTCAGTTAGGTTAACAATTTCAGGAACCAGTCTTTGTTAAAACTCCGTATGAAAAACTTTTAAAGAAGAAAATCCCAACCCAATCGGTTCGAATTTCGCTCCCGAGTTTCTACGAGAAAAATTTTTTTTAATGCGAAAGTGTTTTTTTTTTTCATTCAGAAGCTCACCTGGCTTCTTCACTAAAAAGAAAGTGATAGTGAAGATGGGAGTTTTCGTCCAATCCATTTCCAACTTCCAGCTTTCTACTATGGTCAGCTTTTCTAGAAATTTTTAGCGTATCAAATTTATTTTCTTGAAAATCAGTCATTTCTTTTTGTTTGAAAAAGGTATTTAAAAAAATGTTTTCAAAAATCGAAACGAGCTTCACGAATATGTTGGAATGTGTTGGACATTATGCCTTGCACTATTTAGATAGAAAGTGAAAGAATGCCTTCCAAAAGACGGTAGAAAATAAGCTGGAATGAGTAAGCGTTAGAATGGAAACCGAAGTAGTAGAGATGGTATATGCCTGTAGGATTACGACATGGACCTCTGGTTGCGCTTCGCGTGGAGAGACCCTCGTCTTGCCCACGGCCTCTCCCGGCCGATTCTCATCAACGACTACAACTTCCTCAAGTTCAATTTTATCTCAATATTGAACGCTAATTGATTATCTAAATAAATGATGGCATCCACAAACAAGACCAAATCATCAATAAAAAGCGCAATTTATTGTGCGACTATTACGTTCCATGCTAAACTCGGGAGTTTTTCCATTCAAGTTTCCAAGTACATAAAATTCCGTGATTTCAAGTTCTAACTTCTCCTGCTGCTCAAAGAGCACTTTATCGGCGATTTTTCATCAAACAATGGCCCACTATAATGCAAATTACAAAATGCGCCATTCCTAAAACATTGATATCGAACAGGTGATGTTTAGATTTCGAATAAAATATCCTTCATTTATTTTACAATGTCACGGTGTTAAAAGATGATGAATGAGAATCGAAAAACAACCATGAAAACCACAATTTTTTTTACAATTGCTCTGCGAATCTTCACGAATGCAGGTTTTTCTTCTTTATTCTTCGGCGCGAAAGCTGATATCATTTCCGACAATTGATTTATTAGCACCATAAAATAAGGTGAAGTTGAAGGAAGCTGTGGCGACCAGATCCGTTTTTCGTGAGTGCCCGAGAAGCCGTCTTCCACTCTGTCTCTTACGTCAATTTTTACGCCTTAGTTTTCCCTTCTGGGGATGTTTTATTCGAGGTTAGCCAGAGTTTTCCGGGTGGCTTCTTCTTTGCATCACTAAACTTATCTGATACTTTTTTCCAAGTAATTTGAGCTCACGACTACTTCCTTTTCATTAAGCAGTGCTTACATAAAAAAATTTTATTTATAGATTTTCTTTTTAAATTAACTAGAAAAAATATTCAGTTATTTTTTGTTAGTTTAACATCATAGCTTTTTATTTTTTCCGTTGAATATCAAAACTTTTGAGATTATAGAGGAAGAAGTCTATTCAGATGAGAATTCGAATCAAGAACAGCTGCCCGAAAATGGTTCTATGTCAGTATCCTCACGACTCTCAGCAATGCGCTCTCACCATAAGCTCGAGTTAGCCATGGCTTAATCTCTCCTTCTCTCTCTCTTTCTCGCTCTTTATCTATCTCTCTCTATCTCTCTAGTTATTTTTCCCAGCAGTCTCTCTATTTTTCATTTTCTCTCTCTCATTTTATTCTCTCTCTTTCTCTTTCTATTTCTCTCTCATTCTTTCTCTTTCTTTCTCTTTCTCTTTTTCTTCTATTTTTTTTAGGTCTGGCTATTTGAAAAGCCAATGCTTTAGTTAGTGCTACCTCATCCGAACTACAATTCGAATGGTTCTCCAGGAAAGAAGATGCGATCAGGTTCGACACATCTCTTTTTCAATAAGCTCGGACTCATTCAGTTTAGCGGATGCATAGAAATTCTCAAACCTGGTTGAAATCCTTGTAATGGATTTTATCGTTTCATTGTAATAAAAATTTTGTGTACCTGTAAAAATAAGTGAAATAAAAACATGTACATTTATATTTAATTAGTTAAAAATCACACTCTACTCGAGGGTTTTGAGTCTGTTCGATTGAAATAATTATATAAAACTTGCAAGTCCACTAGTGTTAAAATTGTTCAAACAATAAGTTAAGGTGTTTTTATACGATTTGAAGCCTATTCACAGATTTGACGACAACCTGCAGCTTCCACAGTTCATTCTCACCGGTAGCAGTCTTCATGAGTGCAAGGCTAATAGGAAATCTGGTTTTCTCTTTTTTTTAAAGCTCTTTTTCGCTTAGACCAATAAGCATTCTTATAAACGGATAATTTAACCAGATAGGCGTCGCTAGAAGTTCAGAACGCTAAAAAGAAGTGAATTATTTCAAAATTAAGAAACATACCCGGTAGTGAAGCAACCATCTGCGAAAAGAAGGTTTATACAATGCTGTTGAGGATCTGAGATAATATAAGGTCTTATTTGTTCAGGCAACTATTCTTGCATCGAAACTCGACTCAAACTACGTCGAGATGTCCGATTCCACATGGCTCAGACTTATATACCCACTTCTATTTGTGTCATATTCTCGTGGATAAGCGTGTGGTTACCGGAGGAATTTGTTGAAGGTTTTTTAATCGCTGCTTGGATTTGTGAGATAATTCTTATTAGAACAACGGTTGAACGAACGGATGAGTGCATGGTTTTAAGGGTATAACTAAATAAATGAATGGATTAATGAATGAATGAATGGATGAATGAATGTATGCATGAATAAACATGTTTCAGGCCGTATCTTCGTTTCCCTGACGGTCTTCCTCACTTTGAGTGCAGAGAACAGCTCAGCCAAGGAAGTCCTACCCAAAGTATCCTATATCAAGGTTCGTATTCCTTACTTTCTTGAGTGGAGATTCATCTTCATACCCACTCAAGATCGAATATCCTAAGTCTATGCAATAAGAAGAATCTTCATCGGGTTTTGTATTTCTTGTTCTTCGAATCCTTCTAGTCCGTAGTCCATTGTCCTTCTCTGATTACGTCAATAAGCGTCGGTCTTACAAACTCAGGCGATCGATTACTGGTTCGGGTGGACGTCTTCTTTCGTTTTCTTCACTATGATGGAAGGACTTCTCGTCATTTACTTGGAGAGCTTCAGCAGGCGATTGGTGCTTCTTTTTAACTCCAAACAACTCTCTTTATAACTTTTCTCTGCATTGACTTCAAAAAAGGTCTACTGAGAATCGAAAACTCGTTGAACAACTTCAGAGAAGCAGGAAAATAAAGAAGGAGAAAGATGGATGTGAATCTTAAATGAGATTGAGATTCATATAAAGGAGGAAAAACATACATATTGAATTAAAGAATTTTTTTCTTGGTTCCAGAAAAAGGATGCAGATTCTGTATTGGAGAGCAGTCGATATGAAGCGACCAAACTCCTTCACAAGTCGGCGAAATATCACAAATGGGCGAGAAAAATTGACTCGCTTTGCAAAGTTAGTCTTGCTTTGTTCTGAAGACAATCAAGTTGGATCAATCGAACGGTTTTCAGCCATCACATCAACTGCTTTAAGGTTATGTATCCTGTGACCTTTCTCATCTTCCTCATGATCTACAACTTTGTCATAACTGAGGGAGAGGAGGACAAGTGCCTGAGAAAAAGCTTCGAATGAGCCTACAACTCGAACTTCGTAGAATCATTCGACAAAAAAACTCTTAAAATATTGAGAGAAAAATTTACTGATAAATTACGCTGTAGTTCATTAAACCCTATTCTTTCGTGTAAAACGAAATTCCCGAGCTGTTAATTCTCTTCCACAACCCGGTTTCGACTGTAATCTAATTTTGGAGTGAATGAAAACGTTTATTTAAAAATCACACGTTAGTCTAAAAAAAGAAAATCCTTTTAATTCTCTTCATAAGCTCTTCGGAAAACACGTTTTTAACACAAGGGTATTTTGAAGAAGAAGAAAAAAAAAATTAAATTCTGATAAAACAGAAAAACTTTGACTGTGTTGTAATGTAACTTTGACTGTGTTGACTTTGACTGTGTTGTAAAACACTAGTTATCTTGTTCGATACCCGGTTTGTAGATTCTAGTTCTTTTAGATACAATAATAGTTCTAAAAATAATCTATTTGGTGGAAAATAGTTTTTTTTAAGTTAACGAGGCTGTGCTTTTTTCAACCTACAGTTCAACCTACAAATAGGTTTCTACGAAACAACAAAGTCTCGTTTTTCTACTTATGAAACAACCACTTCGCTAAACATCAAAATTTAAATTTAAAATGGAAATTCAAGAGGGAATGACTGTGATGACAACCAATTAACTTTCTTTCCCAACTGGAAAAGTGGGAAGTCATGAAAAGCGGGGAATTTTTAACTGTACACATCAACATTATGAAAAGAGATCATTCATTGGAATTCAATGAGAATGGAAGAGAGCGTGGGGTCGATCAATTGCTCATTGCGTCGACATCATACGAACGAACTCCTCGTAGTCTATTTCTCCGTCTCCTGCAATTCATACTCCATCCCAATCGATAAACCCAACAATTCTATCACTTATTGATTCCATAACTCTAGTTTTTTAAAGGAATAAACGAAGTGATCTTTGACAGAAGGTTTCTTATCTTCAAACCATATCTCTCACTCTCTCTCCCTCCTTCTTTCACTATACCTCTCTCTCTTTATCCTCTCTCTATACCACTCTCTCTCCTCTCTCTCTCTCTACCACTCTTTCTCATTCTCTCTGTCTATACCACTCTCTCTCCTATTTTTATCACTTTCTCTCTCGCCTCTCTCTATCACTCTCTCGCTCTCTTTCTATACCACTTTCCCTCGCTCTACTCTCTCTATCAATCTTTCTCGCTCTCTCTCTATACCACTCTCTCTCTCCCTCTTTATTTTATCATATCACAATTAATAACTGACCGTCAACGTCAACCTCTCTGATCATTTCATCCACTTCATCCTCGGAAAACTGCATTCCCATGTGAACCTATAACAAAAGGCAGGTGGTCAGTTTTTACAAGTTAGTAAAATAAGCCTTTTTGGAAACCGAAGAAAAGTAAACTATTCCAGTATTGTAATATCACTCTCTTGATAATCCGCCGTCTCTGTCGGATTATCCGCAAGAACGACTTATTTGAAACCTATGTTTTTTCATGTGAAGTTTCTTTCTACGAGACATGACGCACTGAATGAAGTACATATCCATTAGCAAATAGAGTGTTTTAATATTGTTGACTGGACTCGTTATAAGTCATAACCGCCTATGTGTCTACTCAATCTTGTTTTACGGAAAAAAAGGATTAGCCGCGATATCCGAAGAAAAGAATCTGAAAAACATTTAGACAACAAATCTTCCGCGACAATTAAAAAAACGTTCTCACCATGAAGTATCTGAATTCCTGTGCAGTTATAACACCATTGCCGTCTTTGTCGAAGACTCTAAAAAAAGCAGAGTGACTTGACAACACAAACGCGAAAATCAAAATTTGTTTACTGTTGCGATTTAGTAGAGATCCATGCTTCTCTAAGACATGTATCATATATGGACTTTCTGGATCATATTAAGGTTTCTAAAATTCGTGGAGGAGCTTTAAAAAATTTTTTTGCGAAACTTTAGCATCATAACCATTCAACTATCTCCCAATTCTATACTAAAATCTTATGAGCTTCAATACAAATCTCGTGTTTAACAATTAGCTCTGAACGTGTGTTTAGACAATGCTTCGAGATATTCGGTTCTAGGAGCTTGGCGAAACAATAATATTCAGGAGAGTTCTAACCTGAAGGCTTCTCTGATCATTTCACTGTCGGTCTCCTTCATCATCCTCTTCATCATTACGCAGAACTCGGGAAACTCAATCTGACCGTTTCCGTCTATGTCGACTTCATTGATCATCTCCAGAATCTCCTAAAAAAAAGCATTCGAAGAAAAAAAAATTAGCTGCAATGAGAGAATACCATTCAGCACGTTTCACAACCTCAATGGTTTTTATTTTATTTAAAAAGGCACATTTCTACAGGGTGCGAAAAAGTTCAGATGGACAACTTTGTCACTCAGTATTTTTTGTTTGTTTGTTGTAGCAGTCGTGTAGTTTTCTGCTTGTATTTTATTCAGAATGATGCAAAGGCGTCCTAAAAAATCAGAATGATAAGTCTTTTCGTTCTCCGGTAATTAGTTCTGATATGGAGCGAGGCTACATCCTGCGCTTGAGACAGTCCGGGCACGCTCAAAAGCAAGTCACCAGAATCACTGGATTCTACAGCGGGATCGTTGAAAACACAATAAGTCGCTTTCATGGGACTGTTACGACAGATGATCGTCCCGGGAGCAGTAGGCCAGTGACCGCGACCACTACCTTTAACGTGAGAAGCAACCGAGACAAATTTGTTATAACTCCGACCGGAGTCTCAGAAAAGTCGCAAAGAAGCTGAATATCTCGGATATGTTAGTTCGAAAGCTCGTCAAATTTCCCATGAGACTTCGCCCCATCAAGCTGCAGAAGAGTCACGCATTGAAAACCCAGATGAAGGTGACCCATCTTCAAAGGTGTCATGAACTGATTAAGGGGTTCGAGCCAGTGGACACTTTCGATATTCCATTCACCGATGAGATTTTGTTCAATATATATATTTTGTCCTGTAAATACTCCTTGTCCTCTGAATATCGTTCTACAGTGATTATTTTATTTGTTTTACTGTGAATATCAGCTAAACTGTATACATCGTTATTTAGATGTCAATGGATAGCGTATATGTTATTAACCGATGACATACTACATATAATTTGCGACAGATCTCCATTGCATGTCTTTTTTGTGTGCAAGGAATAACTAATTGAATTGAATATTGAGCAGTCCTTTGACAACCACAACTGTTGTATTTGGTCCCAATCAGGAGGCTAATTAAAGTGGCCAACACGTCTCGAGAAAGGGCCATCCTGCTTCTGTCAAGGACAGTCTTCGTTTCCGTCGAGCAGGGGAGTCAAAGTGAATTCCCATAACTATCTGAACGACATTCTCGTTAAGAAATGACTCCTCTGAAGCCAGGCTCACTTCGTCGGACGCAAATGGACGTTCCAGTAGAACTCTGCGCTAAAGTGATGCAAGACTGGAGCCAGACAAGATTCCCGTCCATGGTAACATACACCGAATAGCCGTCGTACTCGCCTGATTGATTTACCCTGGGATCCAATGAGTGGTTGGTTCTTGAGATCAAGGCCTGTGCTTTTTTCTACGAGAATTGGGAGAGTCTGAAGCGCGCACTCCAAAAGGCGTCGGATGATCTTGACGTCTCTTACCTGTTCACCACGGGGGGTGACAGGTAAGAGACGTAAAAAGTGAGTTTTATTCGAAATTTGTAAGTGCAGTTCTATTACAAGTTATTTAACCAAACTTTGGTGGAAATTTTTTTGATTTGCTCAATCCCACAAGTTTTTTTAAAAAAATCTGTCCACCCGAACTTTCTTCGCACCCTGTACATACATATAAAGAGAGTAAACTATGAATTAAAAGTTTTCTCTCTCTCTCTACAATTCTGCATGTTAAAAAAACTCAGTTGTATGCTTATTATTATTTTCTACCTGTCTTTGTTTCTCCTTTTCAGTTTTTATCTTGTTTTCTATATATGTATCTGTTCTTCTTTTCCCTTTTTCTCTTTCTATTCTTTCTTCTTAGCTCTAATTGCAAATTTCTTCCTCATCCTCGAGTTTCAAGCGTTTGATTGATGATTGAGAAGAACTTCGTTGATAGAGCACTCTTATCCGTCAATCTTACAGACGCTCTGAGTGTTCACCTTTGCTATCTGAATTCTCCCATTTCATCTGGTCACTCGCTGCTTCGAGAGAGATGGAGAGAGAGAAAAAAGAGAGAGAGATAGAGAGAGACAGAGAGAGAGAGAGGAAAAAGAGAGAGACTAATACTTCGAGAGAGATGGAGAGAGAGAAAAAAGAGAGAGAGATAGAGAGAGACAGAGAGAGGAACCGAGAGAGACAGATAGAGAAAGAGAGTGGGCTAGAGAAAGAGAGAAAGAAAGAAACAAAGAGAGAGGGGGGAGAGCGTGAGAGAGAGAGAGAGAGAGGGAGAGCGAGAGAGAGAGAGAGAGAGCGAGAGAGCGAGAGAGCAAGTCACTGACCTGCTCAGTTGGATTCTGCCCCAGTGATCTCATAGCGATGCCCAACTCCTTTGTCGAGATCGTACCGTTTCCGTCCTTGTCGAACATCATAAAGGCCTCTCTGAACTCGTCGATTTCTTCGGGAGATAACTGCAATTGTCGGGAAAAATTTTGGTTATCAATGCAGAAGTTTTTTGATGAGCTATTTCAAATTTTCTCATAGAAAGATTGTTTCGAATGAAGCTTTTATCAAGTATAATTTTCTAACAGGAAAATTATTGAGATTACATTCTTAAACTTATACAAAAAACTAATTCATTTATTAGTTTATTAAGTTTATGCGCATAAAAAAGATGTGGAAATAACTTGTTTGATGACGTCTTCGCTAAACTGCATGAGATTGGCCGCGGTCGCCATCTTAGCAGCTCTCGCCTGAAGAAAAAAAACAGTCTTAATAACTACATTTAGCGGAACGCAGTTGTCGTTCTCTCAATCAAAGCAAGTGAACTAATCGAATTTGTGCAGTTTAATTAAGCAAGATTCTTTTTCGCAGATAGGAGTTTTTAAAGCTAAGTCAGATACTCAAACCCATTATATAAGCCAAGCTTATGGGCAAACATACACTTTTTGCAAAACGGAGAAAATCCCCACATGAACTTTACTAAGTGAGAATACATGAGTCTTCGTCCAAGGAAGATAGAAATTGTTCCACGAACTCTTGAAGACAAGGTTAGTGAACCACAATTTTTATTGTCTCAAGGTATTCATCAGAAGTTATTGAAATTTCAATTAGTCAAAGAATTGAAAATAAGCAGTTCAGAAAGTTCAAAACATCACATTCCATATAAGAGGAAGTCTGAATTTTTATCAACTTTAAGTTGAAAATCATTTTTTCTTTAAAAAATTGTATTTTTATGTATACAATATGAACTTTTATATCAGCAATACCCACTACTATTTACATATAATAGAGGAGAAAAGTCTCCCGAGAAAAGTCTGAGAAACATACTTGAATTGAATCATTTGGAATTTTCAATTTCTATCACTCGAAGGACATGAGAACAACCATAGCAATGTGAATCGATAGTTTGAGGTCCTCAATCTTTTATAACAAAGTATTTTGATGAGTAAATTTGAGGTCCTTATAATTTTCTATCACAGCGATTAGGCATAGGAAAACATCTCTCAATAAATTGATAATTACCGAAATGTATTCAACATAGTGGAATGTAGACAGAAGATATATGTATGTACTTAAAAATAGGATATTCGGAAACAATTAGTATTTGCTGAGTCTTTTACCTCATCGGAATCACATAGAACAAAAAACTTGAGACGTACTGTAGCTGTTGAAACATGAAGACACGCCAACTGAATCAGAAAAGTGCAAGAACTACCACTTTAATGAGAAGATCTCCGCTGTGTTCTCAGAAACACTCAACCCAGCAGAGGTAGTGTGAAGAAGAAATATTGCAGAAAATTGTTATCCAATGAACTCAGAAGCGTGATAAGCAACTAAAAGAGAAGAACAGCTAGAGTGAAGTAGAACATAGCAGATGGTGAGGGTTGGGGGGTGAGACAGAGACTTCAATGGCTCTCTCGCAACGAAACTGAGCTAGATGGAATTCTCTTAGCTTGAATACGATATTCGAATGAAAAGGATATACAGAGGTATTTAGGCAATATGGCCCTGCGACCTCAATAGAGGAAAGAGGAAAGAAGTCTCAAAGTGTGGATTAGAGTGATGAATGGAGCGAGGAAGCTAAAGAGAAGGAAAGTCGGATTGAGGCGAGTTGAACAGATGGCCGAATTACATGGTTAGAAGTGTGTGATAGTTTAGAGGAACAGAGCGAAGAGACAGCCAGAGCGAGAGAAAGGGTGGAGTACACAGAAAAAGAAGGAGAGTAGATCTGTGATTGAGGGAGGAAGAGAGAGAGAAAAGAGAGAAATATAGAAGATAGACAAAGAGAAAGAATGACAGGAATGCGTAGATAGAGAGAGAGAGAAGCCTTCAATATGAAAAGCAAAAAGAGATTAATTGAAATGAGTCAGTGGTCGCTCATTCGACCTTTGTTGCGGGTTAAGAATGAGTGAATCTCGCCTGCAGCAGAAAGCCGCCACCCATCACATATCCCAATTAATTTATCCAAAGGGGAGAACACAAGAGAGAATAAGCGAGAAGATGTAATAAATCCATCCTTGAGCGGTTCAATGAAGGGCGTAGTCTACCTAACTTCATCTTGGCGACATTTCTATCATCTCTTTATCAAAACAAAAAGCTGCCGCGCCTATACATATACTCAATGGTGAGATAAGAGATCGCATGATTTATTTTCTACATCCCTCTATCCTTCAATGAATGGGATCATCGTATCAGTGTTATTATAACTGAAAAAATTGAGATGCGATTATCGCTCTCAAAGCGGCATAATGGACTGATCCGGAAACTATGCGATGACATGGAGAGAGAAAGTGAAACAGTATGTCAAAGTAGGAGAAGAAAGGATTTCATATCCTGTCTACCTTTCCAAATTAAAATAGTGCTCGAAAGAACCTACCGTATTTATTGCCTTTTCGTTATCTAATAATAAAAATTTAATATCCTAAAAAACAAACGCACGAGTTTGTTTATTAATTTTTTAATTACAGTTTTTTTATTACAAGTTATTTGAAATATATATTATTATTGAGTGATGTTATTCTGCGCATAAACATTAGATAAATTGACACTTCATGAGTTTATTAGCGATTTTTGTTGTTTTTTCTCAACTTTTTCGTACAATTTATCATTCTTTGATGCGTAGGCAGTAGCAGATTTGCATGGTTATTTGTTGTTTTTTTCTCTAGTTTTCGTATGATATATCGGCAAAGCGCAATTTTACTATGGGAGGGGGGCCGCACTTTACTTCGCGCTTTATTAAAATTGAGCGGAACCGCTATGGTCGATTCGAGCCACCTTTTTCACATTTTCTCCTTTTGCTTATAACCAATTTCGCTTGCTTTCCAGTTTCAAGTCCGTGCTTCTTTGGAATTCTCGTGTGACTCATAAACTAATCAATTGTCAATTTATCCAATGTTTGTGCGCAGAATAACATCACTCAATAATAATATATATTTCAAATAACTTATAATAATAAAAAATGTAATTAAAAATTAATAAACAAACTCTTGCGTTTGTAAACTACAAAAAAACACCTGGGGCCTCTTTCTAATTGGATATTTTGGATACAGCGATACAGCGATACAATATTGTCTTTCTAATCTTTCGATACAGCGATACAGCTATACAAATGAATACAGCGATATTTTTTGAAGGCCACCTGTATCCCTGTAAAGGTTCTCTCTCTAATCTTTTACAGTTTACAGCCAAAAAAAATCGAATCTTTACAGGAAACGGATACAAATTTACAGTTCTAGAGGCTGCTGTAAAGATGGATACAGCACGCATTTACGATGTTTTTTCTTCATGTTTCTGTTTTTTTCTTCTTCATATTTTGTTTTTCTTCTTCATCTTTTGGTTTTCTTCTTCATATTTTTTTCTTCTTCATATTTAGCCAACTCTATTTTTTCTTCCTTTTTTCACCAAAATGTTTACAAATATTTGATTTCGTTTTTTTCTTTCTCCTCTAATAGTATACATAAATGAAAACAATTTAATTTATCATTTGTATGTTCGTATAAGGGTTCTTTTTAACTTGGGAGGCGCGCTTTACTTGGGGGTTTTTAAAAAAAAATAACTTTTCAAAAGATTATTTTCACATTAAAAAAACGCTTAGGCTTAGTAAAAAGTTTACGCTTCAGAAAGTGGTTTTTTTCTTCCAAAAACTCTAACTGGAATAGTTTACATTGAATTTAGCTTAGGCTAAGTGAAACTTATGCTAACGAGACCATTACGGCTTAGTTGGTAAAGAACGTTTTATTGAAATTCCTTCAAGTAGTATAAGGTCCAAAAAACAACAGAAAATCTAAAAAAAGTTAGTGAAAAAACAACTTTTTTGAGTTAAAAATTTTTTGTGAAAAAACTAGAAGCCTACATCGCTTACTTAGATCACGTAATATACAAAGAACAAAAAAACTGAAATCTTAAGCCTAGTTTAGCCGGAAAATCTTACCAGTTAAACTGCACTAACTAACGCCTCCATGTTATTATCATATTTTCAATCATGTATAATATTAATGTGAAATTGAAAAAAAAAGACTTCAAGTATTTGAATAATGTTTGATGCCAAAAAATTAAGGAAAAACTGAAGGTGGCAAAATATGAAGAAAAAACTTAAGGTTCAAAAATAATAAGAAAAAAAGAAAAAAAAAACAAAATATGAAGAAAAAAAACAAAATATGAAGAAAATTGACCGAGCAAACGAAAATTGCCCCAAACTCAACAAATATTTGTATCCGATACAGCAACTTTTTGTATCGGCTGCTGTATCGGATACCTTTGTGAACTGTATCCATTTATTTACAGGAGAGATTAGAAAGACAAGTAAAATATCGCTGTATCCAAACTTCCATTGTATCGCTGAATCCAAAATATCCAATTAGAAAGAGGCCCCAAGCGCTGAAAATCTTATGCGTTTTTAGCTCTCCAAAAAACCCGAAAAGCATTGAAATCTATGATCACGGAAAAACTGTGCGGGGGTAAGAAACATCCTGACTACTACGGAAAAGGAACTACGACAACATATACCCGCGAATTTAGTTTGTATACTACAAAAAAACACCACGCACTGAAAATCTTACGCGTTTTTAGGTTTAAATCAAAGGCACTTCCGTGCAAGACAAATCTAAAGATTTATGTTGTTGGGAAACAGCTGAGCATACCGATAATGTGATCTTTTTTTAAATCAACGAGATCATCTCTGCGATGATCTGATCTCGTATAGATTAAAGGCGCGGCTGAAAATATGACATTCTTGCATAATCTGCTCGAATTTGAGCTTATATGTTCCTCTTTATCGAATTTTTGTGTAAAACTACTTCAAAAAAGTAGGATAATCCCATAAATAAGCTTTATTGATTTCCCCAAAGAAAGTCCTAGATAAAATTTCATTTCTTTGGACACGTTAATATTCATGTAATTTGAAAAATTTGAAGAAGATTAAGGCAAATTTGACTTTCTGAAGTTGAGTAAATCGAACACTAAGGAATCTCAGAACTGGATTTGAAAATAAACGAAAAAAGGTTAACCTTCAGGCTCTTCTTTCGTACAGAAATGTTGGGAATTCGCGCCAATACCAACATTTTCACCGAACGATCACCAACTCACTCAGAAGCAAATGAATTCCTTCTGATTCTCCTTTTATCAGCCATTGAGCAAGCAAACAGTTCAGTGTCAATCTCGAACTCAGAGAGAGAAATCAAGAGACTATCAGGATATGCATCCCATTGCCTCGATTATTTATTTGTTAAAAGAGGAAACCTTTGGACGCAGCATCTTCTTCCACTTCAATGCGCACTTCACTTGATTGACAACTTTTTCACGAAATATTGAAATTCGATAAGTTAAAAAATTACTTTTTGATGCAGCGATCCTCACTTGCAAACTTTGATGAACTGTAACCTGACATGGTAAAAGTTTTTTATTTTGAAAAGTCGAGTTTCGCCTTCAAAAATATTTAGACACATTTTCTTGGTCGGGAAGCCAAATGAAATGACGATGGCCTAAGGCAATCTGTCAAGATTCATGTGGCAAGCAAGGTCTCGTAGTCCATCAGTAAAGAATTTTAATACTTGAGAAGACGAGCGCCGTTATCTTCTGGGGAAAACTAGGGCTCTCAGTTTTCGAATGGACAGGACAAGGACTGTCTTCGCTCTTGTGATCAATCAAACAAACACTCAGTTTTCAATTAATGTTAAATTTTTGCACTACAGCGACAAAACTCTGATTCCTCGAGTGAAGGAGTACTATTTCTGCTATTTAACAGGAGAAATCGAGGATTCGAAGTTTTTAAGCGGACAAGGAAGGTTTTTGGGAACAAGATCTTTTATTTGCACGAACAAGATCTTTTATGAAGGTTTCTGTATAGGTGCCGTGCACGAACAAGATGTTTTTTTAGACAAAGACCATTCTCCTTTGGGGACAAACTTGCTTGGACAAAGACTGTCTCGGCAAACGAAGGCTTTTTGCTGTCTAGTGGGCACTCGAGTACAAGGTTGACAAGAAAAAAAATTTCAGTCATAACCTGACCTTTTTGTCTTTCACGTGCTCAGGCCAACATTGCTTGAAAAAGTTCTTAAAAGGAAAATACTGTAATTTTTAAAAGTAATAAGCGATCTCGGTCCTTAAGTGAAGAACACTTTTTCTTTCTTGAAAACTAAATAAATCGAAGTTTGGGTCAATTAATTGAGCTCAACAAACAGTAAACTTTTAATCTGTATGGTGAAAGCTGTTTTGAGAAAATAGTGGAAAGGAAAGGGAAGTTAATGAAGCAGTTAACATGTAGTGAAAGTCTCCGGCTTGTCAGTCTATTATGTACACTATAGACAACTTCTTCTTCTTCCTCGCGCTTGTTCCCACCTCGCGGCAGGGTACGCGCTCCCTGAGATGCAGGACAGACCTATCCTGGTAGAACCAGTGGCTGCCTGCTAGATCACTGCTAGTGTGATTAGCAGCAGAGGGGAGAGTCAGATTCGTGCATGAGCACTACCAACATTTCTTAACCCCCTTGGTTTGGGTGGATCTGTCCGGGGTGGGAGTCGAACTCGGGACTCTTCGCACAATGGTCTATCACACTATCACTATGCCACGCCCGGACATACACTAAAGACAACTAATTCTGTTGTTTTTTTTAAAAACGAGTGAGAGACGAATAATTGGGAAGTCTTTTTATAACCAGATTATCATAAGTTCTTCGTTACAAGAAGGATCAGAAACGAAAACTTTCTAAGCTACAGAAATCTTCCACTTCAAATGGCTATTGTAATAGAGTATTTTATTCGCTCGAATGTTAAGTTCTATTCAAAGAAGGGACTTAGGGAATATGAAAAAAGATTCAAAAAAGTGAGAAAAAGCACGTGGGGAACACGGAATGATACATCTGCTTTGCGCCTTCTTTACTTGACAAATAGATTAGGTGGCTGGGAAAGGGAGATGGGAATACTCTGAGAGTTTTCGAGAACTGAACTGAGTTGTTGGAAACAATAATGAGAAGCTGAGAAGGAAATCACTGGAAAACAGAGAAAGTTGTGGGTTGTTAAAAGAGAGAGATTGGTAGAGAAAGACAGAGACATAGAAAGAGAAAAAGGTAAAGAGCGAGGAATAAGTCTAAAAGGCAAAAAAGATGGGGAGAGAATGATGAAGAGGAGTAAAAAAGAGAGTAAGAAAAGAAAAAAAGAGAGAAAAGTTGAAAGGTATTGCATTATATGTAATTGAAAATTCAGAAAAACATGTGACAAGAATTCTGAGTAATTTTCCGTCAGAACAAGAACATCAACATATGAAAAATGCAAATGATGACCGAATTGAAACATTTCGAATTTTAAAAAAAATTTTCTTTAAGTTAAGTTTTTATTACGCGGAGTCTTTCAAAACATCGCTTTGAAATGATGAAAAGGTCAGGGGATCACAGAGCAATTGAGGGACAGAAGCGAGAAGAGAAGAGGAATTCGAAGAGGAAAGTGAAAAGTATCGAGCCATTACATGGAAACCGTTCAGGAGGACGAGGGAAGGGAAGAATGGTTTTTTGGATTTTAAAGATTTTCTTTCATGTTACTTTTTTTCTTAATTTAATTTTTCTTTCGTTTTAGTTTTTTTCAATATGCTTTTGCGAAAACTCTATTTCAGAAAACGTTCTCTAATCATTGAAAGTGGTTTTTTGTCGACCAGAATTTTCGAGGAAAAAAATCGAATCAGAAAAGGTGTTTTGAAAGAAAAATAAAAAATTTTTATATGTGCATAAATACAAACACGAGTATATGAAGCAAAAAACACAATTTTATGCGGTAAAAACATATAGCGAGAGAAGCAAATCGACGCTGTTTCTTCCATCAGTGTTTTTCTCTCACAGGAAAATTATGAGTCCAAGTTCAGATTGGTCACGAAACCCTTCTATTTGAGAGTTTCGCCAGAAAGAAAATCCGAATAATCTGTTCTGTTCCACTTCGAAATTGGTCCTGCGATTTTTCGATTCTTACAAACCTTGCAAGCCCTGCTACGACATAAATACATGCATATGTTCAAACTCCGTGGAGATAATGTGGAAATCTTCGGGTATGGTGGACCTTTTCAAAAAAATCCCAAAATTTGCCGAAATATTATTCGAACACAGAAATATCTCATAACAACCAGGTGTGGATTTGCGATTGTTGTCGAATCGTGCCATGAGCTCCGAGGACATTATACTTTGTGAGGAGTTAAGGTGAGAAATGAAAACGGTAAGACAACAACTGCCTTGTGATTGAAGGGAGCTGCGGTCACGGATAGAGAAAGAGAAATAGAGAGAGAGATAGAGAGAGAGATGTGATGGATCAGTGTAAACCGATATGCAGAAGAGAATACGAGAGAAAAATAGAGAGGTAGTAGCATACAAGAGAAATATATAAAGAGTGAGAGAGAGAGAGAGAGAGAGAGAGAGAGAGAGAGAGAGAGAGAGAGAGAGAGAGTGAAGGATGTGAAGGATCAGGGGGAAAAACCAGGGAGAACAGATAATTAGAATAGAATGAGAGAGAAAAAGAGAGAATGAGAAAGAAAATAGAGAATGAAATGATAGATGGGAAAAATAAAACCGCAAAAAGATAACTCAAAAAGCAAAAACATCCGCAGGAAAGAGAGAAATGATTGCAGAAAAAACAAAGAGTCAAAAAAAGAAACAAAAGGAAAAGGGGATTTAAATAAAGAAGTTAAAAAGCTTCTTCTCTTTGCGGCAGGACTAAACATTCTTACAAGACTAGTTTACGGATCTTTTTGAAACAACAAAGTGAAAAACCGGAACCTAATTAGTTTAGTAGCATGTGTTAGGAACATAACTTGAGGATGAGATGATCAATATACAAATATAAAAAATATCATCAATTTTTGTTTATTTCTTATTTATCCAATCGTTTTATGAAAAAATCTAATAGTTCATAAGAACAATTTAAGAGCGGAAAACTAAATATTTCCTTCTTTTTTTTCTCATCAAAAAACCAGTGGTTGAAAGTTTCGAGCTCTTAAAGCTCTCTATCATTCGAAGGGCATTGGGTTGTAGAGGCCGCAAAAATTAGTTCTCTCTAACATAAAATGCACTCCGCTTCTCTTTTTCTGTTGTCGTGGAGATTTGTTTCCGCTTTTGATGAAGTTTCCATCAACGAATGCGGACTAAAGATGGTTTTGTGGAGAAGAAAACATATGTATTTTCAAGAAAATGAGGCTGATAAAGGCTAATGAAAACCCATAAAAGTTCCTTGTCTTTCAAAAATAATACTTTTTTGCTACTAAATCGGAAAACGGAAGCGACGTTTTGCTCTATCAATTCTGAAGTTCTCATGAAAGGGCTTCAAAAAAACATTTCGGATGTTTTATTGAGAATTCGGACTACTTTGAATTTTCAAATTGAGTTTTTGATGAGATTGCCTGTCAAAAACACTGTGAAGACTGCTCTGGGCTGAAAAAATAACATACACGAAATTGATAAAAACAATTTTTTAAATTTTTTTGAAGCTAAAAATATACATATATGCATATATATGCATAGAACGCACCACCGAACATTTGGAAAACATACAACTCTTGTAGGAAAAGCTAATATCTTTAGGAAAACTTAATAACTTTTCAATTCGCTATGACTGAAAATAAGCGTTTTTCGAATAGATACAGATACGAAAGTCTTTTTCCCATTAGAGCGAACCATATCTCCAAAGTCATGGTAAGAACCATATGTATAATAATGAGATTTCGAGACTGCGAACTGATATGATTATTCAATTCTAAAAAGCCGCAAGCAATGTCATGACTAGAAAAACGAATGTAATAAAAAGCTTTCTTTTCTCGATTTCTTGAACAGAAGCGAAATAATAAATCCTTCGATTGATTCACATTGAAGAGTTTTAATTCTTTTCTCTTATTTCATTAGCTATGTCTGTCTTTTATAATGATGTTATGCCGAAAACCAAAAAAACTAAATATGTTTTAAGAATAAGGGTTCTTACTGTGAATCTAACAGAAATTAGCTCCTATAAAAACAAGTTTATTTGAAACAGTTTGTGACTATGAAATTATTAGATTGAAACTTGTTTTAAACAAACCTCCATTGTCCTTGTAATTACGGATAACTGTTAACAAATTTATTTTTTTTAATTTTTATTCTTAATTCAAAAGTTGTAATCATAGTGGAAAGATATGTTTGTAACAAAAAGGTAATCTTACAAAATCATACATTTCATTGCATGCTGTTTTGTTCAGAAATATATTTTATAGAAATACAAAAAGGTTTTTTGTTTTGATATGCTTAGGGATGCATTAGAACAATTTCAAAGCCTTCAAAAAAAGAAGGAATAATCCAAATTTAGGATGGTGGGTCCTTGGGTACGCTTGAGAATTCTCAAAAAAGGTTCTCTGCATTTTCTGTAAAACTTGACGAATAATTTCGCCGAAGTTAGACGAATACAGGCTTTGATTTAACTTATGTGGCTGGAATGTTTCCCATAAAGATTTTTGAACAACGAAAACAGAGTGGGGTAAAAATTTTTAAAAAGAAGTTAGAAGTAGGAAATGACGATGTTTTGAGGAGAACAAACACTTACTCAAATAGATAACCCTACAGACAGAAGATAACGCCGGATCTACGAGATTCGGATATAACACGAGAGGGAAGGGAAGAGAAAGACGAAAGAGATGGAGATATAATGCCCCGAAAAGAGAAAGAGAGAAAATGTTTGTGAAAGAGACAATGAGACAAAAAAATTAAGAGCGGTAGACATAGAGAGAGATAGTTAAGAAAGAGGTAAACTTGTCTCTTCCAAACGGTTCTCAACTCTGCTCACAGTTTACCGAGAAATATCTATTACGTCAGAGAAGAGTGAAGTAAAATTTTCAACAAAAACTTGTGTTTGAATAGAAGTGTTCAAAGCTGTTAAGGATCTCATACAACACAAGAACAAGCGCTCAATTGAATTTCTAGACATGTTGGCAGTGAATGTTTTGCTATGACAACTGAATAACGAAAATGGAAAGTTAATTTCCGAGAATAAACCTTATGCACTCAAAATTCACTTATTAACAATCATTCATATAGCTACATATTGCAAAGACTGAGATACTCAAGGAAAAGCATGTTTTTTCTCTATCAAATCATTCCATCCATTTCTGACTCTACATTGAAATAGGAAGAAGAAGCTTCAAATGGCGAGTCTCGACAACGGCTACTCTTGGAGAGGAAAGCAGAAGGCGCTTGCTGAATACTCTGCAGCTTGAGTGTAGCCTGAAAATCGGTTTGAAGCTCCTGAACAAATAACTAGGTTTGTTCGAGTATCTTCGAATATAGATAATTTCTTTTCGAATCTTGATTACATACAGTATCGACCGACCGCCAATATGATTATTGTTTGCTTATTTCTGCTTATTGGTAAAACCAGACTATAAAAATCAAGTCGATGAATGATATTTGGGTTTCTTATCGGTTGGAGTTTTTTGAATTTAGTAGTGCTATATTAGGCGTCTTGAAGCTATGATATAAAACTTAAGATCTTACGATTTTTGATGCAGAATTTCTTCACAAGAGCGTTCCTTTTTTCCTGCACTACTCAGAAAGTCTTGCTTTTTCTCGTAGCCTTCTTTTAATTAACCTTCCGATGTGTTATAACTGTAAAGCCACGAACCTTCTTCCCATGATCCGGACCATTTTCGAAAGAGAAAGTTCTGAAGGCCTCGAGTGTCGACAGACATTCTGCTACTCTGATTCTCTTGCCCGCATCGATGAAGATAATGTCCCCACGAGAGAAGAAACTCCGTGAAACTTCCTGTCAATCAGCTTCATGTCTTATATCACATTGATTTTCATGTATGTATGTATGTAAGCACGACAGCGAACCGTCAGAAATGTATAAATGTAAGCAAACGTTTCTTCGATATGATTATGATTATATGGTACGTGAACGAAAAATTTAAGCTTAAAAATCTATGTAGACATATATATTACTCTATGATCAAATATAGTAGGCAAATAACATTTAATTTATCAATTTTGCCAAGAATTGCTCTTAATCAAAATTGTATCGATAAAAATCATCACAGAATAATTCTATGTTGCAATATAAATACATTTGTTGCGGTTCTTTGCTTCATATTCAAATCGAAAAAAACTTTGAACTTGTATTAACTTGTGGGCTTTCCCCTGAACTTCTCTTCTTCACTCAAATCAGCTTTTGAAGTTCTTTTCTTCGTTATAGACAGGTGACTCATTCTATTCCTTCCTTGTAATCACGATCAATAAGATAAAATAAAGGAGTTGGACGATTTCCTCGCGCGTGTTTAAACAATTCGCCCTTTTGATCCCTTTCTCATCATCTTCAACTATTTACTCAACCTCTTTCCCGCTTCACCTCTTTCTCTTCCATTATTTTTTGTTCCCTATCTCACTCTCTCTTTCTTCTCTCTCTCTCTCTCTCTCTCTCTCTCTCTCTCTCTCTCTCTCTCTCTCTCTCTCTCTCTCTCTCTCTCTCTCTCTCTCTCTCTTCAATTTATAATATCTCACGTTTACCATTCCCAGCCTCTCTGTCTCCACATGGCTTAACGATATCCTTTTATCGGTTTTGAATTCCGGTTCAGTGAGAGTCTGCAGTTCTTCTCGTTTCCATCTCAAACTTTCTTGTTTCCCTATATTGTCATTAACAAATCTCTAATCGACGGGCGCAACCTTTCCATTGTCATCTAGCTCGGCAAGGTTACAGTCTCCCGCCACGACTACTGTGATTGATGCGCATTCCAACACTGGTAACAAGGGGCCGTCTCGTGTGACTTCCACCTGTAAATATGGAGACAGATTGAATATAATGGAGCGTTAGAATTCAACTTTTCACTTTCTTAACGTAATCTCTGCTGAGTGTTCTCGTTAAACGCTCCAATGTCTCACCACTAATTGTCGTGAGAATGAAAATGGACTATGGTATTTTTTCTATTATAATTTTTACTGTTGGACGTAAATATAAAAAAATACCGTAGTCAATTTCGTTCTCACGGCAATTCGTGGTGAGACATTTGAGCGTTAAACGAGAACACTCAGCATAGATTACGTTAAGAAAGTGAGAAATTAAAACGCCTCATAACTCTGAGCTCGAAAAAGCAAAACTCATTTCGCATCTTCCGGTATTTTTGGTTGGAACTCAAAGAAACAAGCAGAGTGAAGCTACAATCCTACATACGAATTTTTCTAATCTTCAATTTACAAAAAAATGAGAAACGTGCTCAACTGAATTTTTAAGCTCCGTATGTTCAAAAAGAAGTGTTGATATTAAAATAATTCAAATTACAAAGCAAGAATCCGAATAGCATGAGACATCAAGGTATTAGGGGACTCTGGTCAGTCTATATTTTGTAAAGACTAAAAGCAACTTGTATTCGATGAAGTTGGAAGTCTCTGCAGTCTGGCGCGTACTCGGTCACATGTGGGTAAATTGTTTGCTTCACGGGAGACACCAGATAATCCGAAGGCTCCGTCATGACATAATTGAGCACCTGAAATCGAAGCATCGGATGAAGAATGGGTGCTTTTTGTTTGTATAGTACAAACTTCAGAAACCTCTAATGAACCCGAACCCGAAGAAGAAAACGTTGTTATATGATTTGATTTAAGACGGAATATGTTTAAAATAACGAGCAGACAGATGATAGTCCACCCTATCACCTTTTTACAGGGAAGGTTCATTGCTAAATTACCGACTTTTTTGTTAAAAAAATAAATATTAATTTGAAAATATAATTTCTTTAAATTATTAATTTGTAAATCAAGGTTTCAATCGTGAGTCACTCTGCCGCGCCTTTAATCTACTCAATGGTGAGATGAGAGATCGCATGATTCATTTTCTACACCCCTCTATCCTTCAATGAATGGGATCATCGTATCAGTGTTATTATAACTGAAAAAAAATTGAGATGCGATTATCGCTCTCAGACCTCTTGCGCGGCAGAATGAATGGATTGATCCGGGAACTATGCGATGACATGGAGAGAGAAAGTGAAACAGTATGTAAAAGTAGGAGAAGAAAGGATTTCATATCCTGCCTACCTTTCCAAATTAAAATAGTGCTCGAAAGAACCTACCGTATTTATTGCCTTTTCGTAACCTAATAACAAAAATTTAATATCCTTAAAATTTTTTATTAATTTTTTTAATTACAAATTTTTTTCTTATAAGTTATTTGAAATATATATATATTATTATTGAGTGATGTTATTCTGCGCATAAACATTAGATAAATTCAAACTTGATGAGTTTGTTAGCGATTTTTGTTGTTTTTTTCTCAACTTTTTCGTACAATTTAGCATTCTTTGATGACTTGCGTGGTTATTTGTTGTTTTTATCTCGAGTTTTAGTATAATATATCGGCAAAGCAGTACGGCGCAATTTTACTATGGGAGGGGGCCGCAATTTACTTCGGGAGGACGCACTTTACTTCGGGAGGCCGCACTTTACTTCGAGGGGCCGCAATTTACTTCGGGAGGCCGCACTTCACTTCGGAGGGGGGGGGGGCTTTTAAATTAACGCTCTGTTTTTTTTCGAATTACGCAGCTCCATCCGTCGGCCTTATCAAAGTAATTGAATAAGAAATATTTAATAACAGTCTCATTAAAGTTTCAAATTCTTTGTACTGTTTGATTCTAATTGAAAATTTAAATTCTTTATACCTAATCTACTGAGGATCCTTGATGTTTATGTGGAGAATTTATAATTTATAAGTTTTGAAACTTTCTCGACAAAAACTACAAATTGTGTCGTTCTTTTGTTTTTTTTATTGTTGTTGTTGTTTAAATAACTTCATTTCCATTTATAATCATATTCTATCATTTTTCTATAATGTTTTTCTTTACATACTTTGATAGACCATCGTGCGAAGAGTCCCGAGTTCGACTCCCACCCCGGACAGATCCACCCAAACCAAGGGGGTTAAGAAAAGTTGGTAGTGCTCATGCACGAATCTGACTCTCCCCACTGCTGCTAATCACACTAGCAGTGATCTAGCAGGCAGCCACTGGTTCTACCAGGATGGGTCTGTCCTGCATCTCAGGGGAGCGCGTACCCTGCCGCGAGGTGGGAACAAGCGCGAGGAAGAAGAAGAAGAAGAAGAAGTTTTTCTTTACTTTTCCCTGTCTCAGTTTTAACTTCACGCCATATCCTCCAACCTGATGTCAAATAAAATTATGTATTGAAAAAATAAAAAAAATAAATTAAACGCTAACTTGTACAAGTCAGCCATGAATACAAGAAAATTATATTTTTTAAAAATTCACCCGCCCCTATTTTTTCTTAGGGCCCCTTCCTTTCTTTAGACCCCCATCATATTCGCTACAGTACTTCAAAAACACACCGCACCAGAAAACGTAACCGAAAAACTCCCCCCCCCCTCTCCCGAAATAGAGCGGAGCCTTGTGCTAAAGCCACAACGCGAGACAACCATGATCTATTTTACAAAACGGATGGACTACTACCAGGGTATTTCTCTCACCCGCACTGCGGGTAGTAAACAATTTATGCGCTCTCCAAAAAACCTGAAAAGCATCGAAATCTATGATCACGGAAAAACTGTGCGGGGGTAAGAAACATCCTGACTACTACGGAAAAGGAACTACGACAACAAATACCCGCGAATTTAGTTTGTATACTACAAAAAAACACCACGCACTGAAAATCTTACGCGTTTTTAGGTTTAAATCAAAGGCACTTCCGTGCAAGACAAATCTAAATATTTCTGTTGTTGGCAAATAGATGAGCATACCGATAATGTGATCTTTTTTTAAATCAACGAGATCATCTCTGCGATGATCTGATCTTGTATAGATTAAAGGCGCGGCTGATCTCTGCAGTAGTGAATCGACACTTGAGTATAAAAAAATAAAAAAATAATCTTTAATACTGCTTCACTTAGAAATTTATAGGATATAAAACCGAAAATCGAAGGCTGCAGAAAAAAGACAACAAGGTACGAAGGAGGCAAGTACATATAATTTGGAAGAATTAAAAGGTACGGTGTCATGATAATGGATTAAAACCAGTTCTTAATCGATATAATATCCTTGTTCTTCGAATCAATCACTCAAAATTTAAAAGCTTTTTTTTTCACCTCGCACAGCGCCGTTCGGTCGATGAATTTGTTTGTGAGAGCAGCGCGAATTGTGTTGTTAGAGCAGCCGACACATTCGATGCATTCTGAACACTTCGGAGCTAATTGTTGCAAATATGGATTTTTTTAAACAAATAATTTTTATCAGAAGTTTTTTTGAAAATATCTTCTTTTTTCTACAGTTGAATGGAACAATAAATCTGAAAAAAAGCGACCTCCGCTGAGATAAGCATGAAGTTCTTCCGCTGCGTAGTAGCAACATTGACCAGGCTGCAGAATCTAAGGCGAAGAAAAAATAGTAAAAAAGTTGATGAAAAGTAAGGTTTCACCAAACTAATAAAAAATTTGAACAGGAAGTTGTTCAACTGTTTTGGTCACCGTCGGAGTTCAACAATAATTCGTCAAAACGTCAAAAACATTTTTCAATTTCATGCTGACTTCCGCAATGTAAATTTTGTTATTATACAAGCCACAATCTCATTGCTTTACATAAAATGTTTTCTGTATGAATAAAATGTTTCAAATTTGTTCGTGACTGCAAAACTTTGAAACTCGAGTAAGGTAGTTTTCATCAATATATCATTCGTTTGTGGTATTATTAGAGTCCTTACCATGTGATTAAGAAAGAGTGGAGAGAAGATGCCCACGTCACCGGGAAAATCTGAAGCCATCTTGCGAATTACCTGGACTGTCTCTTCTTGCAGCGCACCGCGAACTGAAACAAAAAAGTTACTCACCTTTATTCACACATGTGTGTTATCTCACTGTCTTCTCCATATATCAGGGATCAAGGTGAAGGTGTGAGATGCAAACTGTTGAGAGAGCAGAACAAAACACAAGAATTATATATGTAAGTGCAAAATAGTGACTTTCGAATGCCGGAAAGGAGGTCAAAATGTGAAATAGCTGTTCAGCGGTGTCAGTCACTCCTCATTCACTCGGTTTAGTGAACCGAATCAGTTCGGTTCAGAGTACTCGTAATGGCTATAAACAAGCTACAAAACTCAAGATATTTTTTTTCTTTTCTAAACTTGCGCAAAGCTTTAGAATAATTGTTTGCGATTCAAAACTCTATTTTTGTGGAAGCATAAGTTGGCAAAGTTTGGTTAGAAGCACCTCCGTTGTCAAGAGATGTGAACAGAGAAGACAGTAGCTTCAGAAGTTGATAGCTATCAACATCCATCATCCTTCGGAACATCTTTGACAGTGCGATTCGGCTCTGAATTGATAAACTCTTTCTCACTATACCGAGTTACATATTTGTGAACTATTTTTTTTTGCAAGCCAATCAATAATTTGCTTGTTCCTATATACATATGTATAAAGGATCAAACTAATTCAAGACCAATTATGACTGGATCAGCTTCAATTATGCCGTGTAAACATGTTTATACGAACTATTCAGGCTACATTCAGTAGATTTAGCATCGAGCTTTTGTTAATGCAAAGTACTAAAACACTTTTGTGAAAAAACAAAGATAATTTTAGCATTCAATCAAGGGTTTCACAATCAGAGTTTGAACTTCTAAACAATCAGAGTGTGAACTTCTAAACAATCAGAGTGTGAACTTCTGTTCTCTAATTTTTCACTCGCTTTTATCATTACATAAATTCTTACGAGTGAACTGATAAATGATAGTTGAAACAAGCCTTGAGACTCTTCTGGTCGAACCCTTTTGCTGTCAATGAACGGAGATCCTCGCAGTTTTTCTCTCCGAAGAGATTTCGGAGTGGAGGAAAAGCTGACATTCAAATAGCTCTTTTCATATCCGAGATGAAACCACATTTTAAAGTCTTTCTAACGGCCTCATGTGATGAGACTCTCGACTCTTTATTTTCAAAGTCGAGTTCCTCGAAAGTGAATCTTATAAAACCGTACCTCCAACCATCTACAATTCTTTTCTCGCTGCTGTTAAGCCCTGGGTCTTTGACTTTTTATCTTTATCGCACAGTTTTTAATATTTGGCGTTTTGTGAACTCTAAAAAAACATTTGAAAATTTTGATCCTATTTGCCAACTTCTGAGTTCTCCGCCATTTTTGTTTAGCTATGTAGTTTGACTCATCATTATCGAACCACTTTTTACTATAAGCGAATAAAAAAAATAATACAGAAAGATTCTTTTTGACTTCTTCAATAATATTTAAACCTAAACTTGCGAAAGTTCTATTCACGTATTTTATCTACAGAAGTCGTTATCAATAATAATTTTTGATAGGATGAAGGATATTAAAAAAATAAAGAAAAAACGAAAAATCTCAACTCATCACCTTCAATGTTGGAGAGAATTTCTCTAGCGGGTCTGAAGCCGCACAGTAACTCGAAGCGGGTGAGAGCGTAGGCCAGCTCTGGCTTGTGATGCTCATCTGGGTAGTGGACGGGGTCTCGAGCGTGTAGTCGAACAGCTTGCTCCTGAGCCCAACCAGTTCATCAACAGCTCTCTGACTTGAAAAATGTCAAAAATTACCTTTGTGGGATGAACTTGTAGAGAAAGAGTCGTCCTTATGCTCATAACTTTCATGATGAAGGGTAGATGGATTTCTTCACGGTCATTATTGTTGTTCATCAAGTTTCCTGAGGTCAAAGTTCAGTTTTTCTCTGTGGAAAGTTGCAAAGAGAAGTAAAGAAACAGTTCCAACCAGAAGACGAGTTTTTGGCAATATGGGTAGACAGCTTTGTCTGACAGGCAGATAGTCGGGCTGGTCCATCGGGATGAGTACCCATCCATAGCTCAAAATTAGGCAATCATTCCAAATTTTATTTATTACATGTTTTTTTTGCTTTCAATCAGGTTAGCTTCGATTCGACTCGGTTTTTTTTCTTCAGAAACATAACGATAGTTCCAAAGTTGAAAAAAAGCTTTTCCTCACTTCTTTCAGTTAATCAGTTAAGGAGGTAAGAATAAGCGATATCTGGATTATTTAGTCCTAACCTTGAATACTAATTTTCCAAATTTTCAAAGACTTTCTTTTTTGTTTTTTATGATAAAAATTTATTTTCGACAAGTTTCATAAAGAATCATATGAAACATAGAACTAATAGATAAAGTTTTCAAGCAATTTAATGAATTCAGAGTGTATGATTCAAGAAAAAAGTATGAAGGAAAAGTGAAAGACTAAATATGTAGTATAATAATGTGCGGAAAAAATCAATACTGAAAAGGCAATAGTAATGGAATAAGTGAACGATTATGTGAAAGAATGAAGAGACTCCATGGAATAGGCGCGACAACCTCAGCATAAGGAGTGCTTTTTCCAATGACGAAATCTTCATGGCCGGCTGCGAAGAGACGCGCCACTTCGGAATCTTTTCCATGCTTGCCCCAGGCATATTCTTTGACGTGACAGTTCAATCTCTCCATGATTACCACTCTTGATACGTGATCTTGGTTTAACGTATTTGGATAAATCACCACCCTATTCCCTGTTTCTTTTTCTCTCTCTCTCCCTCCCTCTATTTAATTCTCCCTTGAAAAGTTGTTCCTTGTTAATCTTTGTGAGAGAAAGAGAGACGGAAAGATGGCTAAGGGATGGAAGGAGAAGAATAGAGAGGAGGGACGAAAAAAGGACGAGACAGGACGCGACCCAAAGCAGTCGCTTCGATCTAAAAAAGGATTTTATTTCATCTTCAAATGCTAAGTTACACAGTTTAAAGGCAGTGATGCCTGGTTAAGATGAAAAATGATTGAACTAGCCCACAGAAAAAAAGCTAGTTTGGGAGCGCGTGTTAACACGCGCTCCCGGTTTGAGTAGAGATGGTTTGGGTTCGGTCCCGCCCGGTGGACTAGCTTTTTTCTGTGCGATAGTTCAATCATTTGATTTCACATCAAGCTTTGAGAAGATTATAAGTAAACCATGAATAAGAGAACAAGGGAAAGTTTAACATTATACGATATAAGGGGAAAGAAATGCAAGAAGATAGAGAGAGGAAGAAAGGGAAAGATAATGTGATGGAGTGATAAAAAGGTGTAAGAGGTAAAGAGGAAGAGAATAATAGAGATGAGTTGAGTGAGGAGCAAGTAAAATTTAAAGGAAACTAAGAAAGATAAAAAGAAGCAAAAAGATTAAGAGACTCAACGAAAAGCTGATGCACAACTTTTTCTTTTCACAACCACACGCAATTTTTTCTTTTCATACACATTTGAACATTATGTGAAATGATGACAATCAGCGGGCGCTGATTGCGTGAGGAGTGGAAAGTGAAACAACAACCCTTCGTTAGAAGCTCGAAAATATTGATTCAAATCTTTGGCCAAATTAGCTCATCAAGACATACTTTGTTCGAAAATACCTCTAAAACTCTTTAAACACATTAGAACATCGAGAGATTCTCATCTAACGCAGTGACTACCATCAAAGTCTTCGATGAATTGATTACGACTCTTTATCTTATGATCACCGGGCAGCATTTGAGTTGTTTTCTCTAATGAACGGAAAATTTTACGTAGAATTTCGATTTGAACATCGTTGTTTTACAACGTTTCACAACAATTGCACACAAGAATTTCGCGTGAATTTCTGAAAATTATTGATGGAACGGTAGGGTTTCATCAAACCGTTCCACCATCTTTCGTATACAATCTATGTTTCCATAGTTTTGAAAGACATTTACTAACGAACTTCCATGCTTTACCAGCTAATATAGCGTTTTATTCTATTGTAACTAACTTGATCAACTAATACCAGATTGTCCTATAAAATAACCATTCACATGCTTAAAATGTATTATAGGAGGATGGTTAGATATCATCATACATACAGGGTGACCAAAAAGTACCTGGTAAAATGTTGAACGCGCTCTATTGCGCGACACAGTGGAATGATTTTTGTTTACATTTTCCATGACAATGCTCTGAGAATGGTGGTTTTTGGTTCAAGTTTTACGACTCTAGCTTTATTTTTACAGATATGGCAAAATCAAGTCCTCTCCGTGCTGTGAATATTGCACTGTACAACTCTGGTCATGCAAGAGGTGACATCGCGCGACGACTCAAAGCTTCACGGTCAAGTGTTTATGCCACTATCAATCGTTTTCTGGAGACTGATGATTGCAAGGACCGTGCAAGAAGAGGTCGTCCTAGAACAGCTGATACACTCCAGATGAGGAGCATTCTCCGGAAACGCATAGCACGCAATTCTCGACAATTCATGAGGATGCTCGCTTCGTCATTCGGTATCTGCTGTGAATAGATACGACTGATAATCAAAAACCGTCTCGAGATTCACCACTACAGGATGCAAAAACGACATGGATTAGATGCTCGACAGATGCTTCTTCGACATCAACGGTGTAAAGATCTGTTGCAACGATGTGCGCGGACCGAGCATCTCCGTACGCTATGGAAGGATGAAAATTTTTTATCATAGAGATGTCGCTGAATTCTCGAAACGATAGAGTACTTGCCATGATCGTAAAAAAGCTGCTGAGCACGGAATCACTGTCAGAAGAAGCATCCATCTTAAGTACCTCATGATTTGAGGGGTGTTGCGCAACAAGCAAAACACCGTTGGTTTTTGTCACTCCCAACGTGAAGATAGATGCCAACTTCTACGTAAAAAAGGTTCTCAAACACGTGGTAGAACCCTGGAATAAAAAAACACTATCATGGAACCAATTGGACCTTCCCACAAGACTCAGCATCTGTCCATAAGTCCAAGATCGCCTAAGAGTGGTTGGGCACACACACTACAAGCTTCATAAGCACCACTGAATGGCCATCGAATTCCTCCGACCTGAACCCGCTTAACTTCAGCGTCTGGAGCGTCATGTAGGCGAAGGTTGGAGCTATCCAGTTTCTCACTCTCGATTCTCTGCGTGCTGCCTTTCGGAAAGCATTGGACGAACTCGACGAAAACTACTTGCGGTCACTGGCAGATGGATACGAGCGTCGTCTCAAGGCATGCGTTTGCCTTTAGAGGCGGCCATATTGAACGTGATTGTGCATAACTTTTCTTTATACCTTGTGATAGAATATGTTCTGATACCAAGATATGTTTTTTATTTTGAAACAAGTTTTACATTAGTTCAAGTGTTTTTTGGTCACCCTGTACAATGAACATTGAATACACCAATGTCACCCTGTACAATGAACATTGAATACATCAATGTCACCCTGTACAATGAACATTGAATACACCAATGTCACCCTGTACAATGAACATTGAATACACCAATGTCACCCTGTACAATGAACATTGAATACACCAATGTCACCCTGTACAATGAACATTGAATACACCAATGTCACCCTGTACAATGAACATTGAATACACCAATGTCACCCTGTACAATGAACATTGAATACACCAATGTCACCCTGTACAATGAACATTGAATACACCAATGTCACCCTGTACAATGAACATTGAATACACCAATGTCACCCTGTACAATGAACATTGAATACACCAATGTCACCCTGTACAATGAACATTGAATACACCAATGTCACCCTGTACAATGAACATTGAATACACCAATGTCACCCTGTACAATGAACATTGAATACACCAATGTCACCCTGTACAATGAACATTGAATACACCAATGTCACCCTGTACAATGAACATTGAATACACCAATGTCACCCTGTACAATGAACATTGAATACACCAATGTTTTACTGGCTATAATTAAGTGACCACACATACACAATTAGTAGTTACTAGCTCTGATAAAAGACCAGGCGAATCTGTTCTAAATGAGAAAAACATTTTGAGGAGTTTTTCGCTAGAGTAATATTCAAAAATCAACCGCATTTGTTCAGCAAAATTTGCTTTGATCAAAAACTTACCTCAAGAAGGTCTTTGTACACAACTCAGTCAATCATCACAGAATATTTGTTGTAATCGATAATTTATGACCTTAATTGATGACCACCCCTTACAAATCTTTTTTTCTTCACTTTTCTAGAATAGTTTGTAACTATCATCGTAAACTAAGATGAAAGCCCCCCATTCATCATGTTTATCTATTTCTATTCGATCAAATAAGCAGCTGTGACGTAAGTCGAAAGGTTCATCTCCGTTCTCCCCTCTCCTTTTCCTAATTTGTGTCTGCTAAGAAAAAAAGATAAATGAGCTGACCTAAATTTACTCACACACTGGTAATTGAAATGAGAAGACCAGTCTGGAATGGAATCAAATTCAAGCTTCAAAAAACTACACTTTAAAAAGTCAAATACATCGGTTGAATATTTTTGAAAACGTAAGGTATGAATGGATTAATGGACTTTTCAGAGTTCTGGAGAGATTATCTTTTTAAAAAATATTATAAAAGTTTACCATGAAACTAGTTATATAAATAAGAACGGGCAACACAAAATGCTTTTTTTAGAACTCAAAACATCAGCGGAACTGTAAAAAGTGATTTATATTAATAAGTAAAATCCCTATGGTCTCTTTATTTCATGGAATGTGCATTCTATCCTTTAACAGTTCGTTTCGCCCCTCCTATTGTTTCTTCCTTACTTTTTTTTCTCTTGTCCTCTCCTTCATTCTAGTGTATGCTCTATTTCTCGCTTTCTCTTTCTCATTTTGTCTCTCTTTTTCTCTTTTCTATATTTTTCTCCTTTTTTGTTTTCAGTTCACACACTGGTTTCTCCCACTTTCCCGCACTGTCTTCTCTTTCTCTCTCTAATGCCTCGCTCAAAGCTGACTTTCTTTCAATCATGAAACTGTTTCCCTTTCCATCTCTTTGGTTCATATCTATATCAATCGACTACTACAAGTGCGGAGAAGGAATGAATATTCAGGTCATTCAAAGACCAGTCAGTTTAGAAAACATTTCCCTGCGAAGAATGAAACATTATAGATTAGAAAATTTCCAACTTTTAAAAAACATCGAAACAAAAAGATTATTTGATTGGAGAAGTAAATTTTATGAGGAAACAAGTCATCCATGGAAAATAAAGTTCAGAATGTTCAAACTATTATAATAACACGTCGCGAATGGCCCCAGATTTCATCCGACCAATTCAACTAATTAAATGTTTAGAAGAAAGACCTCTTCACTTCTCTTTGTCTATCTCTCTCTCTCCCTCTCTCTTTCAAATAACAAATGGCGAACATTCGAAGAAAAAAGAGGGGAAACATGGAGAAGTTGGGATAAAAAGAGTAAGGAACAGAGAAAAATGGCTGGAGAAAAATAAATATTAAAGCGAGAATGTTCGATAAATTTTCATGAAATTTCAACACGTTTATTATATTATTGGAACACCACAAACTAAAAAAAGCCTGCGAACAAACAGATAATGTCAACAGCCGAAAGGGGCGGAAATCGCACGGCAGCTAAGTCGCACGTTTATACCTCTCTTCTTCTTTCCTGTCAATGACCACCGTTGCTAGAATTTATTTTATCTTTTCCCAATCTTAATTTTTTCTTCTCTCACTCTTTTCGTCTCATTTCCTTTTTTTTCGCTTTTACTTTCTTCCGCTTTTTTATTATCTCTTATTTACTGTCTCTCTGCCTTTTTCTCTCCCTGTTCTCTTATTTTTTATGTAGTTTTTTCTTGAATGTTTCCGATGTTATCGCACCGGTCGTACGCAGAGAATATCGTAACAGGCGAGTGAATTTAGTTTTGTTGCACTTAACTACAGTGAACTGTTTTGGGATGAATTACTGTAGCTTACTCAATTAGTTGTTTGGCAGGTGTTTGACATCGCCAAAATTTCTGTACATTTTGTTGCTCCCGAGAAGCGGTTTAATTTATTGCTTTGGTTATTTGATGTTTCTCTCCACTTTGAAAAGTTTTATCTCGGGTTTTACCTTTCGAATACTTATATTATATAAATTAATAGTCAACATTAAACAATTTGATTTAGTAATCATTCAGTTTACTGGGTTATTCTGTATTCTAAAAGTTAAATGTTGTGGTTTTTATGAGATCCGCTTTGCTAGCAAAACGTGACTTAGAAAATTGTTAAGGATTTGAATGGAATGTCCTTCTTTGTATAAAATTTCATTTTAAAAACGGGAGAAGTAATTTACGTTTTTCCACAAAATACAGTACGAATATATGAGATAGAAAAATAATAAATAAAAAACATCGTCGTCATACAAGCTTAGATATCTCAGTGTTGAATACTCAAAGAGAGAAAAAAATACTCTGTTATCGGTAACGTCAGGTTTTCATACTCTAATTTGATGTTATTGTCTCAAAATCCAAAATTAGCACACCACATCGACATCCTGGACACTTTAAGTTGAGTTGGATTGTTTCGATTACTCTCCTGTTGGTGATATAGAGCCAACCAAATACCACTGGCTTCTGTGATGACCACTAATGAAACCAATTATTTCTTGTTTTAAACCCTGAAGTAAATTATATCTGGTTAAAACTAAATAAAACAAATCAAAAAATTCTCACTTTTTATATAACGAAACCACTAATTTTTAATAATATTGAGGCAACTGCGAAGGGCGAAAAGATCGTTTAAATGTGGAGCGCGACTCGAACATACAGCACGCGACTATGTAAATTGCTGGCGAGATTTTCCCAAAGTGCATCAAACCAATGTCACCCTTGCACAATGTCACCCTTGTACAATGTCACCCTTGCACAATGTCACCCTTGCACAATGTCATCCTTGCACAATGTCACCCTTGCACAATGTCACGCTTGCACAATGTCACCCTTGCACAATGTCACCTTTGTACAATGTCACCCTTGTACAATGTCACCCTTGAACAATGTCACCCTTGCACATTGTCACCCTTGCACAATGTTACCCTTACACAATGTCACCGTTGCACAATGTTACCCTTGCACAATGTCATCCTTGTACAATGTCACCCTTGCACAATGGCACTCTTGCACAATGTCTCTCTTACATAATGTCACCCTTGCACAATGTCACCCTTGTATAATGTCACCCTTGCACAATGTCACCCTTGCACAGTGTCACCCTTGTACAATGTAAACCTTGCACAATTTCACCATTGCACAATGTCACCCTTGTAAAAGGCTCGACTTCAAGTTCTTTCAATGAACTGCGTTAGAAATATCTGTCCCATGAACGCTTAAGTAGAATTCTTTCTCTGATTCCTTTACGTTCACCTGATATAACTTTTTGTAAATTTCGTTGAACTCGTTCATAATCAATATCAAATGCAGTATTTGAAAGGCTTGAAGCTGTCTCATATTTTTTCTGCGGGAAGCTTCCAATGGATTTGTTTTCCGTCTTAATATTTCGATTTGAAAAGGTTTTTTATTGAATTGAATGGTAAGAAAAAACAGAAAGATTTGCACGAGTATGCGAGCGAAGTTCAATAGAAACATTTGTGAAAGAGGAAACACTTTCATGAGTAGTGCAGTACATGAAAGAAAAAAGTTTCTTCGCATCTTCTAGCATATACATAGCTTTTTTTTTGCATTTTTTTATAAAGAAAAACATTATGAAATTTTTTTAAAAGAAACTGGTTGAGATAAAGAAAATGTACTAAATAATTGTAAATTCATGAAGGAAAGAGGAAGGAGATGTTCGACTGGACATAGTCCGAAAAAGGATATGCGACGGAGTTTATCAGCCCAAGAAATAAGATGAGACAAAGAGAAGGCCGTGACTTAAGGTCCTCTTCTGGTTATGTCCTGTTGTGAATAGGTCTCTCTGTGACTAGGTAGTGTTATTATGTGTATAATAAGTTCATGTTATGACCAGGCGTTCTATTGAGTTTCTCTTGTGATTCAGTGCCCCACCGATTGAGTTGACTCATCTATCAAAAAAGCTGGTTATGTACATAAAAACGGAGAAAACATTCAGCCCAATTCAAACTAACATGACATGGATGTACATTTTCTCAACGAAAACGTATGAAAAACTGCTAACAACAAGCAAGGTTATCACATGACAAATTCAGTATGTCCTTTTAGCGATGAAACGGCAAAAGAACGACTAGCAGAAACGGTGAGCGAGTATCGGTAGTGATTCAGGTGAATCGAGAGTTGGTGAAGGTTACTCATCGATCGCATCTCGAGTTGCTCGGGATTGGGAGCGGAACGATATTGCCGCTGATGAGGACTGAAAACACATACAGTAAGGCTGATTAGGACTGAAAATACAAACAGCAAGGCTGATTAGGACTGAAAATACATACAGTAAGGCTGATTAGGACTGAAAATACATACAGTAAGGCTGATTAGGACTATAAGTCACATTTCAAGGCATGGACGCATTGGAAAACTTCTTTTTCTTAGCTTCATAGCTTCGAAGCTTCTTCAATCATGATTATAAATTCTTGATTCTGCAAAAAGGTTGAATTCAATTCAACTATCTTCTTTCCGAAATTTTCTCTCAGTCTAAGTTCAGCCGCTTACGGTAGATTGAACATGGATAGTTGAAAGTTGTTTCTACTCCATGATGTGATTGAGAGCGCATCGTTTTTAACTACTTCTCATCATCGTGTATACATATATTCACTGAATTATTCGGTTGCAAACTTACAGAGAAACTGGCTTGTTTAAAAATTTTAACATCGCCTTAATCTAGGAATACTTTCGGAGTCCTGTTGATGAAATACCTCAAATCAAAAATGGAATAACGTATTTCGATTAGAATCGAACAGAGTGCATGAGTCCACTGCTTCGATGGCTGAATATTCCCGAGGGCGAGCGGTTCTTAGCTCTCATCTTGTGCAAGGCGTTCTCCGCTTGGTCTGCTCTCTCCTGAAAGTAAGCCGCAACTTTAACTTATTCGAGAAAAAATAACAACAACACTTGATGGAATGCATAATCGAATCAGAGTGGAAACTAGGATCTTCAAGCGCTGAGTTCATCACACTCACATCTTTCTCGCATGAAATTACACCGATGACCTTTTCACATACAGAATGAAGATGAAACAGGTTTCATTTAGCTGTGTTGCTGAGCTTTTCTCGAACTGTACAAAGCGTTAGTTTTTTTTCTCATCTGAAACTAGTTCCACTTTCCCATTAAAAAACACTTAAAAAACGTCATGAAAAAAGCTCAAGAAGTACACTTGTAGTTCAAATAAAAAAGAACACAGAAGAAAGTTAATTTTAGACCTCCGCTTCTTGAAGTTGGAGTTGTAATTGCTTGTATTTTTGTAGATTTGTTGACGCTAGCTCTTCCTGGAACAACAAACACGAGTCGTAAGCTTTTGAGAGAAGTCCATATCGAAGTTGTTCAGTTGTTTTTTTTTTCAAAAGAATATTTGCAAAATTCGCCAATATTTCGGTTTATACTTTTAGCGATGAAGAACTTGCAAAAAACAAGCGCTGCAATTATATTAAATACTACCTAGAAAGAACCTTTTTTTCTTTTGGAGTGTTAAAGTTCAAAAAACACTTTCCAGTGCAAGATAAAGAAAGTGATAATTTTGTGTTTTCACTTATGTTTGAATAACGGTGTTTTGCATTGCTACTTCTGTACTTGCTTTGTTACTTTCAAACAAGGGAAGTAGCAATATGAAAATACCGTACTCCATTCATATTTCACGGTAATCCTGGTGAGACAAATGAACGTACAACATTATCACTTTATTCATCTTACATGATAAAAGTATTTTTTTCGAACTTTAACGCTCGTTTAGATTCCAACATGTATGTAGCTGAGTTATCAATATAGAACACGAACAGCTTCCTCCAATTGTCTTTTGTACGTCTTGATCTTGTCCTGTAGTTTCTCCATCAAGTCGTACATTCGTTCGCTAGACTTTTTGTCCTCGTCGACCTCAAAGGACTCATAATGAATAGTTCAAGATCAAATGTGTTTTTTTAAAAACTACAGATAAAAATTTGCCCAAGCGGTTTTAGTGCTATAAATGTGATAAGACTAAAAATCGCCTTTGCTGTCACTTTCATAGGCGCCTCGTGGCATCAATAGATCTGATTAAACAGAAATCCGACCAGTCATGAACGAAATATAAAAGTGAGTAATTTGCTCTAAATGTTCATTGTTGGTTTTTTTTGCAACAGATAATTAGATTATCAAACGAATCGAGCATCTTGGGAATTAGAATCCAACCTGGAATTGCAGCTCGCGAACTTTTCTGTCTTTATTTCGAAGAT
>OZ057406.1:18661827-18667948 GCA_964056735.1 Allodiplogaster pararmata
GCAAACAATGTTCGTGGAATTATGGTTTTTTTTTCAACCCAGTTTTTTGGTAACACGACACTTCGCACCACGACAATTCGCATCCAACGTTTCATATCGTGAAATTTTGCATCTCGTCATTTCACATCGGAAATCTCGCCTCGCGATATTTTGTTTTCGATTTTTGGCACTGCGAAATTTTGCATCCAAAATTTTGCACCGAAAATGATTCGCATTTGGCATTTCGCAGTGAATTGTCTAAGAAGTTTTCAACTAGTATTTACTTCTTTGCCTAGGCTTACATACATATACTTATGGCTTAGGAACGGGACCACATGAAAAAATTTCACATCATTAACTTTTTGTAATGTTTTTGTGTATTCAATCACCACTTCGTGAATTAGCTAGAATAGGATTGTTCGAACACTTTGGATGCGAAGTGTCACGATGAAAAATGTCCGGTGCGAAATTTCATGGAACCCAGTTTTTCGCATGAATGTAAAGTTAGGCTATTTAATACACCGTGCGACCACGAGATGATCTTGCACACCTGTTCGTAGTTGAGTGCCAAGTCCTCCTTCTCTGTCTGTATGAGGTGGCACCTTCTCTCCAGTACCATCAAGTGCTCTCTGGCTTCGTCTCGGACGCGCTGCTCATCATCGACTTGTGTCTAAAACATATGAGCAATTCATTTTGACATCAATCAAGAAAATGTTAAAGTTATTGCATGAGCGTCGCTGGTTAGAAGTCGAAAGTGTACGATCTTATGTGTTTCACAAACAATAATACTTCAACCTGACCTATCAGTGCACTCTATCTTAAACGTAATATTTCATCGTCCCAAATTTTATATTCGCGAAGAATTAGGCCCATACCTGCAGTTCACGAATTGTGTCTGCGTGCCTTTTAATTGTCTTCTGGGCTTCTGCATTAGAGCGATTAGCGTGGTCCAAGGCTACTTCCAGTTCCTTCAAAGAGATCCTTTCAAAGAGAAAGTAGATTATCAATCACCTTGAACAGTCTTAACCTTACATCTCAAAAGTATACATTGCAATGTAAAGAGAATCATGGAAACAAAGCGAAACGATGCAACATTATTCTACAAACATTTTCATTCAAGCTGGAATAATAAAGTGGAAAGGTGGTAGGAGGAGGAGGCACGATAATTGACAACGTTCGGCCTAAATCAGTTTGTAGTTGGAACTATGCAAACAAAGTTTTGCAATTGGAAAAGGGAAGTTACATTAATATCAGTTTCCAGCTTCTTCTTCATGCGCAGAAGGTCGACTCTTTGCCTCGCCTCACTTTCCATGGTCGCCTGGAGGCTCTCGAAGGCTCTCGCGTGGTTCTTCCGAGTGTTTTCAAACTCTTCCTCCTCAAAAAAGATTAATGAGTTGGACTCATTGAAAGAACACAACTTTAATTTTCACTTTTTAAAATTATGTTGTTTTGTTAGTGAATTGATGCGTTATTTTATCGAAGCCTCAAAAAACAAAAGAAAAATCTTTTGACAGAATCTTCCAAGGAAAGATGTTCAAATTCGATCGAAGAACTAACCACGCTTGAACGGTGGTACAAAAAATTGCCCGTTGGGCGATAATCGAACCCCCGTCTTTGCTCACCACCGTGCGTTGCTCTGACCCAACGAGCTACCAATGCACACAATCTCTCGGACTTTTCAAAGTCCTCCTAAACGGTGAACAGTTCCAGTTGTATGACAAAATATCACCTTCTCTTGGAGTCTTTTGTCAATCTCCGCCCTTATCTGAGACACTTCGATCTGCGCTCGAAGGACTTTGGTCTCTTCTGCTTCAAGTGCGGCCTCAGCGTCATCCAGTGCTTGCTGCAGTTCTCATGATAAAATACATTTATAAATTCACACAGTGAAAAAATTCAGTGTTTATTTTGTCACTCATAAAAACCGTCAGTTTCGAATAAAGTGAAAATCGCTTTTTTATGAGGAAGTAAAAATCTCTGGCAGCCGGGCAACAAACGTCACACTCAGCCCAAGATTCATTAGATTGCAAATAATTCAGGCAAACCTGAAGCTCTTCTTTCTCTGCCTCGAGTCTTCTCCGCGCCTTTTGAAGGTCGTGCATGCTCTTACCACCGTCTCCCAGTTGGTCAGTCACATCTCGCACTTCTTGAGCTAGTGACTTATTCTCTCGACGGAGAGACTCCATCTTGAAATGATAACCTCCGAATTCGACGAGTGAAAGATGTATGAGTTCATTTTTGAGGAAAATGAAAAGCTAGGTCGAAAAGCTAAGAACTCTTATTCTGGAAAACATGTACGAGAGGAGCGAGGGCAACGAACCGATTCGTGAACCTCGTCAAGTTGATTCCTAAGGCGAGCCGCTTCAGTGCCCGCTGCTCTGAATTTACAGCTCATTGTTTTGTGTGTTGAGATCCTCTTCGAACGGCTCTGTTTCTGTTTTCGTATCCTAAGAGGGGAACCTACCGCGTTTCTCTCTGGGCAGCGTCCATTTCGGAGACAAGTGCCTCGCATTTTTTCTTCCACTCCTCTAGCACTCGGTCGAATCCTTTCTGCTTCTTCTCCAAAGTATTCGCTAGCGAGTGCGCCTAAGTTTACTTTTTGAATATTACCCACAAATGTTTCCGTAGGTAAGAAGCTGATTGGAAAACTTTCATTGACAAAAACATTTTGAGATGAGCAAAGTAGTTGCGAAAAATTGTAAGAAAACGGGGATAAGAGACAGAAAAAGAAGAAGAGAGGATTGAATTGAAAGAGATAATCAAAGATAAAATGGAACTGGCAAAGGTCATTCAAACCCTGTCGGCATCTACTTGAGCGTCTTCGAGTTCTTGAGCGACTCTCAACTTGGCCTTCTCAGCCACGCTGACTCTTTGGTTGGCTGCGTCCAAGTGCTCTTGCATCTCTTGCAGCTTCGCTGTCAGTTTCCGTCTGAACCGGTTGCTCATTGTCATTATCATCATTGTCGTTATCATAACTGTCATTGTCATTATCATCATTTTTGCTGTGAATTAAGTCGATTTTCGCAAATCAAATACCGAAACTGTCAAAGCATAACCTGGCCTCCTCAAGCTCCTCCTGTCTTACCATGCCTTCTCCCTCGAAACGGGCTCTCCACTGTGTCACTTCTGCGTTTGCCTTCGACACCTGAAGGCAACTATTGTAATGATAAGTGTCAAGTTGAAGACTTCCGTTTCTTTTAGGTATTAATGATTCATGAAATTTGAAGTTGTATTTACACAAAAAAATAAATCTGAAAATGATGAAAATGAGCTGTTGAAACATATCCCAAACCAGTCTCTGAAGTTCGCTTTTGGCCTCTGCTTCTTCATCAAGTTGCTCTCGCAGTTGTTGACACTCCATCTGATAGTTCGACGACTGCAATATTTATTGTAAATCTGAGATTCGCTGTAAGACGCAGCCTGTCTCTTCTACCTGAGTAGCGAGTTGGTGTCTCTCCCTGCCCTCCTGCTCCATCTGCCTCCTGGTCTCCTCCAGCTGAGAGTTCAGCTGACTTTTCATTCTGCTGAGCGCAGCCAACTGTGACTCGGCGTCTTCCAATTGCCTCAAATACGGCACAGTCAACTGCAGAAGCTTTGCTATTTGCACCAGCTGTTCTTATGAAGTGAACTAAGTACTCAAGATCTGAAGTAAAATAACCTATTGAGATCAGTGTTTTCCTGCTGGAGTTTGTTCCTCGCCGCTGTCAACTCCTGGTTGTTCCTCTGCTGCTCATCACTCCGCAGTTGCAGATCGGTCAGTTGCGACTCGAGTTGCTTCGCCAGTCTCTCTGCGTTCTGACGCTGTTTTGAGTCTCCGTCGGTTGCGGCCTGGAAACAGAGAGTTCTTTAGGCTATTTAAGCTATTTATGAGGCTAAAAAGAGAAAAACGAAAGGATCACCCTGATAAGCATTGAATTTAAGTATTTTTCTCCATTGAATGAACAGTGATGAAGTTATTACCGAAAGCTTCTACTTTGGATGAATGAATTAAAAAGATTCGAATGTTCAAATACAGCAGACTAATCCCGGAAGAAAAACGGTTGATCTTTCAGAGAACAAACCTGAAGCTCCTCGATTTCTCGTTGCAGAGAGCTCTTCTCTTTCTCCAACCTTCAAATGAAGCCGAGTTTATCAGCTATTTGGAATTAAATCAAATCTAGGGATAAACTGAGACATCCTTTTCAATTCTTTGCTTGCCTATGTCCTAAATTTTTCAGAATGTATAAGACGAGAAGTATAACGGGCAATAAACTTTTATCAACGCCTGTTTTGATGGATTAATGTTGAAAAAGACGTTTGAGTGAGAGAAGAAGATTTTGAGAGGTAATAATATACTTTGCACGATGCTTCTGGATAGTGTCGAGTTGGTCGCTCAGCTCTGTGACGGCATCGTTGTGCTTTTTCCGGAGGGCGACGATGGTCGCCTCGTGTCCAATCGCGGCTTCTTCCAGGTCTCGCCGTAGCTTCGACAACTCCGCTTCTCTTAATCGACACAGATCATTAAATGAACTCTTTTTTGCGGGACTCTTCTTTCTATTTAGCTTTTTCAAGTGCACGACTGACTATTCTGGCCTCATCCTTTCTAGAATTTATGTAAGTGACTACAATTGACATTTTGACGTAAATTCGAGTTTACTTGAACAGATTTCGATTTAAAAAAAATTTAATTCGTGAATTTTGTGTAAACGTGTAATCGAAGCGTCCTAAGCGAATGAAATGAAAGATCGTCGCGTTGAATCGATACAGATGCTTTTTATATCCTGTTCCATTCTAAAAAAATCTTTCCAGGCAAACCTCTTCTTGTTGAGCTCCATCTGTGCCTGAGTTGCTCCACCTGCCTCGTCAAGTCTATCTCCGAGTTCTTCGAGCTCATTCTGCATTTCTTGTCTCGCCTTCTCCGCCTTGTTGCGAGCGGTTCTCTCGGCGTCTAGTTCTTCTTCCAATTCCTGCAACAGGCAGGTTTTCTGAAGCACTCGCGAGAGTCGAATCAGTTGAAAACTTTTTTTAAAAGGTTCTTGAAGTCAATTTCAATTTCAAATGGAAAATGTTGTTACTCGAAGTCCAAGTGACTTGACCGAAAATCGAGTCAAAAATTTTGGATTCGTCGGACTCTCTTTGTGCGTTTAATCAAGGATAATTCTCCTAATGTGATTAAACAAAATATCATTGAAAATCGAATTTCAAAGCTTTCGTTGGTTTGATTATCATTTCTTTAAATAATGAGATTTTCAATAACACACCACAAAGCAAACCTGGATTCTGGAGAGAAGTTCCTTAATTTGCTTCTGAAGCTTGGCAACCAGAGATTGTTCGTCTTCCAACTTGGTTGTGATTGCATGCACCTCTATGTCTTTCCTGTCAATCATTAAACATATATCTTCGATTCCTCTTAATTTTTTTTCGTAAAACTATTGGGCCTTTCTCCCGCTCTTTATTTCTCGAGGATACGAGCCTAAACCAGAATTTAAAAAATAAAAGTACCTATCATGTCATAGTTGATTATGTTTCAGGTTTTTTATTCGCCAAAAAAGAAAATCAAGTGCAAAATGGTTTGAATAAATCCAGATCAGTACTTTTTAAGCATCTGTTCAGCATCATGTCGGAGTTTGTTCAGCTCGTCGATAGTCTCTTGGGCAACCTTCAGTTCACCCTCGACCTGAAAACAATCGGTTTTAACTTTCGAGAATCATTTCGACCCATTTTACTGTTTTTTACCGAATAAAATTTTTCTGGTATTAATCATTACAGAAAAAAATTGCAATTCGCCCTGATTTTCTCTGTCCATCGTTTCTATACTTATATCCTTCAAACATTTTCAATATAAATTTTACTTCATATACTTTCTACAATATGATGAAAATTTCTTTCTAGATGGGATTTTTTTGCGGAGTGGTTTCTTCTCATTCATCAATTGTATGGTTTGTTAATGATTGATGTGTTACCTTTCTCCTCTGCTTCTCGACATCTTGCCTGACTCTCTTCTCTCTCTCCAGATTGTCCTCCATCTCATCCAGCGACTGCTCCAACTTCGCTTTCACTTTGTTCATGTGGTTCACTTTGTCCTCTTCCGCCTTAACCAAAATATGGTACTCCAAGATGACTTTTTGAATAATCTCATGACTTTTAACTAAAGATGAGTTCATAA
>OZ057406.1:18668148-18741454 GCA_964056735.1 Allodiplogaster pararmata
TTTTTCTTTTGCTCTTTTTTGTTTTATTTTTCATTTTCCAGATTACATGTACACTATTTTTATGCTTTTCACTACGAGCAACTCGTAGAGGACATTTTACAGAGGAAAGAACCCCAGCCCGTTTGCTTATAGAACGAGCTGATGTATTATACTTCATTTGTAGTGACTTTAATAAGTTTTCAGTCCACAAACATTATAAATATAATTGACCGATAAACATTGATGGAAAATAAACGTTTAAACGTTTATTGAGTACTTGATACTCGTACTTATTGAGTACTTGTACTTGACACGAAAAGGGTATGAAAGGTTCAAGAACCGGCAGTTATGGCGAAAAGTTCTGATTTCTCAGTTTCCGTGAACTTCATTATGTCGAAAGCTTCCTGAACGAGCATGAACTCATTACTTTTTCCAACCTCGATTTTTAAAGTTTTTTTCTTCCGGAAAGTATTGACAATAATAAAACAAAATGTTGATATGAGTTGCGTTGAATCCCTATTCTTCTTCTAAAGTGTATTTTCTTTAGATATATTTACTTCCATTCAAAGTCCAATGATGTCTGGATAACTTGACGTTTAGTTCCCTGAACCATAAAGAAAACTATGCTATTTACAATATCGAAAAAACGTTTGAAGCGAAGTCATGTGAGCCAATGATGTTTGTTTTTTCTAAGACATACATAGATGAAAGGTGTTTGTCTTGCACTCATCATTCGGAACGCATGAAGTGAACGGCAAAACTATGGAAGAACCAACGTCCGTCAGCAGCATCTCTTCCTTGTCGTCCAGGCCGTCAATGGTGAGCTCTGCTTGCGACACGAAATGGTAGTCCTTCAGAGGACGGTTTAACAGCAGCTTCTCTGGAAGGTGTCAGAGAAATCAATATTTCTTTCAGTTTCTTAACCAGACAAAGTCATCAGGGAAATATGAATCGATACTTAGCCGGAATTGTTTCAGTGAACAGTAGAAACAGTCTTTGAATTGGAACTTTGCAGATTGTTGGTACGATGAGTGAAGTCCAGAGAAAAAACGTCTCTCTTGATAAGCGTGCAAATATTTTTTTGAGTTCAATATAACAAAAGAAGTAAAACTAACTCTTCATGCCGGGAACAGCATCGGAGTATATTTGATAGAAAATGTGATAGCATCGCTCGCCTGGAGCTTGCTTGATCACTCGAGACTTCTCTAACAGATCTGAGAAAATCATCAAACTTCATTCTTCGAGTTTTATGGAAGCATTAAATGCTCCCATGTCTAAATTAGGACTTTAACCAGTTTTCCCAAACCAAGCAAACAGTAAAAATTTAGTAAATTGTTGAATTATTTGATTGATGCGCTCGAATAACTGCTATTCTTAATCATACTAATAAAAAGCAATGGAAAAGGAATGAGAACTGAAGAACAGTGTTCAATGTCGGCTCCCGCAAGCTTTCCGGCGTTGTTAAAGTGAATTCTGATGAACTTTCCAAAACGTGACGAGTTGTTGTTTCGAACAGTCTTAGCGTTACCTGAAAAATAAGTAATCTGTTCTTAACTAAAGTATCCTTTTTCCCTACATCACTCCACGTTTTACCTCATTCACACAGTAAGCGGTGTGGATTACAGTACTCACAAGCACTAAACCTCCCCAAAAGCCGCTACAGATTCCGTTAGTTCTACGACGCTAACGAAGCGACATACCGTATGCTTCGAGCACTGGATTCGTCTGGACGATTTGATCTTCAATGGAAGCGTTTTTCTTGTCACTTTTGCCTTTCTTCTGCTGGGATGCACCAACCATGGCGAAGTAGGAAATTACCTGGAAACAATTGGTGTGAAGTTTCTTCAAAATGTTCATTATTTAGCATTCTTATTGTTGTTCATGATGGAACTTTATGGGAAGCAGTTATAGAGTGTTTGAGAAGAAGTTCTGACCTTCTTGGTGTTCTCGGTCTTGCCTGCTCCAGATTCTCCAGTGATGAGCATCGACTGATTCTCCTTGTCTGGAGTTTAGTTTTTGCTTGATGATTTATGTTTTTCGTCCAGTATTTACAACGTAAGAGTTGAAAAAGAGAACAACAAGTCTAATTTTAATACCAATGAAAAATTTAAAGAGAGTGATAGAGAGCAAAAGTTATGAAGAAAACGAAAGAGAGAGAGAGAGAGAGAAAACGATAACGAGGAAAAGATTAGAAGGAAAAGAGAAAGAGAAAAATATAGCGAAAGAAAAGAGAAAGTACGAGAAATAGAAAACGGAAGTAAAGAACGAGAGATATAGTAGATAGAGAATAAAAAAAGGAAATATATAAAGAGAAAAAAGATTTAAAAAATTCTGAAGCGAGGTTTTTCGAAATGGTCTGCCTGTGTAAGTGAGTATGAAGCACTGGACATTTTTTTCTCATAATAAAACTTCTTCCCGAATACGTCACCATTGGTCATGTTCCTGTACGCCTCATCAGCAACGGCGAAGAGATGTGGAGGCATTTCGTTCCTTCTCTTTCCGTAGTACATTTTACAAACAGTCTCGGTGTAGATGGGCAGTCGTTTGTAGGGGTTGATCACCACACAAAACAGACCAGAATATGTCTGAATATAGAACTGTTCTGTATGGTGCATGGTGCAAACCATTCATCTCATCAATTTTTGGAAAATGCTAAAGAAGAAATGTGCGAAAATTTCTTTGTTATGATCTCTGAGGGATTTCAAACACATCACTTTCTTTTGTAAGTCTCTTGTTGAACTCTGAATTAAAATATGAAGACATTTTTTTAAAAACAAATTTTCTCGGCGCGTGATTTTAAGCTTTTAAATTCCATGTTATGAAAAATTGGAGTTGAATTATCAATCAGAGAGCCCAATAACAAGAAGGGATCAAAAATGTCTGTAGAATAAAAACCTTCCACCAGCTAAGAAACCAACATAGATCATCATAGAATAATATCTCTGTCTCAGATTATGCAGGACACTGGCGTCGTTCAAGAACGTCAGATTGGCCATGTCCTCCGTCTTCTCGTACTTGGGAGGATTCATCTGCTGAGTGTCATCCTTTTTCATCGTCTTCTGCAACATAGGACCCATTCAAGTCAATCGCTGTTTACAAATTCGAAAATTTACTTTTGAGTGGACTCATTAGGGTTTGATAATAAAGTTCGTGGTTTTTTCTCTTTTTTATAAAGAAAAATCGGTTTTGAAGAAGGGTCTACAAAATCGTTTCACCATTTATTATCTTCTCGGCTCCAAAACCATTTATTCTCTTCTCGGCTCCAAAACCATTTATTCTCTTCTCGGCTCCAAAACCATTTATTCTCTTCTCGGCTCCAAAACCATTTATTTTCTTCTCGGCTCCAAAACCATTTATTCTCTTCTCGGCTCCAAAACCATTTATTCTCTTCTCGGCTCCAAAACCATTTATTCTCTTCTCGGCTCCAAAACCATTTATTCTCTTCTCGGCTCCAAAACCATTTATTCTCTTCTCGGCTCCAAAACCATTTATTCTCTTCTCGGCTCCAAAACCATTTATTCTCTTCTCGGCTCCAAAACCATTTATTCTCTTCTCGGCTCCAAAACCATTTATTCTCTTCTCGGCTCCAAAACCATTTATTCTCTTCTCGGCTCCAAAACCATTTATTCTCTTCTCGGCTCCAAAACCATTTATTCTCTTCTCGGCTCCAAAACCATTTATTCTCTTCTCGGCTCCAAAACCATTTATTCTCTTCTCGGCTCCAAAACCCATTTATTCTCTTCTCTTCTCCAAAACCTGGTGACGATTTTTCTCTCGATTTGACGCGCTAAAGGATATTCCTAATTATAAAATGAATTATGAGCTTTGAAAAAACCAAAAGACTTTGAATCATTCAAAAAAAACTGACTTCTCCTTTCTCCGTTACCAGTACGACTTGGTCTCCCTTGGTACTCTTGACCTCAGCCATGATGAATCCCTCGGTTGGGTCCGAGATCCAAACATTTTTCTTGGAGTCAAACTTTTTGGTCTGAGCCGCCAGCAACTGTGAAAAGAAGAGGAAGGCGCATCAAAGAATACTTTCCGTTATGGCGAACTAAGAATGGGAATAACTTAGTTATCCACTCGACCCACCCAACAAAGGAAAAGATGGAGAGGAACACTTGTTAATGTCAATTAATTTTCATAGTCAAGAAATTTTTAGTCAAAAAATTGAACATCTGGAAAATTGAGAAGTTGATCTTGTAAAGATTAAATTAAAAACATTTTGTGAACTTTGGTCTTTGACTTTTCGTTTTGTCTGATTTTGTGTCAATTTTTTTGGAAAGTTGTTCAACGGAGTTATAGTCTTGTTCCTTTGGTGTATCCGTGTTATAGTCTTGTTCCTTTCGAAGATCCGTGTTATAGTCTTGTTTCTTTGGACGATCCTAAGATCTCCGCTCTAAATTTTTTGCAAAAATTCGTTGTCAGCATGTTAGCAAAAGCGTAAAGTGTAGCGATGGAAAGGCACTTGAAGACTGACGCACTTGAAGACTGACGTAGTTTCTCTCTTTTCTCTACTTAGGATCTATGTTTTATTCACTTCAAACGTGTTGGATTTTCTTCAATCGTCGCGAAAATTGCTTCGACTTGAAGGCTACCAGAATAAAAGAAGTTTTTAGGATAAATATGTATGTATTTATTGGATTTATACTTCAATTCATAGAAAAATCGATGATACAGCTCAAAGGAAATGTTTCGTATATTATAATACATTTTTTTCTTCAACCGTTGCAAGTGCGTAAAGATGATAAACAAATTATCATGTTAAATTATCAGTTAAATTATTATAATTTATAAGTTACGATAAATTATAAATTATCAGTAATAACACAAAGTTAGCAGGTTCCGAATGAAATGATTAGCAACTTCAAACTTCAGATTCTTTCAAAAGGAGAAGCAAACGCGAAGTTGTTAAATTATCACTAATAACACAAAGTTAGCATGTTCCGAATGAAATGATTAACAGAAAAACGCTTGGCTCAGGGAATCCATTGGTACCTGGTCAGGTGACTGGCGTAAAAACTGCCAGCCAGGATCTTGTTCCATCGCCATTATCGATCGCTGAGCTGACGGGAGAGTGCAAGTGCGTGGAGACGATGCGGCCGACGCCGACGAGTGTCTGCAGCAGCAGAAATTATTGTTCATTCAGACAATTGTCAAATATATAAATCGATGTCAGTCAGTCATAGCACCGGTCATATCACCGAATTGTTGATAATTATATGAACGAGGGACGGCCAACAACAAGGACGACTCACATATGAGCAGGTAACATCCAGTCTTTTGAACAGTGAAATGACTACTCATTTGGTCAAATAAATTGTTATATGAGCCCCCACGGCAGTGATTTAGATGAAAAAGGGCCCACCATTTATAAGTTGAAGTGGAAGCGATTCATATGAACAAGTCAGAGCTAATCTCATCGAAATTTAACATCTTCAGAACTATTAACTGGTTATGATCACGTGAAAGTCATAGTTGTGAAAGTTTACTCAATAAGCAACTTCAAACTTGAGGTTATTCCAAAAGGAGAAGCAAAAGCGAAGTTAAATTATCAAAAAAATTTGTCCATTCGGTTACACAATTCACATCGAATAGGATGTTCTTATAACACTGAAGAAGGAACTACTCAAATGAATATCTGAATCTCCCCTTTTTGTTTGCCAAGTGTAAAGCGGTTGGCTCTCTATTTATTCTATGCTCCGACACTCATTTAGAATGTTCCTAGTAACTAGCAGACTCGTTTCTGACAGTCCTAATTTTTACAGTGTCAAACTAACAGTGCCTAATGATGGTTCATTGACAGTTTTGGTGTTTTAAAGTTGATAGCAGTATGTTCTTCATCACTTTAGTTTTAAAAAGTTTAAAAGAAACATGATACTATTTATGAAAACAAAGTAAATTCATTATTGGGATCAAACCGTACACATGATAAGTATGGTGGTAGTCGTATCAATAGCATTCATTGAGAATGTGTTCGGACAGCTTCCGAAATTATTGAGATGTATGTACAAGTATTTGGAGAAAAATTACAGTTTTCTTTCTTATAAAGGCCAAAAATACACATCACCAAATAAAGTAAAACTAATTCTAAACACAAGCGAGCATAATAGTTGAAGCTCAAAGTTTTAAGCTCTTTCAGTTTTAGCTAGTTTTAAGCTTTTTTATGATCCCCTTTCCCCCTTCTCTGATTAGATTCTTCTCATTCCAATGCAGCCCGTCACCTGCCAAGATGCAGAGCAAGCGTGAGGAAGATCATGTTTTGTTTTTTAGTGGAACGAGCCGCAGGTTTTTGTAGTAATAAATTGAGCCAAATATATGTATCTTTTTTGAAGCTGACTAAGTTACAAATCGTCAGTCTTAGAGCAAGTTCAAACAGATTATATGATCATTTTCAAGAAAAAATTGCATAACCAAGCGACAAAAGTCGAAATTCAAGCTAGACAGAGAACTGCAGAACAGGTAGGTTTACGACTGTTTCAAAAAAAAAACTTTTAATTTATTTCTAGATTTTTGATTCTTTCGAAACGATTAACTGTTATTACTTTGCTATCATTGTTGCCTTCAATGTATGTCAACTCAAAAATTGATGAACAATTAGTTGAATAAATAATTTTGAAGGCAGCAGACCAATACCAATAAAAACATTTCTACCGAAACAAGAATTTTGAGTTCAATTCAAAGACATCTACACGATTATATAGTAGATAGCTGATATAATAGTTGTCAATAATACAAAATTAGCTTAATGTTTTTGACACTAGTACGAAAATGTCTTTCAAAATGTTATATCTCACAATAATAGGGTACAAAGATTTTTTACGAGTTACAAAAAGTAGTTATTGAGTTGTTGGGAAAAATCTCACGGTTCGAAAAAAATATCAATTGAAGTTTCAAAAGGGGAACTTTTTAAGGAAGAAAGTATTCATAATCGTTCTTAAACATTTCTACCCCTTTCTCGCCAAAATAATGATTTTATAAGCAAGTACGGGCTTTGACTGAATTATTTTCAGATATGAAAGTGAAGTCCAGAAGTTGTTCGATATTCAGGGGTCTCTTTTACATTTATCCACGACTTTGATCTCTCGCTTTAACATTAAGGCACCAGTTCTCATTAATTGTTTCAATGATATTCAGTCTGTTGTGCGCTTGCTGGCAGTAAAAAAGAGCGGCTGTATCAATGCGCCCTTCGCGACCCTGATTTGTCAGTTCGCGAAATTCCATCATGTCTTGTACATTTTGCTCATTTTGTGCAGATGATCAGCGGAAGTTGTTTGAATAACGAAAAGAGATTCGAAAAATTGACGCGTATTTTGTCGACTTTTATTGACTGCAGCAGTTGAGCGACGCCAGCTTATGAAGATCGTTTTGCACGGGCCAGGTTATGAAACATTCAGTGGTGGCTCTTTAGAACGGTACTTTTCCCGGAAGTGATGTGTTGCTGACTTCAGCAGCTAGAAAGAAAGTCATAGGCCAGATTGCTGAGTTCAGCAGCTAGAAAGAAAGTCATAGGCCAGATTGCTGAGTTCAGCAGCTAGAAAGAAAGTCATAGGCCAGATTGCTGAATTCAGCAGCTAGAAAGAAAGTCATAGGCAAGATTGCTGAGTTCAGCAGCTAGAAAGAAAGTCATAGGCCAGATTGCTGAGTTCAGCAGCTAGAAAGAAAGTCATAGGCCAGATTGCTGAGTTCAGCAGCTAGAAAGAAAGTCATAGGCCAGATTGCTGAGTTCAGCAGCTAGAAAGAAAGTCATAGGCCAGACTGCTGAGTTCAGCAGCTAGAAAGAAAGTCATAGGCCAGATTGCTGAGTTCAGCAGCTAGAAAGAAAGTCATAGGCCAGATTGCTGAGTTCAGCAGCTAGAAAGAAAGTCATAGGCCAGATTGCTGAGTTCAGCAGCTAGAAAGAAAGTCATAGGCCAGATTGCTGAGTTCAGCAGCTAGAAAGAAAGTCATAGGTCAGATTGCTGAGTTCAGCAGCTAGAAAGAAAGTCATAGGCCAGATCAACACAAATATGCTTCGCTTTATGATGTAAAAACTACTTTTTTTATGTATGTAGTTGTTTTTTCTTTCTCCTTTTCATTCGTTCGTTTCATAGCATCTGTCACTTACGAAAAGCGCCATAATTACTCAAAACGGTATAAAGCTTTCATCTCAAGCGAAACGGAAGCAAAACATCTTTTTGGAGTCTGAGCATTATTTACTATTTTTTCAACAAGATAGGATCTGAAGATATACGATCTCCTTTTGCCTTGAGGTTTGACACGCATTGGCGAACACTAGTGGAAAATAATTACAGATGAAAAATTAATCAGTATCGAACAATTCATTAACCTTCAGAAGGACCGTATTTTTGCTCCAGCCACATCAAGGACTGTACAACGTGATCTGATCAATGATGGTTGGGGGGGGAATATGATCAACTGGGAATACCAAGCTCGTTTTTGTCTAGCCCGGCGTCGAGATGAACGCCAAGTATTACAAAAATATGAGTTTGGAGAAGGAGGCAGACCGCTCCGCCAAGATACAATAAAATAACCAAGATTGGGGTTTCAAACAGGATTCCGCACCAGCTCAATAGGCGAAGGCTACCCAGGACTGGCTTCGAAACCGTGTTTTAAACATAATTTCATTACTGGAATGACCGCCCTTCAGTCTGGATCTGAATCGTCTTGAATATTCTATATGGACCGCACTGGAAAAAAGGAATGCTCAATCTCGACAGCTATTTCAAATTTGGAATCACTCAGGGCTGCCCTTTAAAAAAACGTAGGACGAGATGGATAACGACCATTTGCGCGCCGTGGTGGAGTTATGGCTAAGGCGTCTGAAGGCCGTATTAAGATGAAAGGAGATGTTATCCCCAAGTTTTCATCCTATCTTGTTGGTAAGGTCTTGAACAAATGAAAAAGCTATTTATTTCCGTTTGATTCAAATGAACGCCTAAATCTGTGATTCCGTAATCCCGCCGCATTCTGCAGAATATGATTTTGACAGTAGGGTCTCAAAGGTTCAAGTTCCTGCTACAGAGCAAGCTTTGCAATGCTGATAAGTGGAGGAATAGCAATGAAGACAGAGAAACAACCGTTCAATCGCCGGTTAGCATGGTAACCAATTATAAAACTCTCAGACTGAAACTCCAGTAATCTACCGATTAAGTCTTTGCGTAGATGGGAACTATTGAGAGTTTTTAAAAATTTGTCCGCAACCATTATACTTACAACCTAAAATAAAATTGGTCAAGATTTTTTTAGAAAGTTCTGAAGCCGTATGCACGTTAGCGCAGAAAATCTTTTTCTTGAATTTGTTTTATCCTCAACTCGGAGAAAGTAAACTGTTAAATGGACTTAACTAAACTGCTTTCCTCGAAGCCGGAATGGTACGAGCATACCGATTTCGGCACATTTCGAAGAAAAAAACACGGTTTTCTTCGTCTTTAAAAAAAAGAAAAATGGTACAAGCATACGGGCCCTGAATATTGAGTTTCGCCAAGCACTATAACTTTCTCAGCAGTGACTAGTATGTATATAGTTCATTTACCATTAAACTCATAATCAATAACTATGATTTTTGAAAGATTTGCTCCCCATTAATAAATTTTCGTGTTGTCAAACAAGACTGAAAAAAAAACAGTACATGTGAATTTGGAACATTTTCAAAACAACGACAGGTAATTGAGAAGAATGCTCTTGAGGATAATCTTAAACCAATAAAATAAAATAATTTTTCTTTAAAGCATTTCTCATCGAATATCGATAATAAAATTTTAAACATTGTATTTCCGGTTGAAGACGAAGATGTTGATAACGAAACAAGAAAGTGAATGAAGAAAAGGTAAGAAATAACTTTAGAAAACATAAATCTCCGTTGCTCAAAGAGAACTTCTACTTAGGATACCACCAAACTTGAAAAAAAATTAAAAACAGAGCGAACATGTAGAAATGTGATGATATAAGATGATTTTTTTCGTCAAAAGAATGAAAATTGAAGCACACGCTTTTCAAGAAAAGAAAAAAATTGTGATTCAAAAATCCCCATACAAAAAGAGTGGATGCAAGGTCTTGCATTGATGTTTGACAATCGAAATCCCGTAATAGTTTTTTTTTTTTAAAACATTTTTTTGATAGGCTTAAATTTTGAAGAGATGTCAAGCGATCATGACATCAAAACAACTGCAGTTCGTACCCAACGAAATTTTTTCGACACTTTGTTCACAATTGAAGTTCTCACAGCACTTCTCGTCATTAGGGGATGGAAAAACAAGGTAGGGGTGTACTGAAGAAAAGGGATCCTCCAGTCCTTCTGAAATAAAAACAGACAATGCGGGTGTTGAGTTTGAAGATGATAACTTCAAGTAACCATTGTAATGGTGTACATATAGAAACTATGAAATACAATCCTAAAACGATTTGAGTAAATAAAATTGGAGTCTCAAGTCAAAGCGCTGTTCAAGACACATTGAGTCAATAAATATTTCACAGTGACTGAAAATGGAGTAAAATAGTTGTAAATGCATTTAAAAATTGTATTTTAAAAAAGTTGCAACATAATCAAGAAATCGGTTTTTGCGGTGGACAATTAGAATTCGTGTTGGACAATCAGAACAACAGAGTTCTTGAGAATATTCAGTAATTAGCACCTCTCGTTGATAAAATTACTTAACAGATAAAGACTTTAAAATTTGGTAAGAAACAAAGAAAGAGAAATACTACGGTGTAATAAAGTTAAAGATTGAAACATACAACGAAATGGAGGCAGTGAGAAAGTAGGAAAAGCTAAAGATTCAAACATACATACAAAAGAGAGAGCGATGAAGAGAGAGAGAGAGAGAGAGAGATGGAGAGAGAGAGAGAGACAGAGAAAGAGATAAGAGCGTAGAAAGGCAAATGTGAGCAGTAGCACTTGTAGATCTCGCGAAGGCTTCAGCTCCTTTCTTCAAGCACACTATTTGCCTTCCAACCGTTACTTATCCACGCATCTCTATCTTTAAACATTTTCAACTCTATCACTTCTTCTCTTTTTTGAGAGTTTTTTCTATCTTGTATTTTTCTTCTCCCTTTCGCTCTCTCTGTCTCCCTTCTTTTTTTCGTTGTATTCACGTTTACCTCTCCTCTTTCTCTTTTTATAGCTCTCTCATCCTGCTTCCTCGCTCTATGAATCTGTTTCTATGTCTCTTTGGTTCTCCCCCTCCATTCCTCTGCATCATGAATTCAATAGAGACAGTCAAATGGAATCCCCCCACCTCCCACGCTGTAACAGTACGCTTGGAAAAATGCGCTTCTCTCAAAGACAAGATTCGTTCGATTAGGTCGAGAAACAGCTTACATCAGGTCTTAGATGAACAGGGGTTTACTAGCATTGATAACGATTTAACATCAAAGGGGTACAAATTAACTCATCCGCCGAAAATTCATTTCGACTTGAGAATTTTAGAGATTAAAAAAATGAAATTTAAAAAAGCTTCCTTTTGCACTGTGAATTTATATAAACTATACAGAGCTGAGATGTTTTCTACAAAACTGAAATTATTTTGTAAGGTCACACAGCAATGAAGAGACCGAAGTTCCTTTCTCTACATAAATAGATAATCCATGAACACGAATGGATACTGAACCAAAAATTATTTTTAAAAAAATAATAAGAAAGCTGTTCACTATGATAACTTTCAGTTAAACAATGTCCTTTACGAAAAAAACTGAATGGAGATAAATATGAGAAACAGAGGTGTCGTGCGTTAATAACTCGCTTAATAGCAGAAAAGAATTAAATTAAGTAATAGGAAAGAGAAAGAACGAGAGAAGTACAGTGAAAAGAGAGAGAAAGAGAGATAAAGTTGAAAAGGGAAAGAGAGAGAGCTATAGACAGTCACAGAGATGATAAGAAAAGAAAAGAGAGATATGTAGATAGATTAAAAATGTAGAGAGGAGCGAAAATAGCTTCTTAAAGTGAGATGAAAATCATGAAAAGATCATTGAAGAAAAGGAAAGAGAAAGAGAGCAAAGATGAAAAGTATACGTGAATATGTGTTGAAACTGTCGGGAGTGCCTCAGTGATTCTTTATCCACAGAATCTCACACGCACTACTCCTTCTTAAGTGGAAAAGAGAGGTGATAGAGTGCGCAATAAACAGAAAAGCTTGAAAGCATGCGAATTCGAGAGAAGAAATGGTCGGAGAAGGTTGAAATGGAGTAAAGAAAAGAAAAGAGAGAGATTTGTCTCTCTCTTTCTCTCTCTCTCTCTCTGAATCTATTTCTTTCTTCTCTTCTCTTTTTATTTATTTCATTTTATCAATATTTTGTTTCTTAAACACAGTCTGTACAACTGTAAAGCATGATTTCTGATTTGTCTATATTCCTCCATCTTTTTCTCTTTTTCTCTCTTCCGTCTGCATCTTTGACTTCAGAGATCTAGGCAGCACTGGAAAAGTAAAGTAAAGAGTTTCAGACAAAGCTGAATCTCATGGATCTTAGGAGATTTCTGCTGAGTCTCTTCATCGCATCTTTTACAAAAAGTGCGCAACTACTCCATCAATCAGCTTGACCCAGTTTCCTCCCATAAAAAACATTCAAAAACATATCTTTCAATTTTTGATTGTTGACCAATTTTCGCCCTTTGTAGTTTTGAGAGTCATTCAAGTATTCAGAAGTAGAGCGCTGACGCTTTTAAGGACAAAAAAATGGTTGAGTAGTCCATAGGTCATATCAAAATGCTGCATGGAGCTTCCTGAAAAATAATTTTTTCCTATTATTGAGGTCGTAATTTTCTAATTTATGAGGTCGTAATCTTCTCAATATTAATCGACTTCTATAATCTAAACACAACAAATTATAATCCACTTGATCGTGCACTATCCATTTTTTTCAGGGCAGATTCGTATTTCCAACAACTATCAAAAGTGATTATCGGACATATTTCATTGAAGCAATGTATCGCTCCGACAAAATCAATTCCACGAGCGGAATCGAACCAGCCGAATCTTTTTTACTCTCTATCTTACTGGGAGTGAAGTGTCTTACACAACACTACCAAAGACAGATCGCTGTACCGTTCGATAGTGTCTTAACCAGGCCTCTTTGCTTCAAACTGTGTTCAAAAGCATTTGTAAACTCATATTCTTATCTTTTATCCCTATTTTATCTTCATCTGAGAGTTAAATACGAGATTCAAACTCCGTTCACACACTCCATAAACTTAAGCAGAGATGAGTGAGAGAGCGAGACCATTGAGTCTTTCATATACAAAGCTTTAGCTTTATTGAGCTAATTAGTAATATGTCTTCGGAAGTGTAGTTACAACACGCTCCAGTCACGCCCGGTAAGAGTATGAGAGAGACGACTGAGACGACTCGTGCGATACTTTACACAAATATCTCAATCTCAAATATATTAATATATGTTCAGTACCGTGCAAAATTAAATCAAAAAATTAACTCAGCAAAGAGCGAACATATGTTCTCCATCTTTTAGTAGCTCTTGTATTCGGCAACCGATCTTCCGATGTTTATAATTCAGTTCATAGTGTACTCTGAGCTCCATTTTTTTCCGAAATTTTTTCCTCTTATATAAGTGGTTAGAATTTTACTCAAATTGATTGAATGTGAAAAGAATGGTGGTTGCTCATAGAGCACACTCTTTCATTGCGGATTTGCACTAATTTGGTCGATAAAAGATGCGCATGGCTAAAGATCTCAAAGTTTCTCGCAATCTTTTCTGGAAGACAATCAATGTTTTAAACAGGTCGGTACACTTGATGACTTGCCCCGAACAGGTGTTTCTCATTTAGTGCGCATCCCTAACGACATTGAGCCCATGAGAGAGCGAGTTGGTCGGAACGCTAGGCGAAGCATTAACAAAATGGCCTGCGAGATGAACTTATATACAACGCTAGAACCTTCAAGGAAACTTTGAAATAGGATTGAGACTTGGTGACTTGCCCCGACTGACTTGGTGACTTGCGTACTATCGTACTAAAAAGGCTTCTTTCTTAACTCTAAAAAACAAGGATTAAAAACTCAAAAGGTGCCATGCCTCAAATCCACGGACTCGCGACAATTCTCACCTTAGTAAACTCTTCTCGAATGAAAAGCTGGTCACTAATGAAGAATGCCCAAATGCTTGCTCGAGACTTCCAGGCACCTCTTGAAGCAGGTAGAATCGTTCATAGAGCTTATTATTTTACACAAGTCGTGATTAAAGCCAAAGTGTCCATCACCGGCAAAAATCGCCTGGCTTTCGTCGAACCAAGAGTCAAAATTGACCAGGAATACTACTGCCAGCAGTTTCTTCAAAAAGGTATTGCTTCTTCGGTCTGCTTCTGTCTACAGTTAAACATCTTGGGTCTTCCAGTGAGATTCTGTGCCTGCTCACAAGGTTATCGGAAAACAGGCACGGTGCAAGACTCATTCACCGAATTCATCTCCAGCGCAGATTGGCTTTCCTAACCGCCCGATCTCAACCCGCTGGACTATTTTTTTTAGCTATATAGATTTTATTCCTTGCAAATAGATCTCGAATGTTTACAAGATGGACTGTCGCATGTGCGAGTTCAGTTATACCACATAAAAAGGACGGTGTTTTTGCTCTGACGAGCAGGAGTTGATTTGACGCGAGATCTTGGGAACCGACACGAGTTCTTAAGAAATTAGAATTGAAGGAGCAGAAGGACGAGGAGTTGAAAACTTGAGTAGAGTGAAGTAAAGTCATGATCTTGAGGGGAGGCTAACGATGGTTTCGCGGGGAAATGAAAAAAGAGAGGGTAGCAGATGCGACCATCTCGAAGGCAGGGAAAGAGAAAGAATGATTTCGTGTGGTCCTACCTCAAAAGCAAATTCAATTCAAATCCCCACTGAAATCTCACGTCTTAAAAAACATTTGACAGAAGGAGTGGTCGAAGACTGACGACAATTAACATCGTCCAGTGTTCAAATTGTTCCCACACCGACTCTGGCTTCGTGCCAAAACAGAACGACTTGAGCTTCAAAAATGTTTGCACAAACTTTTGCTGAAACCGTATGCACGTACCACTTTTTGGGGTAAATGATAAAGTAAATGGCGTTTTTCTTGAAAACACTCAAAATCGGGCATGCCCGTACCATTTTGTTTTCCAGGAAAAAACTTTTTGAAAGTAAATGATTTACCTTCTCGAGTTGGTGATAAAATGTGTTTCCCTCGAAAATGGAAGATTGAAATCTGGATTTTGAGATTAATTTTCGCCTTTTTGTGTTGGTTTTTGAGTGTAAAGTTAATTAAATTGACTTTTGATGTAACTTTTCCACAACTAATTTTAGACATATATGGGTTTGTTCGATTAATTCCCAGGACATTGGAATTTGACTACTTTTCGCTTCTACGTTGTTCATCCGCTTTTGAGTTCATTATTTTTACTCATTTTCTTTTTAGTGAATTCTTTAACAAACTGAATTAAACCCTGTATTAATTCATTCAATTATTTCCTTGAATATAGACGACGTATTAAATTTTTTTAGAAACTTGTCGCTTATCTCGTTGATGGTCCGTTGTGAAGTTTATTGAGTTTAACTTTTTTATTTGTAAGAGTGTTTTAAAAACTATTTTAGACCTATGTCACTTCGATAGATTAGAAAACGGATAGTCGAGTTTTTATAATGCTTAGATAGGTTTGTTTTTATAATTTATATAATTTATTTTTATAATTTTTTAAAAGATAGGTTTTTTTACTCGAAAATGAATACGACTAATTGAATTTTCTGCGTTTTCCACGGTATGTTTTCATGGGTTAAGAATAAATTTATGTCTTCAAAACGAATCGTCCATTCTAAGAAGGCGTTATCAAATTTGAATGTCAATTCAGCACACACAAATGCAAACAGTAAATATCCACAGGTCTTTTACAGTGCCCCGTCTTTTAACTTCAAATACGAGCAGAAAATCAAATTTTAATTTTTCAAATAAATTTAGAAAGAATTGCTCTAGCCCAAAGCTTGATCTTCTTACCAGCAAAATTTTCTGTGGTTCGTGCATACCAATCATCATTTTCCTCGAGAACGCCTTTTACGAAGAAAACATTTACCTTTAAAACATTTCCTCCTGAAAAAATGTTTTCAGGGAAGATGTTTACTGCGTGTCCGTGAATACGGCCTCTGATGTTGACTTTTCTGCGTTCACTTTTCATCAGGATCGGAACAGAATCGAAGTTTTCGGGTTCACTGATCTTTGTGTTCGCCAAATAAAAATAGTAACTATTGATGGACCGACCCAAATTTAGTAAGAATAGTTCTTGTTATGTACCTTGTTCTTGTAGTCCAACGATTCCAGAGATGATACAATATAGTCCAAGTTGTGTAGAGTCCAATATAAATATAGTTCAATCCAGCCAATCCTATGTAATTCTTAGTCTCGCTCTCCTACGCGATACGCATCGCGCGCGAGTGGCAGATCATTCTTGCACAAAACACCTCCCCCTTGCGTATCACGACACTTTGTAACGCGTCACTTTGTATACGACACTTTGTACCCGACACTTTGTACCCCGTCACTTTGTACCGCGACACTTTGTACCGCGACACTTTGTACCGCGACTTGAGTGAGGCCGCGCGTTTTAATTTTACATTAAAACATATTTTTACATTAAAAACGCTTAGGCTTAGTAAAAGTTTACGATAACGAGGCCGTACGGCTTAGCTAACGAGGCCGTACGGCTTAGCTAACGAGGCCGTACGGCTTAGCTAACGAGGCCGTACGGCTTAGCTAACGAGGCCGTACGCGGTACAAAGTGTCGCGGTACAAAGTGTCGCGGTACAAAGTGACGGGGTACAAAGTGTCGGGTACAAAGTGTCGTATACAAAGTGACGCGGTACAAAGTGTCGGTAATTCTCCCCCTTGAGATAAATACAATTATCTCAGAAGATAGGCATATCATAGCCCACCTTCACTTGGGAAGTAAAAAATCTTCAAATTTCTCTCGTAACCATGAAGAGAAAAAGAACAAGTCAAAGCATAAACCATATTGCTATCACCTTACAATATTAGAGCAATATAGTTTGCATTAGAAACTAAAACAAACAAACATGGCAACATTTTATCAATTCTATATACATATGTTGCCTAGACTCGATGCTCGAATCTAATAAAACTTCTTGTGAGGATTGACCTGCAGTCGCACCGGCGCCTTTATAGCCCTTTTTGGTCGACTGTGTGAACTGTCACCAGGTTGTGCTTCGTTCGTTTGGGCTGAGACAGGGTCTCTGACAATTCTCGGGAAAGAGGGTTCATCGCTTCTGTGGTTTGTCTCCGCTCTTTCTGTTTCTGACTCATTATCTTTTTCTGTAACCAACCCAAAGGCTTCGCTCAGTATGTGCAGAGGCAAGCAGGATTTCTTGATTTCCTCTGTCACATTTCCCATACTTAGGGTGAGCTGATTACTATGAGCTTTGAATTTTCTGCCTCGATCTAGCAATACCCAATAAGCAACCTTGCCTTGTTTTGCAACTATTTCTCCAGTTTGCCAGTATACGTCGTTCTTAGGCACGCCGATTTTGTATTTCACTCGATCTCCAACGGAGAACTTTTTCGACTTCACTCCGTGATGCTTATCGAACTGTGCTTTCATTTTCTGGTCAACTTCCTGAGAATTTTGACAAGGCTTCAGCAAATCAACTCTTCCTCTTATCTGTCTTCCGATGAACAGCTGCGCAGGGCTTTTCCCTTCCTCGCACTGGCTATTCGGGTTCTTTCTGTAGTGAAACAAGAAAAAGTGCAAGATTTCCGCTGTGGGCATTTCTCTTTTCATCTTGATCAAACTTCTTTTGAATGTATCTACGAACCTTTCTGCTTGTCCATTCGACTGTGGATGATACGGTGGGCTTGTAATATGTCTGACACCATTTCTCACACAATAGTTTTTGAACAACGCAGATGTGAATTGCGTTCCATTGTCTGTCACGACTACTTCAGGAAGCCCATACCGAGCAACACAGGATTCCAACGCGCGTACCGTAGCGGTAGCCGTCATGCTGTTCGTTGATAGAATTTCTGGCCATTTGCTGAAAGCATCTACCATTATGAGATAACTTTCTCCATCGATTGGTCCTGCATGATCCAGATGGACTCTTTGCCAGGATCTGGTTACCTTTGGCCAAGGTTTCAATGGAACTTTAACGGGATTCTTCGAGCTGTTCGCGCATCTTTCGCAACTTTTCACAACTCCCTCAATGTCACCGTCGATACCATTCCAATAACAAATGCTTCTTGTCATTGCTTTCATTCTCACCATTCCTGGATGTCCTGCATGCAGCTCTTTCAAAACCATTTTTTGAAGTGTGACTGGTATCACAACCCTTTCAGCCGACATCAGGCACTCTCCCACTATTGAAAAAGTGTCTCCTCTTCTGTAGAGAGATAAAATGTCATTGGAAACTTTCTTGGGCCATGCGTCTTTCTTGTGCCATGTCATGACCTTTGTCAGGGTAATATCCTTCTGAGTTTCTCGACGTACATCTTCAGCTGTCAATGGTAGGGCTCTTATGTCACGCTTGAACAAGCTCATGACGTCTTCATCGACCTGAATGCTCGCGATGACTACGTCTTCATCTGGGGACGGACAATTTGCGATCAATCTCGAAAGCGCATCCACGTATCCAAAACTGTTCGTGCTCACATACTCAATCCGAAAGTCATACGCGACTAGCATCGTTGCCCATCTCTGAAGCCTATTCGCCGTATGGACGGGTACTCCTGTCTTGGAACCGAAAATTGCCAAGAGTGGCTTATGGTCGGTTTTTAGGGTAAATCGCCGTCCATATATGAACCGGTGAAACTTCTTCACGGCAAAGATCAACCACCTTCCTTATCAATTTGTCCATAGTTCCGCTCGGCTGGTTTCAATACTCTTGGAGCATTGAAAATTGCCTTCATTGCTCCATTAGACGCTCTGTGCATCAAAACTGCACCGATTCCTTGACCGCTGGCATCAGCAGCCACCAAAATCTCTTTACTTGGGTCGTAATGGACCAGACTCAAATCTGTTTCTAGAACTTCGAGGATCTTCTTGAACGCGTTCTGACATGTCTCAGACCACGTCCACTCCACGTCTTTCCTCAACAAATTGTCTAGTGGTGCTCTCAGTTCATGGAATCCGGCTATGAACTGTCCGTAATACGTCACCATTCCGAGGAACGACCTCAAGGTAGCTACATCTGTAGGTGCGGGCATCAATCGAATCGCATCGACTTTGTTCGGATCCGGTTTCCTGCCATCTTTATCCACAATGAACCCGAGATACTTGATGCTTGTACTGCCGAACTTGCACTTCTCCAGTTTCAGCTTGAATCCGAAATTAGAGATCCGACTTAATACTCCCCTCAAGTTATCATCGTGTTCTTTCTTTGTCTTCCCCATTATTATGAGGTCGTCCAAGTAGGCCACGGCACCTTCACTTCCTGCCAACATTGTATCCATCACTTGTTGGAAGATTCCTGGGGCCGACTTCACTCCGAATGGTAACCTTTCTTACCGGTAAAGTCCTTTGTGCGTGTTGATACCGCACATTTCCTTCGCTTTTTCATCAAGCTCAACTTGCAGGTAAGCATCGGCAAAGTCAATCTGACTAAAAAGTTTGCCACCGTTCAGCCCAGCGAATATCGTCTCCGGCAGAGGTAGTGGATGAGCATGAAGCGTCGTTCAACCCGGTGAAAAAATCGGCACAGAGCCTTGTGCTTTCATTCGCTTTCTCCACCACTATAATGGGGGCAGCCCATTTGGCTGTGTCGACCTTCCTGATGACATTTAATTTTTCTAGCCTGTCCAGTTCCTTTTCCACTTTAGTTATGCTTGCGAGGGGTACCGGTCTTTTATTCCTAAATACTGGCTGAGCTCCTTCTTTGAGCTTTAACGTTGCCTTTACCTTTGTGCAAAGACCCAGTCCTTCTTCAACTATTCCCGGATATTCCTTCTTTATCCACTCTTCATACTCTTTAGTAGACTGCGGCTCCTTATTCAGGACTTTCCATACATTCGAAGTTGCGTCTCTAGTCCAATTCATCTTCAGAACTTTCAGTTGTGAAATGAAGTCTTTTCCGAGGAGTCTGAGTGGCGCAGTGGTAACGTGAACGTACCCTTGTGCGCATTTTCCATTGACTTCCAAGTTTGCCTTGAACTTTCCTACAATCATTAGTGGCGTTCCATTTGCGCAAATTGGTTTGCAATCCGAAAGTGAACACTCCCGTTCTCCAATGTCCTTCCAGATTTCCTTCGAGATGAATGTCAGATCTGCTCCCGTATCAACCTGTAGTCTAACGGCTTTCCCATTCATCTGCATTTCTATCTCAAAATCTTCTGACTTCACTTTCATCACTCTGATTGAATTCATTGACTGCTTGCTTCTTTTCTCTTTTGGCTTATTCTTGCACATCGTGCTCTTGTGGCTCTTTCTTCCACAAGCCAAACACTCTTTGTTTAGGAAGAAACATTCATTGCTGTGTGATACTCCACATCGATTGCATTTCTCTTTCCGTTGCTCATCGAACTGTTTCTTCCTTCCTTTCTCCGATGGATTCCGTTGTTGATTCTTTTTCACATAATTGAGTTGAGATGTTCTACCTTGCGTTTGGACTGCCATTGAGTCTTGATGTAATGAATGCAATCGATCACATTCATCCAGCAGTGTTTCCATACTTGTCTCTTCGTTCTTTCTCAAAACACTCAACAGGTGGAAACGCGTTTCTTGAAATTGAGGTAGATCAATAGAAGTAAGGAACATCATTGTCTTGAATTGTTCCACTTTAATGTCTTTCACTTGTGCACATTCCACTGCTCTGTTTATTGTGCTTGCCATCACTCTCAAATCATCAGTATGCGATTTGCTCATTCTCATGTTCAGCATCTTCAATCTTTTCTCAAAGATTGTGCTTTTGTCTCCGAACATTTTCTTGAGTTTCTCAACCGTCTCTTTCAGAGTATAGTTGCTTGCCTTGTGTGGAGCGATTGTATCCAGGTATCGATTTTCCACAGAGAAATTCACATGCCTCAGCAACATTCTTACTTTGGCATCTTCTTCCAGAGCTTCAGCATCGTTTTCAAACAGATCTTCATATCTGCTGTACCACTTCTCGAAGGTTGCACCTTCTTCTGGCTCATATGCGAAGTCTGTGATGCGTTTCTCAAGCGCATCAATCGATGGTCCTGCTGGTTTAGCCTGACTGCTACCTTCTCTCATTGCAAGTCTTTCTAGCAGGGCATTGACGAGGGCGCTCTGCTCTTGTTGTTGCTTCGCATGTTGCTCTTGTTGCATTTGCATTGCCAGCAAAATCTGTTGGACACCTTTGTCCTCCATTTCTTTACTTTATTGCTCTTTCTCTGGTCTCTTGAGTTCGACTTGTACGATTACAAGTAGAAGAACTTCGGACGAGGGACTGACCACAAAGCAACCTTTAGCTTTGCGCGTTGCCTCTTTCAATGAGGAACTGACCACAGAGCAACCTTTAGCTCTGCGCGTTTGCCTCTCTTACAACGAGGGACTGACCACAAAGCAACTTTTAGCTTTGCGCGTTTGCCTCTCTCAATGAGGAACTGACCACAGAGCAACCTTTAGCTCTGCGCGTTTGCCTCTCTTTCAAATTTGAAATCCTCCTCCAAATCCTCTTCGAAGTCCTCCTTCCAGAATCCTGATCGCCACTGTTTTGTACCTTGTTCTTGTAGTCCAACGATTCCAGAGATGATACAATATAGTCCAAGTTGTGTAGAGTCCAATATAAATATAGTTCAATCCAGCCAATCCTAATTCTTAGTCTCGCTCTCTTACGCGATACGCATCGCGCGCGAGAGGCAGATCATTTTTGCACACAACACCTCCCCCCTTGAGGAGGATACATAACAGTTCTGGAGAGGTTTTTTACCAAGTTGTTTTTTATTGCAAAATTTTATTGAATGAATGAAACTTGATTTGCGATGACACTCAGAAGAGCATATGTTTAGTGCAAAAGCTTGTCATTGCATTGTCCAGTGGCATTCTCCTCATCACCTCAGACATCTTATTGATTATATTTCGATGATCAAAAAATTCCTAAATTAAATATTCATTTTTGTGTTTCATGTTGTCTTTCCTTGTTTCTTCTCAGCCCTTCATGATTTACTCAATTGAACAATTAAATCACAAGATAATAATGTTTCAAACAAGAACTTCTTCACGTAAAACAGTTTTGTTTTCTCTCAAGAACTTATAATAATTCGGAGAGTGAAAACGATTGAAGTTCTCGACAACCATCATCATTTGAATATCCAACATATTCACGCTCCCAGTACCTTTCCGAAATTAAGAAGTGAACTTTCAGAGATACAGTCCGTTGGAGTGCCCTGAGCAGTCCTATCGCATTCTTTTCTCGCTCTCTTCGTTCTCGATCGATACAGAAACCGAAATAACCTCTCCCTACCCCCAATTGAATGACGTACCCCAGAATGAAACCATTTAAACGTTTTGTAGAATTAAGCTCAACACACATGAATTATACGTCAACAGCTGTTTCAAGTCAAACAATTGGCATTACGATAACAGAGTAAGCATGAAGTAGTAGTAATTGGTTTTATATTTGACCAATCAAAATAACACACCTACGAGATCGAAAACAAAATGGGTACATCGGGGCTTAGGAATGAGAAATCAAGGTTAACTCTTCCCAAGACATAATAGAAATTTTTTTGATGCGTTGACGGAGAAACGATTTTGTACTTCTACTGCTCAGAACCCCTGAACCAATTCAATTCTAGAACTTTCGTTCAGGACATGTCAACGAATAACATTAGAAAAAACGCCCCTCCCCAAATTGTAAGTTTTTTCTTCCAAACTTTCGAACCTAATTTTGAGCGTGACGAGGAAAACATGCAACTTTCTTCTTTCAGATATAAACGCCCTCACACATGAATCCTGCATGAAAACATCCGTAGCAGTTCAACCATAGAAGCAAGGACGAGAAGGGCAACAAATGCAATTAGATGCTGCGTAAACACGTCGATATTATACTATTCGTGTCCATTCCTTTTCCTTCTCGCTCAAAAATGAAATAAATAGAAAACGAATTGTAACAAATAAAACAACACAAAGCGATAATGTGAACAGATGTACTGTAACTGAGGATAAAGGGTAACAGAACAGCCGAAAGGACCACTCGAAAACAGAGATTCAAAGAAGACATCATACAACTTGCACAGTAGAACTTTTAACTGTACAGCAATGCTATAAAAATCAGTAAAGTTCATGACGAGGAGGAAAAGCTTAAAGAATCAAATGAAATACATGGGAGGGCACTAAATTTATGAAATACCATTAACTCAACGTCATAAATGATGATTATTCAACCATATATCGACTCAATAATCAACAATTGATCATTGAGTCGAATTTTTTTGTGCCCGAGGAGATGGATTCTCTGCTGTCCAATGTAGAAAAAACCACACAAGCCCCAGATTGATTCGTTCATCTCATCTCATCCTCGTCGTTAGCCTCATTCGGATTCATCATTCCTCAAATATCACAATCTATCGTAGCTCCGAGAACTTCTAGCAATAAGCTTACGAAATTAAGTTCATCATGATCAGATTTGAAACCTTTACTATCAAACCATTTCTTCAAAAAAGAAAAAAATTTATCGGAAGACTTCTCAAAATCCTCGTATTCTTTCATTTCTACCGGTACTTTTGTTCGACTGATTATTCTTTAACTAATAACTTTCTCCTCACACTTTCTTCTTTACCATAGCTTCATTCTTTTCCGTTTTTCATACTTTCCCTGTAAACTTCTTATAAAATTAAAATCCGAATATTTTGTATGTCATTACTTGGCAGGAAGGGAACTAGAGAGCCAACTTGGATGAATACCTCTCCGCCTCCTCCTGCTAAATACTAACCCCAGTGACCTACCCCTCCCCCTCCTCCTGCTAAATACTAACCCAGTGACATACCCCTCCCCCTCCTCCTGCTAAATACTAACCCCAGTGAACTACCCCTCCCCCTTTTCCTGCTAAATACTAACCCAGTAACCTACCCCTCCCCCTCCTCCTGCTAAATACTAACCCCAGTGACCTACCCCTCCCCCTACTCCTGCTAAATACTAACCCAGTGACCTACCCCTCCCCCTCCTCCTGCTAAATACTAACCCCAGTGAACTACCCCTCCCCCTCCTCCTGCTAAATACTAACCCAGTAACCTCCCCCTCCCCCTCCTCCTGCTAAATACTAACCCCAGTGACCTACCCCTCCCCCTCCTCCTGCTAAATACTAACCCCAGTGACCTACCCCTCCCCCTCCTCCTGCTAAAACTAACTCCAATGACCTACCCCTCCCCCTCCTCCTGCTAAATACTAACCCCAGTGACCTACCCCTCCCCCTCCTCCTGCTAAATACTAACCCAGTAACCTACCCCTCCCCCTCCTCCTGCTAAATACTAACCCCAGTGACCTACCCCTCCCCCTCATCCTGATAAATATTAACCCCAGTGACCTACCCCTCCCCCTCCTGCTAAATACTAACCCCAGTGAACTACCCCTCCCCCTCCTCCTGCTAAATACTAACCCAGTGACCTACCCCTCCCCCTCCTCCTGTTAATACTAACCCCAGTGACCTACCCCCCTCCTCCTGCTAAAACTAACTCCAGTGACCTACCCCTCCCCCTCCTCCTGCTAAATACTAACCCCAGGGACCTACCCCTGCCCCTCCTCCTGCTAAATACTAACCCAGTGACCTACCCCTGCCCCTCCTCCTCCTGCTAAATACTAACCCCAGTGACCTACCCCTCCCCCTCCTCCTGCTAAATACTAACCCAGTGACCTACCCCTGCCCCTCCTCCTGCTAAATACTAACACCAGTGACCTACCCCTCCCCCTCCTCCTGCTAAATACTAACCCCAGTGACCTACCCCTGCCCCTCCTCCTGCTAAATACTAACCCAGTGACCTACCCCTGCCCCTCCTCCTCCTGCTAAATACTAACCCCAGTGACCTACCCCTCCCCCTCCTCCTGCTAAATACTAACCCCAGTGACCTACCCCTCCTCCTGCTAAATACTAACCCCAGTGACCTACCCCTCCCCCTCCTCCTGCTAAAACTAACTCCAATGACCTACCCCTCCCCCTCCTCCTGCTAAATACTAACCCCAGTGACCTACCCCTCCCCCTCCTCCTGCTAAATACTAACCCAGTAACCTACCCCTCCCCCTCCTCCTGCTAAATACTAACCCCAGTGACCTACCCCTCCCCCTCATCCTGATAAATATTAACCCCAGTGACCTACCCCTCCCCCTCCTGCTAAATACTAACCCCAGTGAACTACCCCTCCCCCTCCTCCTGCTAAATACTAACCCAGTGACCTACCCCTCCCCCTCCTCCTGTTAATACTAACCCCAGTGACCTACCCCCCTCCTCCTGCTAAAACTAACTCCAGTGACCTACCCCTCCCTCTCCTCCTGCTAAATACTAACCCCAGGGACCTACCCCTGCCCCTCCTCCTGCTAAATACTAACCCAGTGACCTACCCCTGCCCCTCCTCCTCCTGCTAAATACTAACCCCAGTGACCTACCCCTCCCCCTCCTCCTGCTAAATACTAACCCAGTGACCTACCCCTGCCCCTCCTCCTGCTAAATACTAACCCCAGTGACCTACCCCTCCCCCTCCTCCTGCTAAATACTAACCCCAGTGACCTACCCCTGCCCCTCCTCCTGCTAAATACTAACCCAGTGACCTACCCCTGCCCCTCCTCCTCCTGCTAAATACTAACCCCAGTGACCTACCCCTCCCCCTCCTCCTGCTAAATACTAACCCCAGTGACCTACCCCTCCCCCCTTCCTGCTAAATACTAACCCCAGTGACCCAGGAAGGAGCCACTGATTCTATTTGATTGAGTCTGCATCTCGAAATTACCTTCACCCACGAAGCGAGAAGAAGCGCAAGGAAATGTTTCATAATTTTCACCTGGGATAAGATTCTTCTTTGACTGTGCATCTGCAATCTCCTTCTTCCTTTCTTCCAAGAAGAGATCCGTCGTGTCTTCTCCGTTTCGCTCCTCAACGATTTTCATTTCTTCATTTTGCTTAATCTTTAGAAAAGAATAACCTAAAAGGGATAGGCAGTGTCAAAAAATGATTACTTGAAATGACCGTAAGCGTAGAAAGTAAACCTTAATCTGTACGAGAAAGTCTCTGATGTGGTTTTTCATCTGAACGAGGTTGACGTTGAAGGAGAGGAATCCTTGAACTGTGATCAGAATCTGATCTCTGCAAAGTTTTTCTCGAAGAATGTCCTTTTAAAATCTTTTAGGTTTCACTTTTTCAGAGCTTTATTAAAAAGTTTCAAAAATGGTAATAGTAAAACCCATCAGCATTATAAGTACTTTTCTTCTTGGTCAGGTACGAATTTTTGATTCCAATATGTTTATTCTAAGATAGCGAAAGAGATGAAAAACTTCTCTAAACAAGCATTCTTTGTTGAATTCTGCCTTTTGTGCCGTTACTTAGGAGAATTTTTTGATATCAGAAAAGTTTTAAAAAAAAACAATTTTTTTTTTTAAATAAAAAGAAGGAAACGGTTAGCGAACTCTGAAAGATGTCCGAATGCTTGCTGCAGTATTCCTCCGATCACCCTGAAGACGTAGTCCACGTTCGAATCATTTGGATCGGGAGAGAGCGGCACTTTGATGTTGAACTCGAGTGCATTGAACAGCTTGCACATCACCTCCGCATGATAAGTCATCCCTGAATTAAAACTGTCTTCTTCTCGCTCCCTTCTCGTTCCGGTTCTTGGATGAATGCATCCATAGTTCACCAAAGGTCTCTAATGTAATTATTGAAAACATAGAAAGAACGACCACTCATCGAAAGGGAAAGTCTGGAATAATGAAAAGCGAGCTCAAAGTAAAGAGCGGAGAACGGAGAGCTAGTTACTCTTTAAAACTTCATTGCTCAAATAACGGTAGTTTACATAAAAATTTCTATAGTGCTGGTACGCTATGAATGAATCGTCTTGATCGACGAAGGAAGCTCCGATATTCTTAATTAGATGCGCAAAGGAGCCAACGAATTATCGGCCCCAAAGTTAAAAACTACGAATACTTGCTAAGACGACGTATGATTGAACTATGGCAAGAAGTGAAGAAAAACTTGTAAAACACTAGATCGGAGTACCGAGGAAACATGATTTAGTGATAGAAAATAACATAAACCTGAAATATTGGTCAGGAAAGCTATCAGAAAATTTGGCTGCACAAACCTGCGACTTGGACTTGATTGCTATCAGCCACAACGGCCAGCACGTGCTGCAGGATTTGCATGTAGAACCTGAAAAGATAGAGTTTCGCCAGACCGGAACCCCAGCCACTGACATTCTTCCAAAAAGCGAAAAGCTCCAACCTTTTGTAGAATGGCTGGCTCTGAGCGTCCGGCAGCTCACTCACTTTGTCCAACATATCCTTCAGTATGTCCAAACCTGAAATCAATCCAGACTCAATTCTCATCTAATTTTGATCTACCGGGGTAAATTGATGATGTGATGGGTTAGAGGTTTAAAAATAGAGGTTTAAATAGAGGTTTAACTAGAGAGGTTTAAAAATGTGGACACTCGCTCGATTATGATAAGCTTTTGAGAATGAGATATGTCAATCAATTTTTTTGTCAATCAATTTTTTTGTCAATGAACTTTTTTGTGTGAATGAACTACGAACCAATTTCGGCGACGTTTCTCATCGTGTGCTGGAAAGCCCAGACGACCGCATCCACGACGTAAGACAACTGCTGCTGCAATTATTTCTTTGGTGATAAAGAGTAACTACTCTCGATCCACAACATTCTCTGCTTTTATCACTTTCTCTCTATTGGCACGAGTAAGAAATTGACAAGGCTATTATTTCAACTATTTAGGGTAGATTTATAATTGAAACTATTTAGGGTAGATTTATAATTGAAATGTTAAATGAAATAGAAAATGAAAATAAGTGCTAAAAACGAAGAAATTTCAAAAAAAATGTAATTTCATATATTTATATGATTCCACATGGAATTTTTTTGTGATATGTGGAATACGAAAAACTCCATGAACACAAAACACGAAAAAGGACGAACCTCGGGGAAAGTCAAGAAGACAGGGAAGCAGTGCTGGGTGAGCGAGAGTAGAAGACGGAAAAATCCTGTTCGATGCTCTGGATATTCTTCGAAGTCCTGAAATGGTTATCGCGGGTAAAATGCCCAAAACTTCTCGGAAAACTTTTAAAAAACTACCATATATAAATAACAAAATTTAGATTGCTAATCTTCTACCTGCATTGAGGACATATATCACTAGCCCATTTCAACATTTTGAAAGTCGCCCAGCAGAAAACTCAGAGTAATCAGAAGCGAAAGAGTCTTAACTATCATGAACAATTATATCACCCAAGCTCTCTCCATTCCCTGCCTTCCACGTCTCCCTCGCTTCTCATTACTCAAAAAAAAACGTTAAAAAATAGTTAGCGTATAAAGGATTGACACCAGGTTGTTTCTTCCCACTCATCGAACGAATGTTTATACCAATATGACTAATCATGAGAAAACAGCAGGTCTTTGAGAGAGCGCGAGGGCGTTTTATGTAAGAGAGAGGATGCAGATGATCAAAGCATTCGTCTAAGCTCTCTTGGATAGCGCATAGATTTATGTGGATAGCGCATAGATTTGTGCAAAAATTTTGTCCGCAGTGCGGGTTCGAGAAGAATACTGATGGAAACCTTGTTAATCATCTCGAGGGTGCACTCAAAGACCGACTCAAATATGCGAGGAACTTCTGGCGCTGCTTTTTCCTGCAATATTACTTTTTTTGATATACACAACGACAAAATATAAATTTACGAAATTCAAAATCACATTCATGTTTTAAGGTCCACTTATAAAAAGTAAAGACCTTACCTCGAATGATCGATTCAACATAGTAGTAACCTTGAGAGCAGTCACGATGATGGAGAGAAGCGATAGAACCTTTGGTTCCCTGGCGCCCGGCACATTCTTCTGGTAGTCGAAGAGGACGGCGTCGAATAGAAGAGGCACGAAGTTCACCAGAACATTCTACAACCAAATTTTCGGCTCATAAACAATGCCTCGAGACTATACAACAATAAAAAACGACCGAGACATATTGAAACTTTTTGTAAAATACACAGATGAAGTAGTACTGTTTCTCTACTCATCTCCCAATTTTGTAAAATAAAATAACAATGGGATACTCTTTGTTAAATTTACAACCATAGGCCGTATGCATGGAGCAATCCAAAAGGATTATGAGCTTGGATTAGCAGTTATCCAAATACAATTCACTAATCCGGTATGCATGGAAGCTATAATACTTTTGGATTAGAGATAATCCGACAAATTTTTTTAAAACTTCTTTGGATTTTGTAATCCTTGGATTTGAATAATCCAGATTGTTATAATCTGTTTTCCATGCATACGGCCTCATAAGTAAAACATTGAAACCTATCACATATCAAGTTCTCATCAACTGTATTCTGCCTCAAAACACACTGGCAACAGTGGCCATTCGTGACTCTACAGCCTCAAGAGCCTATCACGGATGGAGCCGGATCATCCAGTCCAGAATCGAGCGCGACCTCAGGTGGCGGATAGAGGGACGCCATCTACGAAGAATTCGTGCTGGGAGGTAGCGGGAGAAATCCTGCCGCGGACCAAAACTGGGTAGTATAGCTCGTCAAAGGAGGGCGATGCCGGACCGGCCTGGGCATGCCACCGGACAAAACATCAGCCGATACTCCGCTATACTTTTCTATGGCGAGTCGAGGCGCCAGTCAAATAGCCTCTTGCCTATCTCCGGTAAACGACAGGCGAGACGTCTCTACTCCCACCAAAAACTATACTAGGCCGGCTTGACCACCCACTCCCAAGGCCTATAGCATGAACAGGTTGCTACAACGATGTCCGCCTTCACAAGGTGCAGCATGACAGTCTCAGGACTGCAAAGGACATCAAAAATCTTCTCCGGACGCATATTGTCTGGAGAACACGAGAACTTCTTTCATTAAAGAGAGTGTTCATAACCAAGTCTTCGATGCGGTATGCTGGCCGGCAACAACAACAACAACTGTATTCTGTTTCCATTACTAAACATCATCTTGGATCAGCCAACATCTTATACATACCTTTAAAAAGCAGCACATCCGCCAACCAAGTAACTTAGTCTTCTAATGGGGGAACTAACCTCTTCATTCTCCGCTTTTGCCACCCAAGTAGAGAAAAGAACGAGAATTTCTCTCTTCACTGCTCGCATCAACCGAACAACAGGAATCTGGATGAATTGCCATTATTCATCAGCCATATCACATAGAAAATCAATGTGTCCTGAATAGTACAATGGTAACATAGAAGGATGGGTTCAATTCCGCCCCGAGGACAATCTTCTCTTTTTGTGATGGGGATGAGTAAAGCAAGGTTTTTTGACTAACCTGTAGAGCTTCTTCTCCCATAGTCTTGACGGCCTCGCTGACATCTTCAGACAAGATCCGGTACACGTTCAGAGCGTCCTCGTAGATTCTATCAACACTCATCAACTCCATAGTTGCTACATACATTCAAGGCTTAAGCAGCCCATTCCAATTATCTAACTACGGGCCTTTGCTTTGACCCTTTTTTATGAGCGAGACCTTGAGGAAAAACCCTTATTCCCTATTATAAATCACTTGGTCACCAGTGCGATTCTTTTAAGACATAATCCAACCAGGGTGTGTTGAAATTTTTGTTCTAGGGCCGATAACCGGGCGAACCTTGTCGACGGGAAGAGGGTGGGTTGGAGGGAGAGTCAGCTAATTTTTAGTCTGTTTTCCGCAGTCAATGTAACCAGTTTAACCTTCCTTTCATAACCGAGGCCCCATCCAGAGAGCACAGAAATCTGTCTGAATTCTGTGAATAGCGTAGAAACAGTAAATTTGTATTTTATGCTGGAATTCTTTTATTTCCTACTCTACAACAACAATAATATACATACTCTCAAAAACCTATTCTTCTTAGGCGCCTTCCGTCCACATTCAAACCACGGGTTGACAACTCTTTTTGACAGACTGCAACCTCTTTTTGTGTTGACTGCACTCTCTTCAACCATTGATAAACTCACTTCTGCAGCTGAACCAGGAATGGGAGACCAATTGACTTGCAAGCAGCTACATTCGTCTTCAGCAGGTTTTGCAAATTGCGCAGAACCTGAATAAACAATTAATTGAAGGATATAAGTTATTATAGCGATCATCAGAGCTATTCCTCATCATAAGTCATCATTACCCGACGTTTGGAATTATAATCAAATAGGTCATGAATTGAGGATGACCTGTGACATATTCATTTATTTGAGCTGTCCTCTATCAAACATCCATATCATGGTTTCTTTGCTCATTCGAAGTAGACCACTCTGTGCAGTAGTGGATGGAGAATGAGGAGTGTACCTCGCATTCTTTGAGCAGCTCCGGGTTGCCCTGTGCATGAGTCATCACCTCGTCCCACACTCCGTTCGGAAGCACCATCAGGGAAGAAATCAATCGCTCCTGAAAATCGATAGAGGCAAATCAATAGTGTAACTTGTGGCCTTTGTGTTTCCTATATCGATTAATTTGGTTGATCACGAGTTGAAAAATCGTTTTCTTACCCCTCATAGAAGAGTAGTAGATCAAAAAGACTAATTATGAGGTTCTGGCCCGACTTAGAGAGATAACGACTGTGCGTGATTGAAAATCGAGAATGTCATAACAAAAAAGATGAATAATTAACTCGTATTTGAACATGAGTATTTCTAAAAGAACTCCTTGTTTTTTAAGAGTTGACTCTCAAAACTTGATGCGAACTCATTGACATTCAAGAGTGAATGGGTTTTGATAACTTTCCTACCCATCATGACCAAGTACAGACATCGACTGAATATTGAAGCAAACCTGGAGATTCGGATCCGTCTGAGCAGAGATGATGTGACCAACTGCTTCATAAAAGATGTGCACCTGAAGCTTATTTCAATCTTCCTTTTACTCTCAGAGTGAATTTCACAGATCAGGGGTTGAATGGTCAAATCCTTCTAAGCGGACCGCTGTTTCCAGGCGCAACGAACAACTGTTTTCTGTTTAATGGGCGGCTCACATGCTTTTCTCTTTTCGAATAAAACTAGTTGCCATCGGCGGGTCTTTTTGTGTTGAAACCTCTCAGATAATGTACTCATTAACCTGAGACTGAGAAAGATCACAGATAATAGTCGTCAATGTCGAAAGGATCTCATCCACGAATGCTTGCGTCTCGCCTGCTTGAGTCTGCAGTAATCAATACATGATCAATCAATGTGCGATCTATTAATAGATAACTAATCATCACTAAAATAATAAATACTTGATCCAGTCCAAAATAAGAATTAAGTCGATAGCATCTTTGAGGGAACTTTCGTTTATTAAAAACCTGAGCAAAATGTAGATGAAAAAACCAATCGTAACTATAGAAAACTCTCAAAGAAATCTTGACTGTTTGTTATTTAAAAAAACGAGGAAGCATTAAAAAGAAAAAATTCACTTAGTCAAAGCTAACCACAACGAAGTGCTTCTTGCACTTAATGGCAATCTTGATGAAGGTGTCACAGGCCATGTCTTGTACTCCTTCGTGAGTCTCGTGCATGAATTCGAACAACTTGTTGATGACCTACAAGCCACCGGATAAAACATCAGCCGATACTCCCCTATACTTCACATTGGCGAGCAGGATGTTTCTCCGACCCGCACTGCGAGTAAAAAAATCTATGCGCTTTCCAAAAAACCGAAAACTGTTGAAATATATGCGCTCGGAAAATTTTTTTCTCGGATTTTTCGTAGGGAAAGTTCGAATCATTTGAAAAATTGAATGTTGAACTCTGAAATAAATATAAAAAAACTGCGCACTCGAAAAAAGTTGTGCGGGTGCTAAGAAACACCCTGATGGGGAGTCAAGTCAACGTGATGGCGCCAGTAAAATAGCCTCTCTCCCTTCTCCCGTTAATGAATGGGTCTCGTGAAGAGGATCGCCGACTGCGGGTGTAGACGGATAAAGTTTCTCCGGACTCAAAAGAATCCTCCTCACTACCAGGGCGTTTCTTACCACCCACTCAATTTTTTTGAGCGCATAAAATTTCAAAATTTCCGAAAACTTTGAACTTTTTTTCGCAATGTCTCAAAATTATACCAGTCAAAAGCCGGAAAAAGTTTTCCGAGTGCAAAGATTTGAATGTTTTCCGGATCTTTTGGAGAGCGCATAAATTTTTTCCACCCGCAATGCGGGTGAGAGATTCACCCTGCTCACTACCCTATTTCAAAGGACTCCCCTGGACAGGACCTATGAGAGATTCACCCTGCTCACTACCCTATTTCAAAGGACTCCCCTGGACAGGACCTATGAGAGATTCACCCTGCTCACTACCCTATTTCAAAGGACTCCCCTGGACAGGACCTATGAGAGATTCACCCTGCTCACTACCCTATTTCAAAGGACTCCCCTGGACAGGACCTATGAGAGAGAGATTCACCCTGCTCACTACCCTATTTCAAAGGACTCCCCTGGACAGGACCTATGAGAGAGAGATTCACCCTGCTCACTACCCTATTTCAAAGGACTCCCCTGGACAGGACCTATGAGAGATTCACCCTGCTCACTACCCTATTTCAAAGGACTCCCCTGGACAGGACCTATGAGAGATTCACCCTGCTCACTACCCTATTTCAAAGGACTCCCCTGGACAGGACCTATGAGAGATTCACCCTGCTCACTACCCTATTTCAAAGGACTCCCCTGGACAGGACCTATGAGAGATTCACCCTGCTCACTACCCTATTTCAAAGGACTCCCCTGGACAGGACCTATGAGAGATTCACCCTGCTCACTACCCTATTTCAAAGGACTCCCCTGGACAGGACCTATGAGAGAGAGATTCACCCTGCTCACTACCCTATTTCAAAGGACTCCCCTGGACAGGACCTATGAGAGAGAGATTCACCCTGCTCACTACCCTATTTCAAAGGACTCCCCTGGACAGGACCTATGAGAGAGAGATTCACCCTGCTCACTACCCTATTTCAAAGGACTCCCCTGGACAGGACCTATGAGAGATTCACCCTGCTCACTACCCTATTTCAAAGGACTCCCCTGGACAGGACCTATGAGAGAGAGATTCACCCTGCTCACTACCCTATTTCAAAGGACTCCCCTGGACAGGACCTATGAGAGAGAGATTCACCCTGCTCACTACCCTATTTCAAAGGACTCCCCTGGACAGGACCTATGAGAGAGAGATTCACCCTGCTCACTACCCTATTTCAAAGGACTCCCCTGGACAGGACCTATGAGAGATTCACCCTGCTCACTACCCTATTTCAAAGGACTCCCCTGGACAGGACCTATGAGAGAGAGATTCACCCTGCTCACTACCCTATTTCAAAGGACTCCCCTGGACAGGACCTATGAGAGAGAGATTCACCCTGCTCACTACCCTATTTCAAAGGACTCCCCTGGACAGGACCTATGAGAGAGAGATTCACCCTGCTCACTACCCTATTTCAAAGGACTCCCCTGGACAGGACCTATGAGAGAGAGATTCACCCTGCTCACTACCCTATTTCAAAGGACTCCCCTGGACAGGACCTATGAGAGAGAGATTCACCCTGCTCACTACCCTATTTCAAAGGACTCCCCTGGACAGGACCTATGAGAGAGAGATTCACCCTGCTCACTACCCTATTTCAAAGGACTCCCCTGGACAGGACCTATGAGAGAGAGATTCACCCTGCTCACTACCCTATTTCAAAGGACTCCCCTGGACAGGACCTATGAGAGAGAGATTCACCCTGCTCACTACCCTATTTCAAAGGACTCCCCTGGACAGGACCTATGAGAGAGAGATTCACCCTGCTCACTACCCTATTTCAAAGGACTCCCCTGGACAGGACCTATGAGAGAGAGATTCACCCTGCTCACTACCCTATTTCAAAGGACTCCCCTGGACAGGACCTATGAGAGAGAGATTCACCCTGCTCACTACCCTATTTCAAAGGACTCCCCTGGACAGGACCTATGAGAGAGAGATTCACCCTGCTCACTACCCTATTTCAAAGGACTCCCCTGGACAGGACCTATGAGAGAGAGATTCACCCTGCTCACTACCCTATTTCAAAGGACTCCCCTGGACAGGACCTATGAGAGAGAGATTCACCCTGCTCACTACCCTATTTCAAAGGACTCCCCTGGACAGGACCTATGAGAGAGAGATTCACCCTGCTCACTACCCTATTTCAAAGGACTCCCCTGGACAGGACCTATGAGAGATTCACCCTGCTCACTACCCTATTTCAAAGGACTCCCCTGGACAGGACCTATGAGAGATTCACCCTGCTCACTACCCTATTTCAAAGGACTCCCCTGGACAGGACCTATGAGAGAGAGATTCACCCTGCTCACTACCCTATTTCAAAGGACTCCCCTGGACAGGACCTATGAGAGAGAGATTCACCCTGCTCACTACCCTATTTCAAAGGACTCCCCTGGACAGGACCTATGAGAGATTCACCCTGCTCACTACCCTATTTCAAAGGACTCCCCTGGACAGGACCTATGAGAGATTCACCCTGCTCACTACCCTATTTCAAAGGACTCCCCTGGACAGGACCTATGAGAGAGAGATTCACCCTGCTCACTACCCTATTTCAAAGGACTCCCCTGGACAGGACCTATGAGAGAGAGATTCACCCTGCTCACTACCCTATTTCAAAGGACTCCCCTGGACAGGACCTATGAGAGAGAGATTCACCCTGCTCACTACCCTATTTCAAAGGACTCCCCTGGACAGGACCTATGAGAGATTCACCCTGCTCACTACCCTATTTCAAAGGACTCCCCTGGACAGGACCTATGAGAGATTCACCCTGCTCACTACCCTATTTCAAAGGACTCCCCTGGACAGGACCTATGAGAGAGAGATTCACCCTGCTCACTACCCTATTTCAAAGGACTCCCCTGGACAGGACCTATGAGAGAGAGATTCACCCTGCTCACTACCCTATTTCAAAGGACTCCCCTGGACAGGACCTATGAGAGATTCACCCTGCTCACTACCCTATTTCAAAGGACTCCCCTGGACAGGACCTATGAGAGATTCACCCTGCTCACTACCCTATTTCAAAGGACTCCCCTGGACAGGACCTATGAGAGAGAGATTCACCCTGCTCACTACCCTATTTCAAAGGACTCCCCTGGACAGGACCTATGAGAGAGAGATTCACCCTGCTCACTACCCTATTTCAAAGGACTCCCCTGGACAGGACCTATGAGAGAGAGATTCACCCTGCTCACTACCCTATTTCAAAGGACTCCCCTGGACAGGACCTATGAGAGATTCACCCTGCTCACTACCCTATTTCAAAGGACTCCCCTGGACAGGACCTATGAGAGATTCACCCTGCTCACTACCCTATTTCAAAGGACTCCCCTGGACAGGACCTATGAGAGAGAGATTCACCCTGCTCACTACCCTATTTCAAAGGACTCCCCTGGACAGGACCTATGAGAGAGAGATTCACCCTGCTCACTACCCTATTTCAAAGGACTCCCCTGGACAGGACCTATGAGAGAGAGATTCACCCTGCTCACTACCCTATTTCAAAGGACTCCCCTGGACAGGACCTATGAGAGAGAGATTCACCCTGCTCACTACCCTATTTCAAAGGACTCCCCTGGACAGGACCTATGAGAGAGAGATTCACCCTGCTCACTACCCTATTTCAAAGGACTCCCCTGGACAGGACCTATGAGAGAGAGATTCACCCTGCTCACTACCCTATTTCAAAGGACTCCCCTGGACAGGACCTATGAGAGAGAGATTCACCCTGCTCACTACCCTATTTCAAAGGACTCCCCTGGACAGGACCTATGAGAGAGAGATTCACCCTGCTCACTACCCTATTTCAAAGGACTCCCCTGGACAGGACCTATGAGAGAGAGATTCACCCTGCTCACTACCCTATTTCAAAGGACTCCCCTGGACAGGACCTATGAGAGAGAGATTCACCCTGCTCACTACCCTATTTCAAAGGACTCCCCTGGACAGGACCTATGAGAGAGAGATTCACCCTGCTCACTACCCTATTTCAAAGGACTCCCCTGGACAGGACCTATGAGAGAGAGATTCACCCTGCTCACTACCCTATTTCAAAGGACTCCCCTGGACAGGACCTATGAGAGATTCACCCTGCTCACTACCCTATTTCAAAGGACTCCCCTGGACAGGACCTATGAGAGAGAGATTCACCCTGCTCACTACCCTATTTCAAAGGACTCCCCTGGACAGGACCTATGAGAGAGAGATTCACCCTGCTCACTACCCTATTTCAAAGGACTCCCCTGGACAGGACCTATGAGAGATTCACCCTGCTCACTACCCTATTTCAAAGGACTCCCCTGGACAGGACCTATGAGAGAGAGATTCACCCTGCTCACTACCCTATTTCAAAGGACTCCCCTGGACAGGACCTATGAGAGATTCACCCTGCTCACTACCCTATTTCAAAGGACTCCCCTGGACAGGACCTATGAGAGAGAGATTCACCCTGCTCACTACCCTATTTCAAAGGACTCCCCTGGACAGGACCTATGAGAGATTCACCCTGCTCACTACCCTATTTCAAAGGACTCCCCTGGACAGGACCTATGAGAGAGAGATTCACCCTGCTCACTACCCTATTTCAAAGGACTCCCCTGGACAGGACCTATGAGAGAGAGATTCACCCTGCTCACTACCCTATTTCAAAGGACTCCCCTGGACAGGACCTATGAGAGAGAGATTCACCCTGCTCACTACCCTATTTCAAAGGACTCCCCTGGACAGGACCTATGAGAGAGAGATTCACCCTGCTCACTACCCTATTTCAAAGGACTCCCCTGGACAGGACCTATGAGAGATTCACCCTGCTCACTACCCTATTTCAAAGGACTCCCCTGGACAGGACCTATGAGAGATTCACCCTGCTCACTACCCTATTTCAAAGGACTCCCCTGGACAGGACCTATGAGAGATTCACCCTGCTCACTACCCTATTTCAAAGGACTCCCCTGGACAGGACCTATGAGAGATTCACCCTGCTCACTACCCTATTTCAAAGGACTCCCCTGGACAGGACCTATGAGAGATTCACCCTGCTCACTACCCTATTTCAAAGGACTCCCCTGGACAGGACCTATGAGAGATTCACCCTGCTCACTACCCTATTTCAAAGGACTCCCCTGGACAGGACCTATGAGAGATTCACCCTGCTCACTACCCTATTTCAAAGGACTCCCCTGGACAGGACCTATGAGAGATTCACCCTGCTCACTACCCTATTTCAAAGGACTCCCCTGGACAGGACCTATGAGAGATTCACCCTGCTCACTACCCTATTTCAAAGGACTCCCCTGGACAGGACCTATGAGAGATTCACCCTGCTCACTACCCTATTTCAAAGGACTCCCCTGGACAGGACCTATGAGAGATTCACCCTGCTCACTACCCTATTTCAAAGGACTCCCCTGGACAGGACCTATGAGAGATTCACCCTGCTCACTACCCTATTTCAAAGGACTCCCCTGGACAGGACCTATGAGAGATTCACCCTGCTCACTACCCTATTTCAAAGGACTCCCCTGGACAGGACCTATGAGAGATTCACCCTGCTCACTACCCTATTTCAAAGGACTCCCCTGGACAGGACCTATGAGAGATTCACCCTGCTCACTACCCTATTTCAAAGGACTCCCCTGGACAGGACCTATGAGAGATTCACCCTGCTCACTACCCTATTTCAAAGGACTCCCCTGGACAGGACCTATGAGAGATTCACCCTGCTCACTACCCTATTTCAAAGGACTCCCCTGGACAGGACCTATGAGAGATTCACCCTGCTCACTACCCTATTTCAAAGGACTCCCCTGGACAGGACCTATGAGAGATTCACCCTGCTCACTACCCTATTTCAAAGGACTCCCCTGGACAGGACCTATGAGAGATTCACCCTGCTCACTACCCTATTTCAAAGGACTCCCCTGGACAGGACCTATGAGAGATTCACCCTGCTCACTACCCTATTTCAAAGGACTCCCCTGGACAGGACCTATGAGAGATTCACCCTGCTCACTACCCTATTTCAAAGGACTCCCCTGGACAGGACCTATGAGAGATTCACCCTGCTCACTACCCTATTTCAAAGGACTCCCCTGGACAGGACCTATGAGAGATTCACCCTGCTCACTACCCTATTTCAAAGGACTCCCCTGGACAGGACCTATGAGAGATTCACCCTGCTCACTACCCTATTTCAAAGGACTCCCCTGGACAGGACCTATGAGAGATTCACCCTGCTCACTACCCTATTTCAAAGGACTCCCCTGGACAGGACCTATGAGAGATTCACCCTGCTCACTACCCTATTTCAAAGGACTCCCCTGGACAGGACCTATGAGAGATTCACCCTGCTCACTACCCTATTTCAAAGGACTCCCCTGGACAGGACCTATGAGAGATTCACCCTGCTCACTACCCTATTTCAAAGGACTCCCCTGGACAGGACCTATGAGAGATTCACCCTGCTCACTACCCTATTTCAAAGGACTCCCCTGGACAGGACCTATGAGAGATTCACCCTGCTCACTACCCTATTTCAAAGGACTCCCCTGGACAGGACCTATGAGAGATTCACCCTGCTCACTACCCTATTTCAAAGGACTCCCCTGGACAGGACCTATGAGAGATTCACCCTGCTCACTACCCTATTTCAAAGGACTCCCCTGGACAGGACCTATGAGAGATTCACCCTGCTCACTACCCTATTTCAAAGGACTCCCCTGGACAGGACCTATGAGAGATTCACCCTGCTCACTACCCTATTTCAAAGGACTCCCCTGGACAGGACCTATGAGAGATTCACCCTGCTCACTACCCTATTTCAAAGGACTCCCCTGGACAGGACCTATGAGAGATTCACCCTGCTCACTACCCTATTTCAAAGGACTCCCCTGGACAGGACCTATGAGAGATTCACCCTGCTCACTACCCTATTTCAAAGGACTCCCCTGGACAGGACCTATGAGAGATTCACCCTGCTCACTACCCTATTTCAAAGGACTCCCCTGGACAGGACCTATGAGAGATTCACCCTGCTCACTACCCTATTTCAAAGGACTCCCCTGGACAGGACCTATGAGAGATTCACCCTGCTCACTACCCTATTTCAAAGGACTCCCCTGGACAGGACCTATGAGAGATTCACCCTGCTCACTACCCTATTTCAAAGGACTCCCCTGGACAGGACCTATGAGAGATTCACCCTGCTCACTACCCTATTTCAAAGGACTCCCCTGGACAGGACCTATGAGAGATTCACCCTGCTCACTACCCTATTTCAAAGGACTCCCCTGGACAGGACCTATGAGAGATTCACCCTGCTCACTACCCTATTTCAAAGGACTCCCCTGGACAGGACCTATGAGAGATTCACCCTGCTCACTACCCTATTTCAAAGGACTCCCCTGGACAGGACCTATGAGCAAACACTAACTTATTGATGACCTTTAAGCATTGAAGTCCATTTTTAAACAAAGGGAATATTCACAGCCAGAGCAAATAAGACTTATGATGAATATGATCGAGGACTTCAATCTGTGCCGATTAAAAACTGGGTTATTACATTCGGTACAAGAAGATGAAAAATTAAAGATTAAACTTACAGTTTTGAGAAACTTCCAGTGCGCCCGCAGGAATCGAGGGTACTGTCCCACGACGTACATAATATTCGATGCTATCACTGCCTTGTTGTCCTTCCCTCTCTTCTGCTCGCACAAACCGAGAAGATCTGCAAAGAAGAACATTCAAAATTGATACATCGCATGAGAAACAATACGTTAAAAACTAATTTTTTTAAAAGGCGTCCGGTTTCTATCCTTCTCCTCTATCGATTCGATTCTCAAAGCAATTCAAAAAACGATTATCGAAACTTGAAAACTAGTAATTAAGTATAACACTCAGGCGTTAAATGAGACCGGTCTAAGGTTTGTTTGTACGCGCCGAGCGAGTTGAAAAAGGAATGAGGAAAGGCAAAAAGAGTGGAAAGAGAAGTAGAGAAAAAGTAAAATAGAACGGAAGGAGAAGAGAATGTAGATCATTCTCGGCGCGAACATGTATGCGCCAACATAGCTGATCCGGTAACCATTCAACCCCTGATAACACTTAATAAATGAGCTTTTCAATTTTTTTTCAATTGAACATTTTCAAGTCATGCCGTGCATTATAGCGACAGATTACGAAATCGGCAATTTCAGATGCTTAAACGTTACAAATTGAAACAGAAAACCTTTTGAATGACATAACTTCTATCGGACTCATTAAACCTCAACCCGGAACTTGTTCTGTTCAGCTGATTCCCCCATGGGTGAAGAAAAGAGGCACAAAAAAGGAAGATGACTAACCTCGAATGACAAGAACAAGGAATCTCTTCTCGTCCTCTTCATTCATCGTCCCCGAGATTGAGCCCACGGCCCAGCAGAGAGTATTCAGATTCTTCCACGAGAAATCGTTCCCGTTCACCTGGACGCCAGAGTTGCATTATGAGATCCTTCTACAGAATGAACCCTTCTGTTAGGATCTTCATCTAGTTTCTAAAAATGAAATCTTTTTATCGGAATATCGATGAAAATTGCGTATCTATCGGATAAATACTAACCATTTCTCGAAAAAAAAACCCATAAAACTTCTAGAAATTCTCAAAATTAGTTCCATACTCAACAATTGGAGAAAATCTCAAAAACAATCCTGGCAGTAGACGACGAAAACTATCTTAACTCAATTTTTCTAATGAAACGATTCCGCAAATTGATTTGAAATCTGAAAAACAGGCAAACTTTCTTGAACTACAAAAATAATCACCTGAGTCGCGAGTTTATCCGTCATCTTCTGCTCTGTGTCTCGATAGTCGAGATGGGTGAGATAGACGAGCGTCTCTCTCATAATCTTGTACAGAGCCATCGAGTCTGTGTCCTTCACTATCTCGCGAATCACCTGCAGACACTTATTTCTCTCTCCCTCAACAGACTCTTCCGTAGGTCACTTGCACTGTAGAGAATTCTGGGACACGACCGTTCTTCTAGCGACGGAGTCTAGAATGACTAGCTTTCCCTTCTCAGCTCTTCATCTTTAGCTCGCTTTTCATTATCTTAGAATCCCTCTGCTCGGAGAGCTGTCACTTTTCTAAGTTACACTAGAACTTTGGTGAACTATGGACTCTTCTTAACTAACGGCCAAACACCCTGACCCAAAATGAAATATGAAATTCTTAACTAACGGCCAAACACCCTGATCCAAAATGAAATTCTTAACTAACGGCCAAACACCCTGATCCAAAATGAAATATAGATCATCTCAGTTCATACAAACTTGACCAGCTACTCAATTGATTCAGTAAAAACCCATATCAATAGCATCTCCGAGTGAAGCTTCGACAAACTTCATATTCTCGGAGGCGTCTTGTTTTTTCTCTCCACACTTTTCTATATCCATACATTTATAGTAACATATTGGTATAAAAATGGGCGCTCCATTTTTCGTTGGTTTTTTTCTCGATTAACGGCAAACAATCATAATCTGGTTGAACAATACTTAAGGCCATAACTGGCTTGAAACATGAAAATTACATTTAAAACTGACAATTAAACCATCACACGAAAAAAAAACTAATCCACCGGGCGGGATCGAACCCAGCAACCTCTTTCCAATCCGGAAGCAAGCGAGTTACCATTACACCACGGTGACGATAGTGCTATATGAAAGGCTGAACTGCCTTGCTCTAAGCATTTGAAGATTTACATTCAGAATCAGTCTTCTTTTTAGAAAAATTTCGGAGCTTCGACAAGAAACCTCTCCCTGGTCATTCTCAACGACGAGAACTTCTTCGGGCTTAGCCATTCTACTGATCATGATGACTCGCAGACGAGACAACGTCGGCCTGCAACCATTTTATGTTTACTGATCATGATGACTCGCAGACGAGACAACGTCGGCCTGCAACCATTTTATGTTTACATAATCGATTCCTGCTAAATTTAAAACTCCTCTTCTTTCATCTTTTTCTAACCATTAAAAAAAACATTATTGAATAAACCCTAACACAAATTATAGGTAAACTACCAACTAGCAGAACTGCTTTTTAGTGCAATCGAACTACCGACCCCCCCCTCCCCTTACCGACCGACCTCTAAATTTATTTCAGATCTTTCACTAAGTTAAAACTCGAAATAAGAAGTGTATTCTTCTAAATGTGAAACTAAATAGCCGTGACTCAGCCCAAACGGATTTCCGTAACTTGAAATTTAAAACATTTCAAACTAATCGTGCAATCGACCTACTGAAAATCAAGACATATTTCACCTATTACTTATTTCACCTATTACCACAAATATGAATTTGTTCTTTCATCTCAAAACTCATCATATTCTCAGTTCAATTGACACGCGCCTCACTCTTCTATTGTACTAAGATGTTTTCTCGTTGTTTATGAGAAAGTCAACCATCTCACATCAGTCTTATTTCATTCATTCTCGTCCTACGTCCTATAATTACCCTAAAACAAAACACAAATATCCCAAGAAGCGACACGGACGAGTAAAGGGTCCTTCTGGTATCATCCCTCGACATGATGATACTTCGGCAGGGAGTCATGTCATGCGAGAAGGGAAACTGGCGGAACATGTCAGAAGTCAGCCAAACCCAGTAGTCCAGACATACCTGAGACAATGCCTTTTTTAACCTTTAGACTTCAAATCATGGTCTTTCTTTTTCCTGTATCGCAACCAGTATGTTTTCAACCCACAGTGCTTGTAAATTCTATGCGTTATCCAAGAAAGCTGGTGATAAAAATTCTCTGATCGTCTGCATCATCTTTTTTACATCACAAGCTTTCGTGCTCTCTCAAAGGCATGCCGTTCCCTCATCATTTTTCATCTTGATACACAAATTCTTTCTGCGGGTGGGGAGAAACAGCTTGATCCTAACTACGCATCTTTCTGTTGAAAAAGCTGGTTAAAATACTAATTTGCATCGATGGTATATTTCAAACTTCTGGGGGTCTTTGTTTCCGTTTTGAAGAAAGTTCACTACGCGAAACCCATTTCCTCTCTCCATTTATTGTCTCTGTTTGTTGCCTTCTGCTAGTTCTATGCTAGAACTAATCATTGTTTCAATGACAAGTGTATGCTAGCTAAAACAAGGCAGTAATTCCAAGACTAGATGAGATTGAAGGTGGAACCTTGAAGATCTCAGTCTCCTCCACAGTGCTGATTTGAAGCAGCAAGTGGATGGCGTACTCGTGAACTTCCTTCACATCCGCATTCCTCCCGTTGCAAGCCTGAACTCATCGGGTTTCCGTTGCCATCGTTCTGTTGAAATTCTCCCTATGCAATGATATTAATCACAATAAATACATTCATTGCCCGTCGAGCTCACAATCATAGAAAAATTCTTGCAGTTGAACGCTTATAAGTTTATTTTGTCAAAAACATTGGCTTCATGTAGCAAGAGGACAAAATAAAACCGGATATGTGATGAACTAAGTAAGTATTGCTAAGATACCCTTATGGGTACGCAGGTATTGCTAAGATACCCTTATGGGTACACAGGTATTGCTAAGATACCCTTATGGCTACACAGGTATTGCTAAGATACCCTTATGGGTACGCAGGTATTGCTAAGATACCCTTATGGGTACGCAGGTATTGCTAAGAAACCCTTGTGGGTACGCAGGTATTACTAAGATACCCTTATGGGTACGCAGGTATTGCTAAGATACCCTTATGGGTACACAGGTATTGCTAAGATACCCTTATGGGTACGCAGGTATTGCTAAGATACCCGTATGGGTACGCAGGTATTGCTAAGATACCCTTATGAGTACGCAGGAATGATAGAAAAAAGGGTTGATGTGACAGGACAGCCGCAAAAGGGAAAAAAAGACTTGCCCTTTCTTTGATGCATCCGAAGATGCGAATGAACAACACCTATCACCTACCTTTCATTAACGCACCTATTTGGACTCATAGGTTGAATAGTAACCGGATGAGTTATGTTGGCGCATAGACGTTCGTGCCGAAAATATTCTACATGCTATTTTCTTACCAACCTATTTCAAATGTTTTCTACTTCCATTCTCATTCTTTTCAGCCTTTTCCCATCTCTTATTCAACTTGCTCGGCGCGTAAAAACATCACTTTAACGGGTATCATTCAGCGTGTTTCTTAGCACCCTCACAACCATAGGTTACTAAGGGGTACAAAAAACCTCCCGGCCCCCCGCCAGGGAAGGTAATTTTTTCTCACGTTCATAAGCTTTTATCCGATGCAGATTTATTTCCTCATGTTTTATTGTGGTGTTTGATAAAGTATGTAGCAGTCCATTTGCCATTTCATTTAAGTTGAAGAAGTTACGGTCAAAAACTCAATTGAGAAAACATTTCCAATAACACTCCGCTGTAAACTTTTTTTTCATTACTTGAATGTTAATTCAAGAAAATACAATAATAAACCGAATTTGTACACAAAAACCCGCCCGGCCCACCGCCCGCGAAATTTTTTTTGACAAATTTAGGTGACCTATGCTCAGAACTTTTTTCGAGCGTATAGATTTTCAAAATTTCAGAGTTCAATATTCAATTTTTCCATTGATTTGGACTTTCCCTACGAAAAATCCTCAGAAAAATTTTCCAAGCGCATAGATCTCAATGTTCTTATGAGGTTTTCGGAGAGCGCATAGATTTGTTTTTACCCGCAGTGCGAGTCAGAGAAACACACACCCTGGTATCATTTGACCTTTACTCAGACCTATTCCGAAAATCAGGCGATATTTTGAATGAAGATCGACAAACCTCAACGAGAGTTCCATGCTCGCGGAGGAAAGAAGTGAGGAATTGTGCCAGACTCGATATGAATCGCTGGTCGGAATCCGAACTCGAGCGGTAAGCCTCCGCCAGATTCGACGCGTCTCCGAGCAAGCGCTTCACCTGTCACATGAAAAACATATAATAAAAGTCACGGAGGAATTTGACTAATCGAAACGATCTGAAACCGTCAGACTTGATATACCACAAGTGTAACTTATCTTATTGGTATTTATCTTATAATCAGCTCATGAACTAATTTTTCAATGTAACAATCAGCTCAAATAAAACCTCATAACTTAACAAATTAGCGAAAGAGAAAGGGGAGAATGTTACATGCTGAGTGACGCGCATCGTGAAGAATAATAACTTATTATTATTATTACTAAGATCACATTTATTTAATTCTCTTTTTATTTTGTCGCTTATTGTGTTTTCTTGTTTTTAGTAAGATTGCGTTTCATATGAATAGTTCTAATTTTTCTGTGCACTTAACATACATTTTATTGCTTTGAGGGTATTTGCAATAACGCTGATGATGCTTTAATGAAGCGAAACGTCCGAACTCACTTTACTAAACCACACCGCATCTCAACACTGGTCCTACTTAGTAAGGGGAGAGATAGTGAGTCATAGAGAGAGAGAGAGAGAGAGAGAGAGAGAGAGAGAGAGAGAGAGAGAGAAAGAGTAACAAAGAGAAAGATATAAAAAGAGGTTCTAGAGAAAAGTAGGAAGAGAAAGAGAATGGATAGAGGGGAGAGGGGAGAAGTACATAAATGAAGAAAGAGAAAGGTTACCTCCAAGAGAGTGCTGACAAACATCTTGCGCAGTTTGACTTCGTATGTTCTCTCCTCTTCGGTAAGAAGGCCAATCTGTGCAATCTCCGTCAGGCATTGCAGGGTGATTACTCGGAACATATCCAGAGGCAGGAACTGAACCAAAACAATCCCTGTCTCTCAAATTACCTCGTCAAAAATTTCATTCCTCCGATAATTAGAGCGGAGTTCTAGAATAATGAAAACCAAGCAAGAGGTCTAGAGGAAGAACATAAGAGGGAGAGAGATTTTGGAAATATTAGAGATAAAGACTGTGAAGAATCGCGGGCTTTTCATTATTTTAGGCCTTGCTATGATGAGCGGTTACTTGACCTTTTTTTGTACACAAGTTCAGGTGAGCAATGTATGGTATGCATCTTTAGATGATCATTATGAACAAATTCTAGTCTCAAAAATACACTCGAACGCGACGTGCTGAGTTCCTGTCCAACGGAGAAATGGAATACAATTTGAGAATATTGGCACGAAAGCTTAACAATCAAATCGGAGATGGAGATACGGTTCAAGTTTGAAAATAACCGGCCTCCTGCATTTTTTTTTAAAAGTGGTATTAATTTTTTTTTTGGAACAAAAGGTTGGTATTTAGCCTTTAACTAATTTAGAGCCGCCAATCGTTAGAACATCGAAAACCTTCCTTTCTACCAATTAGCTCTATCATTACCCCTCTACATATGTTTTTTTTAAAAATTACCCTGCAACAGCTGAATAAGACTGTCTTTCAGACGTTTGTCTTTTTCTCTACTCTAGTTGCAGTTCCCATGTTGTGCGGTTGATTCTGCTAGAAGTTGTTTTGTTTGTTTCATAAACATCTATCTTTCCAATTACTTTTTTCAACAAAAGCAACAAATAATCGATAATTGAAAACGGAGCAAAGTTGATTGTTAGCAACATTTTCAGCGAGCAGTTCGGTGATACTCGTCTCGAAGACGTATCCGACCGGGATCCAGGAGAGAAAGCGATGCAGAGTGTGCAGAGTAGCGTCTACCATCTTCGAGTCATAGCAGCGCTCCTTAAGTAATCAATAATTCTCAGAATCAAAGTAGGTCATGTCACTTGCACTATTGAAAAACTAACACTCTTCAAGCAATTTTTTTTTATTCTCAAAAACCGCTTTTCTCCGCATTTAACCTCTAATGTGAAACTCTTTTTTCTAAATCCGACTGTTTGATCCTCTTTTTTTGAATCCAAGTAATCAATGCTAAGCTATCGTTTAGAATAACGAGCTCTGCTGAATGTGTCTATAAAACATATATTTAATGTTTGCTCGAGTATCATCAAGGTATTTTCTCCTCGATTCCTTCCCAGAACCTTCATACATACAGGTTTCCTTTCGACAATCTCAGAAGATCCACGCGAATGTTAAGAAAACGCCCGTAAGTATACCTTAAGAGATTCCCTGCTAGAAAATAAAACATCAGATCCGTCTGGTGATTTCACTTTTGATCCAGGAACTATTAGCAAGTTATGAGTAGGGGAGAATGAGCATATGGTAAGATTTAAAAAATAACTTTTCGCATTCTGAAATAATCGATTCGATTCATGTTTTGGACAAACTTTCCATATTTTTTGGCCTTTTTTCTTTGTTCTGATCGGAACGGACAAAAACTAACAAAAATAGTGACGCATAGTGTAAAGACGTCTTGAAACTGCCCACAGAACTGCTTCTTCAGATGTTGCTCTTTGGCTTGAGTCAAGTTTTGCGAACCGAAGTCGAAAACTTCCTCGCTGAAACAGTTTCTCCTTTCATGAAGCTCGTACAATGACTGCCTCATAAAATTTCAGCAAAATTCCTCCCAGTGAAAAATAGGTCTTGAATAGATTGCAATTAATGCACCAAATGGGTCCTCTCCAGCATGTTTCTCTCACCCGTACTGAGGGCGGAAAAATCTATGCTCTCGCCAAAAAAATTGAAATCTAAGCGCTTGGAAAAAAATTTTCTCGAATTTTCGTAGGGAAAGTCCAAATCATTGGAAAAAATTGAATGCTGAACTCTGAAAAAAAAAACTATGTGCTCGAAAAAAGTTGTGCGTGTGCTAAGAAACACCCTGGTCCTCTCTTTATCTGATCAAACTAAATCTCAAATAAGGTGAAGAAAGGGGTACCTTAGCAACTTGAGAATGTTCATGTTATTCACACAGATCGCGTCGCTGTTCTTGCTCGCTTCGACGATGTCTGAGATGAAATTCGGCCAGTTCTTTGGCCAATCTTGCTTCACAATCTGAAATTCATCACACTCAAAAGCGAATTTTCACCCTCTAATGCCTTTCCCAGTTTTTAACCACAGCACAGAAAAAGCAAATAGGTGTTTTTTTTTTAATTCTGACCAGTTAAAAGATAAGATAACGCTTCTCCATTACTGATTTGTCCCATGAAAGCATTCTCTGACTCTTCACTGACTTGAACGAAAACAAAATTGAGTTGTCGTAAACTTATTAGTACTGAGTAAACAATTACGAAAAATTATAAAGACGACTAAGGTGAAAAGGTGGTTTTAACTGAAATTTTTCTGTAATTAGAATTGTCATCCTATTGATTTTGATAGCAATTAATTAGAGTTATCGTGATAGAGATCTCGACTGACTTGAACGAGAACAAGATTAAGTTTGTGCAGTAGCAGTTCGTTCTCGTGTGCCAATTCATTTGTCTCGCTCAGTTTCAGAATGAACTGCACAATAAAACTCTTGATTCCGTCTCTTTGAACAGCAGGAAGTGTTCTCCATCTACAACAATATATCAAATATTTAGTTTCATGTCTTTATTGCAGTGTCGTGTATAATCGTATCATTGTGTCGGGAGAAACACTTTAATAATTAGGACTGCTGGTACACTTTAATAATTAGGACTGCCGGTAACGAAACAACTGAGTTTAATCTAGAGTAAGAGGCTTTCATGTTAAATTATATCCTCAAATGAACACCGTCATAACTTGGAACAAAGATATGGTGGGAGAGAGTATAACTCGACAACTCTACCTGTGATCGAAGCGAACGCAGGTCAACTTCACTGGTGGAAAAACGAGTGGATGTTCGAAAAATGAGGAGCGAGAAAAAGTTAAAGAGCAGAAAATGAGAGATAAGGCGAAAAAAAGGTCAAAACTGTGTAAAAGTCATAAATCAGCACTGCGGGTAAAATCTGAGCACAAGTCTATGCGCTATTTAAAAAGCTAGTCATAAAACTGCTCTGTTCGTCTGCGTGCTCTCTCAAAGGCCTGCCTTTTTCTAATAAATAAGTCATGTTGATATACAGGCCTTTTTATGCGGATGGCAAAAAACAGTGGCCGGCTTCATAAGTTACCAGCCCTGTTGCAAACTTTGAGAGAATATCTCTTCATGAGCTGACAAAAACCTCGAATAATAAGAAGCTCTTTTTTCTCTGCAGTTGACCTCTAACTCGCATACTTTCCGCTCGTAGAGCGGTCTTTTTTGAAGTTTTCAAACCATCGCAAGGGTAAGTTGTTGAGATATGATAGGTTGTTGAGGTATGATAAGCAAAGAATGGCTTGCTTAAAACAATTAACAAAGATCAAAAATTGATCTCTCTACCATCATCTTTCTGTCTTTATCATGGATTGTGGAGTTACACTCCTTTCATGACGCAATTGCTTCATCAGCATGCGTGACTAGAAAGAACGGTCATCGTGCCTCAGACATAGCAAGAAATCACATGGGACAATGTGTGCTCGGTTGGTGTATTGGTTAATGCTCTACAAGCCCCGGTTAGGACGCAGAGGTTCGGTCCCGGCCGAGTGCCAATTTTCGCCCGTACGATGGATTTCATTCATGTCTCAGCCCCAGTCTCAGTTGCTTAAAAAGATTAACAAAGATCAACCCTTGAATTTAATGAAACTTCTTTTTACAAAAAAAATTAAACTTCAACCTAATTTTGAACATTCCCAACTAATAAATTCACTTTTTCCTCTTACTTTTTCAGATAAAATTCTTCACCTGAGATATGAGATGAATAATCTGGGAAAAGAGGGTTTACCTGAGCAGTGATGGGAAGGGGGCCTCAAAAAAAGGGGCCCTACCTAAGCGAAGTTGGTGGCGGAGGGATAGAGAGAGTAGGCCCTATAGGGAGAAGAGTGCTCTACAGGGGGTTAGAGGGGCTTTCAGTTGACCGCTTCACTCTCATTCAAAATTAAGTAAATGAACTCATTTAAGTATTTATGGCACACTCTGTAAGTAGACGTTAGGATAAAATACTTAATTAGGTAAACGTGCCACTAAATTAAGTAGAAAAATTCTTATCAGGTAGACGTGTTTCTTAGAATAGGTAGTATCCTTTATGAATAGAGACCTAGGAAGCCTAAATTGCCTCAATTGCAACAAACAATTTATCGGATACAACTCGGCTCCTGTATCGGATACAACTTTAAACTGTATCCATTAATGTGCAGGAGAGATTAGAAAGACCTTTAAAATATTCCTCTATTCAAAATATCCAATTATAAATAGGCCCCGGGCGTTATAGGATGCTGTATAACCATATTATGGGTTGTTATATGTTTCCATGGACCACGTTTTTCAATTTGTGATTGAATTGTACTTGTTTATGACTGTTGATTTTTCTAAGGAATGATTGCTTAGGCTTCCGAAAAATATCAAAACTGATAGGATTTTAGAGAGTGTGTTGTTGGAGTACAATTATGCGGGGAGCTTTTGTAAAATGTGTGAGGGTTAAAATTAAATTCTGCGGGGGGGGGGGGTTGTAGTACAACAAACTTCTTTGTCAGGAATCGTGCTCGGTGGGGGGCTAATGCCGGGTGTAGACTTATGTCACTCATTTTCTTTGGTGGGAGCTATTGTAGAATCTTTCGTTGATAACCCAACGAGAAATCCCGCCGCGGACCAAAACTGGGTAGTATAGCTCGTCAAAGGAGGGCGATGCCGGACCGGCCTGGGCATGCCACCGGACAAAACATCAGCCGACACTCCGCTATACTTTTCAATGGCGAGTCGAGGAGCCAGTAAAATAACCTCTTGCCCTTCTCCGGTTAACGAATGGGTCTCGCCAAGAGGATCGCCGACTGCGGTGCGAGTGTAGACGGAGAAACTCTCTCCGGACTCAAAAGGATCCTCACCACCAACCTATCCCAAAAGGACTCCCTTCGACAGGACCTATGGGCAAGACAACAACAACAATTGTAGAATCTTGACATTATACTTTCTCCCCGCACATCTCAAAATTATATACTTCACTTTCGCACTCACAAAAAAATTTCATTAGTGTGTGTGGGGAGCGGCAAGGGTTATTCTTTTACGGGGGGACTAAAAGTGCGGGGCGGCAAGGGTTATTCTTTTACGGGGGGACTAAAAGTGCGGGGCGGCAAGGGTTATTCTTTTACGGGGGGGACTAAAAGTGCGGGACGGCAAGGGTTATTCTTTTACGGGGGGGACTAAAAGTGCGGGGCGGCAAGGGTTATTCTTTTACGGGGGGACTAAAAGTGCGGAGCGGCAAGGGTTATTCTTTTACGGGGGGACTAAAAGTGCGGGGCGGCAAGGGTTATTCTTTTACGGGGGGACTAAAAGTGCGGAGCGGCAAGGGTTATTCTTTTACGGGGGGACTAAAAGTGCGGAGCGGCAAGGGTTATTCTTTTACGGGGGGACTAAAAGTGCGGGGCGGCAAGGGTTATTCTTTTACGGGGGGACTAAAAGTGCGGAGCGGCAAGGGTTATTCTTTTACGGGGGGACTAAAAGTGCGGAGCGGCAAGGGTTATTCTTTTACGGGGGGACTAAAAGTGCGGGGCGGCAAGGGTTATTCTTTTACGGGGGGACTAAAAGTGCGGAGCGGCAAGGGTTATTCTTTTACGGGGGGACTAAAAGTGCGGAGCGGCAAGGGTTATTCTTTTACGGGGGGACTAAAAGTGCGGAGCGGCAAGGGTTATTCTTTTACGGGGGGACTAAAAGTGCGGGGCGGCAAGGGTTATTCTTTTACGGGGGGACTAAAAGTGCGGAGCGGCAAGGGTTATTCTTTTACGGGGGGACTAAAGTGCGGAGCGGCAAGGGTTATTCTTTTACGGGGGGACTAAAAGTGCGGAGCGGCAAGGGTTATTCTTTTACGGGGGGACTAAAAGTGCGGGGCGGCAAGGGTTATTCTTTTACGGGGGGGCTAAAAGTGCGGAGCGGCAAGGGTTATTCTTTTACGGGGGGACTAAAAGTGCGGAGCGGCAAGGGTTATTCTTTTACGGGGGGGGACTAAAAGTGCGGGGCGGCAAGGGTTATTCTTTTACGGGGGGACTAAAAGTGCGGAGCGGCAAGGGTTATTTTTTTACGGGGGGACTAAAAGTGCGGAGCGGCAAGGGTTATTTTTTTTACGGGGGGGACTAAAAGTGCGGGGCGGCAAGGGTTATTCTTTTACGGGGGGACTAAAAGTGCGGAGCGGCAAGGGTTATTCTTTTACGGGGGGACTAAAAGTGCGGAGCGGCAAGGGTTATTCTTTTACGGGGGGGACTAAAAGTGCGGGGCGGCAAGGGTTATTCTTTTACGGGGGGACTAAAAGTGCGGAGCGGCAAGGGTTATTCTTTTACGGGGGGACTAAAAGTGCGGAGCGGCAAGGGTTATTCTTTTACGGGGGGACTAAAAGTGCGGGGCGGCAAGGGTTATTCTTTTACGGGGGGACTAAAAGTGCGGGGCGGCAAGGGTTATTCTTTTACGGGGGGACTAAAAGTGCGGGGCGGCAAGGGTTATTCTTTTACGGGGGGGACTAAAAGTGCGGGGGGAACTTAAACGAAATTTAACCAATTCCTTTAAAACCATGAAGAACTAACCGCGTTTGAATGACACATTCGAGAATCTGGAGGGCAAAATACTTGGACTCTGGCAAGCCCGAATACTCCAGAATTGCATCCACCTGAGAAGTAAACAAAAAACACTCTTCAACTATAAATGGCATTCTTAAGAAACACAAGTTTAAAAAACCCTCCTATTAAATTTAAAAATAATTTTTAGATGAACTATTTGAGTCCGGTTGTGTATCGAGTGTTTCTAATTTCATCAATTGGGAGTATTCCAGATTCAAATCAGTGGGTTTCTCTAACTCGAAACGCACTGGCAACAGTGGCCATTCATGACTCTACAGCCTTAAGAGCCTGTCACGGATGGAGCCGGATCATCCAGTCCAGAATCGTGCGCGACCTCAGGTGGCGGATAGAGGGACGCCTCCCTACGAGGAAATGGGCATGCCACCGGACAAAAGATCAGCCGATACTCCGCTATACTTTTCAATGACGAGTCGAGGCGCCAGTCAAATAGCCTCTTTCCTATCTCCGGTCAACGACAGGCGAGACGTCTCTACTCCCACCCAAAACGATGCTAGGCCGGATTGGCCACCCACTCACAAGGCCTATAGCATGAACAGGTTGCTACAACGATGTCCGCCTCCACAAGGTGCAGAATGACAGTCTCAGGACTGCAAAGGACATCAAAACCCTTCTCCGGACGCATCTCGTCCGAAGAACACGAGAACCTCTCTCATTAAAGAGAGTTTTCATAACCAAAAGTCTTCGATGCGGGATGCTTGCCGGCAACAACAACAAACCCACACTGTGTATGAAATTTATGCGCAAATCTGTGCTCTATCAAAAAAGGCTAGTGATACAAACGCTCTGTTCGTCTGCATCCTCTCTTTACATCACACTCTCTCGCGCTCTCTTCTCTTTCGAGGCCTGTCGATCAATAATGATCAGAGATCTTGACATACATTAATATATATATCTGCGGGTAGGAAGAAACAGCCTGCTCCAAATTCGGGGTCCTAGTTGACACCTATACTACAATCTGACAAGAATACTTGTTAAGAGAAAATAAAGAGCCCTCGACAAATTGGTCAATGATTTAAAGAGTCGAATATAAAGGAAGATTAATAAAAAAGACCTTAGTCCAAGAATTAGGGTCCTCCTTGACTCGAATGAGCAAGAGATTCGCCTGTCTTTGTTCTTCTCCGCTTCCCGTATTCATCGCTGCCACTACCTGCAGAAAAGTCGACTCTTATACATACATGAGTCGAAAACCCCGCAAGCCACTCTCTCTCCGTAACTAACGCGGTCCAGCATTTGCACGTCGAATCTGCCATCAGTCTCGAACTGACACTTTGCCTCTTCGATGAATGGCAAAACTGCGGTCATTTTCGAAAACTTGCCCAACGAAGAACGCTAACTGAAACAATAAAGGGAAATAAAGCAATAGTAATCTGTATTTTGAGTTTTAAACTTTAGCTAGAATTTGGCTAACTTTCACTTTAGCACCCAAGCTTTTCAAGTCCCCCTCAGTAATACAATAGCCCCCCCCCTGCCCCGCAACAACTAAAAAATTTTTTGAGGGGCAAAAGTAAAACATATAAATTTGAGAAGTGGGGGAGAAAGCAATATGTCAAAATTTTACAATTTCCCTGTGCGATATGTCCCGTCCGTGGAGGCTAAAGTTAAACTAAACCTAGAATTCTTTTGACTTTTATACCGAGTTTATATTTCGTGATATTTGAAATAATATGACTCATATCAAGAAAACTATGATTTGCTAATTCAAGAATCCTCTTCAGGTCAGAAAAACTTCAAGTGATTGTTTTCAGAGCCTCCAATTGCAAAAAAAAATTGGAAAATGTCATGTTGAGTTCAGTCTTTTTCAAACGCTTAAGCCATTGATATGAAATTCAGAGCGAAAACTGAAAGTCAGCTAACTTGGTCAACAATTCACTGCTGAGAACTTTGCAGCAGCGTGTTCGATTTGCTCTCACTTTCACGTAAGAATAGAAATTGCAACTCTCACACTCTCTCTCACTCACTCACTCACACAAGGGACTGTGGAAAGTTGTCGTCTAGTTTGTCGTTTGTCTGCAACAATGATTACTTTCCAGATCACGGAATCATAATCGAAATTCACGAACTATCAATAAAAAATTTTGAACCGAATCAAAAAAAGTACAAAACAACAAATGGTGTTTTTAGCGCCAATACAATCAACACACAAATTTGTTAGTCTGAGTAAGATAAGCTGAAAGTTGAAAAAAGAAAAAAACTTCTAGAGTTATTTAAAAATGAGACTTTTGGCACATTTATTTGATATTCGCTTCACGTGACTCACGTTAGATAACTACTCCGAAGTATTTAATCTATCCAGTAAGATACTCGCGAACTACCTCTTGTTAAACTCGCGGCCTTTTTGCATGAAGTGTGTCTTCAAACACTTATGGAGCGTTAGAATTCAACTTTTCACTTTGCAAAGTAATCTCTGCAAAGTAAAAAATTTATACTTCTCCAACTTTATGCTATATTTTACCACTCGCTCGCACCGCTCTGTTTACTTCGCGGTTTTAGAGTGATGGAGCGTTCAACGGGATCACTTTGCGGAGATTACTTTGCAAAGTGAAAAGTTGAATTCTAACGCTCCATTATTCTTGCACTCATTATTCTTTTCTCATTTCACAAGAGTTTAGTGGACGGAAACGGTTGACTCCTTCGTAGAATGAACTTTCCATTTGATTCGCAATATAATTTCCTCCGTCAGATGTGTCGGTTTCTTTTTCAACCCTTGACTATTAAAAAATCAGTTTAAAACATTCAGACGCAAAATGAACGCCAACAAAGTAAAAAAGATGTTTAAATTTTTTTCTCACCAAAATGCTTACCATATCAGGTTTTTTTTCTTACTTTTCTTTAGGTCTACTGAAAAAAATATATAACTGGTGTGTATGTAGTTAAGTATTCAGAGTGGCTCAAAAACGCACTCACTGTAGAGTTCAGCGAAGAACAAAGGTGAGTGAGAGTACCGAAAATGTGGATGAATCTCAAAAACGAAGAGAAGTCTGATGTCTAAGAGAGTTAGGTAAAGAAGCAGTACGAATGAATTTATTTGATTGTATTCCGGCAGAAATATTTTATAAAACGTGATTATAGTGCAGGTAACATGAGATTCATGTCTGAATTCAAGTTAGTCCCCAGTTTCATGAAACTTGATAAGGTACTGATAAGAGAGTGTTTTTTAGTTCATGAGAATTATATACCGTTTATGCAAAATGACTTGACACAACCATCTCTAGCACTTGAAGAGCAAAAGAATTTTCAACGCTGCCGTCTTGGAGCTTGAAACGGAAAAAAAGTGATGGAGTGTTAGAATTCAACTTTTCACTTTGCTAAGTGATTTTCTGCTCGGCATTTTTTTGGAACGCTCCTATGTCTCACCACGAATTACCTTGAGTAGAAAAATGGACTACGGTATTACTTTTATAATAACCTTAACTGTTGGACGTAATCCAAGAATTTAACAGAAAAATCGTCGCTTTATCTTAGAATGCATATTTTCGTTTTTCTATCTGTCATTTCTCTTGCTTTCGAAGGTTTAACGTCGCTCGCGAAGGGTTATATAGGGATGATAAGTTTTTGAATTACAAACTTAACTCGTAATTACAAACTACACAAACTTAACTCGTAGTTTTTTGATGTAAAAATATTTTTTTAACGTAAAAATAATATTTTTACTAATTTTACAACAAAAAATTTTTTTTCAAGAATGCTCAAAATGATCAGCTAAGAAAAAATTTCTCGAAACCGTAGCGTTTATATATTTATATATAGACAATTTGGTACTTGTCCAGATCGACGTATACTCCACTACTTTTCTCCTTCGGGGGGCGGAGTCACGGATTTATGACTAATTTTTTAATACGGTCTTGTTAGCGTAAACTATTACTAAGCCTAAGCGTATTTTAATGTAAAAATAATGGAGAGGGATTAGAAAGAGAGGAAAATAAGAAAGAACAGGAGCAACATCCTGCAGGAAAGTTCTTGGATTACGTCCAACAGTTGAGGTTATTATAAAAGTAATACCGTAGTCTATTTTTCTTCTCAAGGTAATTCGTGGTGAGACATTGGAGCGTTCAAAAAAAATGCCGAGCAGAAAATCACTTAGCAAAGTGAAAAGTTGAATTCTAATGCAGTGTTTTTATTTGCGAAAAACATAATGAAACATAACGACATCCCGTTTTTTTTTCCATGTTATGTTAACAACTAAAATGTTCTCAAATACTCTCTCGCCGCAGACAACGAGAGACACCGCGACTTCTATGTCACAGAAAGGGCACAAAATACCGTACACCATGCACATTTGAAGCGCTATTCCATTTGAGACTATTATTTATACAAATTTTAGTTGTGAACATAACGTGGAAAAAAAAACGGGATGTCGTTATGTTTCATTATGTTTTCGCAAATAAAAACACTGCATTACACTCCATGAGTATTCACTAACGTATCTTCTCTAAAAGGTTGGTGAGTGAGAGTAGCGCCTTTGTTCAACTACATAAGGTGGCTTTTAGAAGTTTAGATGCTCCGAACGCCCAAGCCTAAACATGTCTCATTCCTGATAGTAACCGATTCCAACTCATCGATCAAGTGAAATGGTATGTGCACTTGTTGTTATAGTGTTAGTGGAGAGGAAATTAGCTGTTCAGCAATAGATTGTGATAAAACACTGTTTATACGATAATCATAAGAGTCTTTTTCGCCCCTGCTCAGACAGACTCATGTGCTCTCTGGGCGGGGCTCATCAGTGAGATCCCGGCCATTACAGAAGCACACCGTGCGCATTGTACACTGTACAAATGCACGCTGCACACTGTATAATTACAAATGCACGCTGAGGCGCGGGAAAGATAGAAAGAGTGTTTGAGTTAAGAATTTTCAGGCGACTCAGCGTGCATTTGTAATTATACAGTGTGCAGCGTGCATTTGTACAGTGTACAGTGCGCACGGTGTGCTTTTGTAATAGCCGAGATCCCAGAGAGTACATACAAGGAAATTTATAAAGGGTAATGAGGTATACAAAAATGTAGAAATAGAGACTCAACCGCTCCACGCATTGCGAACACGGGAAATGCATTGAAAATTATGGAGAAACATAAGAAACACTTCATTATTCAATTCAGGCAATTGACAAAACAAGGTGAGGGGACTTGAAAATTAGGGTAAATTCAGGCAACTTTTGAATTGTTTATATTGCAATTTACATTCCAGTTTTGGGGAAAAATTCACTTTAGGGACCCACCTTATTTTAGGGACCCCCGTGGTAGAAGAGGGACCCACCCTCCAGTAAAACGACCCAAAAGGGGAGGTCCCTAAAAGTAAAAGAACAAAAGGGGATCCCTAAAGTAAATGTAATTTTTAGTCCCACCACACAAATGGGAATCAAAGTATAATACCCGGACCTTTTTAATTTTAGGGACCCACCGACCAACACTTTTCCAGAAAATTTTCTGTGGAAGTTTAACTCCCCCTTGTTTTACTTTAACTCCCCCCTGTTTTACTTTAACTCCCCCCTGTTTTACTTTAACTACCCCCTGTTTTACTTTAATTCCCCCCTGTTTTACTTTAACTCCCACCCATTTTACTTCAACTTTCCTCTTTTAATTTTAACTCCCCTCTGTTTTACTTTAACTCCCCCCTGTTTTACTTTAATTTCCCCCTTGTTTTACTTTAACTCCCACCCTGTTTTACTTTAACTCCCACCCATTTTACTTCAACTTTCCTCTTTAATTTTAACTCCCCCCTGTTTTACTTTAACTCCCCCCTGTTTTACTTTAACTCCCCCCTGTTTTCTTTTAACTCCCCCTGTTTTACTTTAACTCCCCCTGTTTTACTTTAATTCCCCCTGTTTTACTTTAACTCCCACCCATTTTACTTCAACTTTCCTCTTTTAATTTTAACTCTCCCCTGTTTTACTTTAACTCCCCCCTGTTTTACTTTAACTCCCCCCTGTTTTACTTTAATTCCCCCTGTTTTACTTTAACTCCCCCTGTTTTACTTTAACTCCCCCTGTTTTACTTTAACTCCCCCCCTGTTTTACTTTAATTTCCCCTGTTTTACTTCAACTCCCCCCTGTTTTACTTTAATTCCCCTCCTGTTTTACTTTAACTCCCACCCATTTTACTTCAACTTTCCTCTTTTAATTTTAACTCCCCCCTGTTTTACTTTAACTCCCCCTGTTTTACTTTAACTCCCCCCCTGTTTAACTTTAATTCCTCCCTGTTTTACTTCAACTCCCACCCATTTTACTTCAACTTTCCTCTTTTAACTTTAACTCCCCCCCCCCCTGTTTTACTTTAACTCCCCCCCTGTTTTACTTTAACTCCCACCCATTTTTTTATTTCACCCCATTTTACTTTAATTTTCCTCTTTTAATTTTAACTCCCCCTGTTTTACTTTAACTCCCAAAAAATTAAGAATTCGACATTAAACCAGAAAAAACTAGTTGCGCGACGTATTATATAATCTATTTATATTATATAATCTAGAGAGAGAGAGAGAGAGAGAGAGAGAGAGAGAAAATACAATACAAACAAACAATAACAAAAAAACGAACAATAACAGAGAGAGAAATAGCAGAGGTGGGTCCCTGTTCTACCACATGTTTTCTTACAGTGCAATTGCTTTCAGGTGGGTCCTCAAAGTAAATTTTTCCCAATTAAATTCAGGCAACTTTTGAATTGTTTATATTGCAATTTACATTCCAGTTTTGTTTACTGCTTTACGCTCTGTGGCACTAGTGAAATTTTACAGCAGATACCGCTATACGGCTATGCTTCTTTGCTCCCAACGTTCATAAGTGCTATTCTGTCTTTACCAACAATGAGTGGAATCTCTCACTTCAGAATGGGAAAGCCGCCGAGTAGGCCAGGAACGAGTTCGTCTAGACTCCTCAAAGTAATCTTCCCCACCAAAGGACATCAAAGACTGTTTCTTTCAAAGAGTGCCTTACTACGCAAGAATAATCAATTCCAAGGAATCAATGTCCGACCCAGTCTTACTAAAGAGCAAAGAGAGAGAGAGTACTTGCTAAGACAAGAGAAACGTAAGTTATTATCGGAAGGAAAAGACTATGTCATCTTCGATGGTGAATTGATGCCCCGGAATGAAGCAGACCAAAAGCGACGATCAGCACAGCCTGGCTACTCCGCCTTTCCAAATGCTCGAAGCAGTCAGAACATAACAGTACGAGCTCCGAAGTCGACACGAACAAGCAGCGCCCTCATTCGAAGCCAGACGAATCCTACGCCGAAGACGTCAAACTGAGATCATGTACCGGTCTGAAAGCTTTCTATTTCAATATTCGTTCAATTAAAAATAAACTTTCATTGTTCCGTTCATTTTTTGAAATAGAGCAACCAGATGTAGTAGCTCTCAGTGAAACTTGGCTTAACTCTAGAGTAGCTGATTCAGAAATTACCGGTCTTCTTCCTTACAATGTTATTAGAAATGATAGAGACTCTAAAGGAGGAGGTGTGGCTCTCATAATGCGGGATCATTTAACTTTCGCTAGACAATCATTTTGTGATACATGTGAAGTTGTTGCGCTTGATTTGTTCTTAGCAAACTCATTCTGTCGTATAATAGTTTGCTACCGTCCTCCAAATTACAATGCTGAACTAACTACTACATTATGCGATTTGTTAGTAGACTTAACAGCATCTTGTAACTTCCCAGCTATCGTAGTAGGAGACTTCAACAGCGACTTTTTTTTTTTTATCTAATCCGTCAACTGTTTCTGATACGATTTTACGGTCTTTCGTAGATACTGCTGGCTATAATCTTATGCTTAATGATCCGACTCGCCATACCAAATGTATAGACTGGCTTTTGACAACTGAGAAGAATATTGTATCTAGCCCTTGCATCATTCCACCGTTTCATTCGTGTGATCATTCTGGAATTCAGTTCACCTTGCAATTTTCCTTTGCACTTCCTGAAAGCGATGTTATTCTTGATTTCGCTAGAGCTGATTTTGAAGCACTGAATGAATATTTTTCAAGTATAGAATGGGAGAATCGTTTTGACTATTTTCATGATATTGATGATTTGTATAATCGTTTCTGTAAAATAGTGCATGATGCGATAGAATTACATGTTCCGAGACGACTCCCTCGTTCTCCATTTGCCTCTTATCCTTCCTATATACATAGACTCATCAAATACAGAAATTCACTTTTTCTTGATATTACAATACCCTTCATTCGCACTATTTATATGAAAGCTAGTTCAGACCTTCTCAAACAAGTTAAGAAATGGAATAAGTATTGTGAGAGGAAAAAACTGAAGAGAGCAGCTGACCTCTATCGCCATATTGCTTCCCTCACCAAACCTAAATCAGCTCCCCCACGCTGTTTGAAAACTGCTACTGGTTGTACTGTTGTTGATTCTCTCTCGAAATGTGATTTATTAGCTTCCGAGTTTGCATCTTCTTTCACTAAAGACGATGGCTTTCCTCCTCCAATCTACGGTGATTCTATTCCTCCCCAACCAGATGATCATTTGTTCTTGCCTTGTAATGTTTACCGAGTTCTCTCCAAGCTCAAACCTACTGGTAGCGTCGGTGCGGATGGAATTCCTCAAATAGTTTTCAAAAAGTGTGCGAAATCACTCGCTCTTCCGCTCACTCACATTTTCAATTTCTCTTTATGGCTTGGTAAGACACCTTCCGTATGGAAACATTCTCTGATTACTGCTATCCCTAAGTCAGCGAAAGACTCTTCCCTACCGTCCTCGTATAGACCAATATCCATTCTCTCCCCTGCTTCTAAAGTCATGGAACGTTTGATAAGAGCTATCATCGATGAACATTTAGCGAAATTCGAATTGTTACCTCAAAATCAACATGGTTTTCGCTCCCGTGCTTCTGTTGTTACTAATCTTTTAGTCTGTGAAGACGACTGGACACAAGATATCAGTAAAGGCTTATCTATCGATGTGATTTATCTAGACTTTACCAAAGCTTTCGATACGATAAGTATACCTAAGTTATTGACAAAACTTGCACGTTTCGGTTTGTCCCTATCTTTGATGTCTTGGCTAGAATCTTTTCTTGACGGTCGAATTTTTTCTGTACGAATGGGCAAGACAATATCTGCTCCTCAACCTGTGACATCTGGCGTGCCACAGGGTTCCGTATTAGGACCACTTCTGTTTTCTCTATACATTAGCGAATTGAATTATGTGCTTAGCCCTTATCCGAATATACGCTATCAAGCATACGCTGATGACATTAAGTTATATGTATCTCACAGTGCTCACAATATAACTGAAAGAACTATCGAAATGCAGAATTGTCTAGATAATGTGTATAATTGGTGCTTAGCCAACCATCTTTCTTTATCTTCGAACAAGACCTATCATCTACGCTTAGGCAAAACTTCTCCTCCTTTCAATTATCACCTAAATAACTGTGTTTTAAAAGTATCTACTCAAGTGAGAGACCTTGGAGTCCAACAAGTACCATCTCTTCGCAGACATGACGCGATTCTTGAACGAACTATGAAGGCTACTAAAGCGATGTATGCTATGCTCCGCTCTATAAGCATCAATGATTCCCAAGTACTTGTTAAGTGTTTCAATACATATGTTCTACCTCATCTAGAATTTGCCTCTTGTCTATGGAATCCAATATACCGGAAGGATTCTGATCTCCTAGAAAAGGTTTTGAGATCTTTCTCTAGAATACTCTTTTATCGATGTTTCCCACAGCCTGATTATCCTCTCAGCCTTCCATGTTACAGAGATCGTCTGAATCTAATCGGCCTAAGTACTTTAGCCGAAAGAAGGGTGATTGCCGACCTTAAAATGGGTTGGAAGATCTTCAATGACAAGTCTATTATTGAAAAATCACGCATTTTCAAGAGCACCTCCTCTACCCGCACTAATATGAATGGTATTGCTATTGAATTTACTTCTTCGACGTCTAGATTCAATTGTTTCGGTTTACGTGTTTCAAGAATGTTTTACGTAATCCCGAGTGAAATACTGAATTCAAGAACAGTAGAACAGTTTATAAATCGTCTCCGTAACGAGAATGTGATATGTGACCTGGAGAATAACTAGTAGCATTTAGATATTTGCCTTACTTTTAGATACTTGCCTTACTTTTAGATATTTGCCTTACTTTAGATATTTGCCTTACTTTTAGATATTTGCCTTACTTTAGATATTTGCCTTACTTTAGACTTTAGATATTTGCCTTACTTTTAGATATTTGCCTTACTTTAGATATTTGCCTTACTTCTCGCAACACTTGAATATTATTTACAATGTCTCTCACCATAACTTTGCATTGCAAAATGTCGATAAAATATATATATATAATGAGGCACTTTAGTTTAGGGATTAGTGTTCTTGACTGTGAGAAGCTCGGTGAGAGTTCGGATTCGCTCTGATGGTCAATTTTGCCAAATTTTATTTTTACGTCAGAAAATTATTTTTACATTAAAAAACGCTTAGGCTTAGTAAAAAGTTGGCTTTAATCTACTTTAGCCGTCCAAAGATTTTTTCTCAGAAAGATTTTTTATTTATGAAAACTCCCTTCCCCCCCCCTTTCTCCTAAGGGCCCCCCTTCCCCCCTTCAGGGCCCCCCCTCCCCCCCTCTAGGGCCCCTACCCCCCTTTGCTTAGGTAGGGCCCTCTTCCTTCCCCTTTCCCCTTTAGGACCCCCCCTCCCTTCCCTGCTTAGGTAAACCCCCCTCCCCCCTTTCCTTTCCCCAAAATTTATAAAGATAATTTAAAAATAAAGGAAAAGAGAAAGAAAAAAGAAAGAGAAACAAATAATAAATAGAAAGAAAAAAGAAAGAATGAAAAAAGAAAGAGAAAGAAAAAAGAATTTAATAGAGCCTGGCCGTGTTTTAGAGGAGCAAAGAAGCATAGCCGTGTAGCGGTATCTACTGTAAAAATTCACAAGTCGTTCTGGCCTAGGCTTTCAAGTATTTTATAATGTTCTTCTCCCGCTTAGGCTTGGGTAAAGGTTACGCTGAAGAGTTCGTGCAAGACCACTATGTGTTAAGTGTGTGACCCAATGAACATTTTTCTTGAATACTGTAGTCCTCTCACCTTATTTTATAAATTGCCTTCAATCCAGCGCGGGAGCATCATTGTGAAAATTGAGCGATGTTTTCAGAGCAATAAAAAGGTTTTCAACAAATTATTGAAACAACGTATAAAGAAAATCTGCCCGTTCACAAAAGGCCACCGTTTCCAAGGCGGTGCATTTGAGGATAGAGGGCCTGGAGAAGCAAGCTGAAGAGGCCATGAAGATGGCCAGAGAATGGGAGAGAAATGCAAAGGCCTACGAAAAGACCGCACGGATCCTCCACCAAATGGCCGCTGCGGCCGGGGTGAGTCATTCCTAAAAGCTTTCCTGTTGCACAATTCTGAAATTGCATACTGATTGGAATGACAGCTCCACAACTTGAAAATCCTAGTTGTTTGTCTCATCGTAACCTCAGCATTATTCCTCGAGCTCTTGAAGTTAAAAAACCAAAACTTAAACCCCACCAATGCACGAAAGATTGCTGCTAGGATAAAACGGTGTGGCGAGTAAATCAGCAATGATCAATAGCTAACTGGGCCCCCTATAGCTCCACTTTTGAGAAGTTCTATTATAAAGGAGACAATACACCGAGAGATTCCTTCCAGAAAGCAGTTCTTGCACACAAAGGTTCTTGCACATCTTTGAAGAAGCCATTTGACTGATTTGAGCATTGAAGTATAATGTTATATTTTGCTAGACAAACACAGTTTGTTGAAGTAAAATATTTATCATAACTAAATGCGAAAATCAATCAATTGCCCACTTCTCCTTCCCACAAAAAAACTTCCTTTCGTTGCAGCCCGCAACAGAGCAGGGGAAGGCAGTCCGCAAGAGGAAATATGATGCATGATTTCAATAATACATGACCGTGACCACATTACCCCTTCCGTGCATTACCCCTTCCCTGAAATAATGACTTCATGCATGACCGCATTACTTTAATAAATAAATTCTATACAAAAGTGAGATGTAAAAGTACTTCTCTGATGTGCTTAAAACCGTTTTTGTGCGGGAGACCAGATACGCACAGATAGCCACCTCCAATTGTCTCCACCTAAACGAATTGTGAATTCTTGAAGGTTCCGTATTAATTAACCTTTTACCACCAATTCTTCTATTAGTTACTTCAGAGTTTTAACGCCTTTAAAAAAGTTTCACTGAAATGCGAAAAAAATAGGTTAAAACAGCTCGGTTCAAGAATTTTAAATTTTTTGACCTTTTTTGCTGCTCCCATTCCTTTCATTTGCTGCTCCCATTCCTTTCATTTGCTGCTCCCATTCCTTTCATTTGCTGCTCCCATTCCTTTCATTTGCTGCTCCCATTCCTTTCATTTGCTGCTCCCATTCCTTTCATTTGCTGCTCCCATTCCTTTCATTTGCTGCTCCCATTCCTTTCATTTGCTGCTCCCATTCCTTTCATTTGCTGCTCCCATTCCTTTCATTTGCTGCTCCCATTCCTTTCATTTGCTGCTCCCATTCCTTTCATTTGCTGCTCCCATTCCTTTCATTTGCTGCTCCCATTCCTTTCATTTGCTGCTCCCATTCCTTTCATTTGCTGCTCCCATTCCTTTCATTTGCTGCTCCCATTCCTTTCATTTGCTGCTCCCATTCCTTTCATTTGCTGCTCCCATTCCTTTCATTTGCTGCTCCCATTCCTTTCATTTGCTGCTCCCATTCCTTTCATTTGCTGCTCCCATTCCTTTCATTTGCTGCTCCCATTCCTTTCATTTGCTGCTCCCATTCCTTTCATTTGCTGCTCCCATTCCTTTCATTTGCTGCTCCCATTCCTTTCATTTGCTGCTCCCATTCCTTTCATTTGCTGCTCCCATTCCTTTCATTTGCTGCTCCCATTCCTTTCATTTGCTGCTCCCATTCCTTTCATTTGCTGCTCCCATTCCTTTCATTTGCTGCTCCCATTCCTTTCATTTGCTGCTCCCATTCCTTTCATTTGCTGCTCCCATTCCTTTCATTTGCTGCTCCCATTCCTTTCATTTGCTGCTCCCATTCCTTTCATTTGCTGCTCCCATTCCTTTCATTTGCTGCTCCCATTCCTTTCATTTGCTGCTCCCATTCCTTTCATTTGCTGCTCCCATTCCTTTCATTTGCTGCTCCCATTCCTTTCATTTGCTGCTCCCATTCCTTTCATTTGCTGTAAAAGTGGAATCGTCATGCGAAAAATTTCGAATAAGAAAAAAAAGGGTGAAAAAATTTCACATTTTCATAATGAAACAGTGCCAAATAAAACACTACGATTTAATCGTTTTCTTCTCTAAAATTTTGAAGCTCTGAATCAGACAATCACATCTTTTCTTTTTTTTTTCTTTTTTTTTTGTTTAAAATAAAATAAAATAAAAATCTGTTTTTTCTCCAAGCTCCCGCCTCGCGGGATAAAGGCCTTTTTCTGGATAGCTACCAGTTTGGGTAACAGATGAAGCCTTTGAAACTCTTGTTATGAGTGGTGTTACCTTAATGTGTTGAACTTTAATGCACCTCAATATTGTTTCGAAGGATTCTGGTTCGACGGATTGGCCGAGTTTGAGTTTTTCCGCCACTTGCCTGATTCATTTTGTCTGCTCATCACTAGTTCAAAAACATCCGGAACAACTGCTTCATGAGTTTCGTCATTGATCTTCACTGCCAGAAACTCGATTTTTTCAAAAACTGCAGACAAAAATCAATTTTATGATATCTCGCTATTGTGAACTTTAAAAAAATATTATTATTTGTAGTGCAACCAGAGTGAATCACAGTGAGTGATGTAGATTTTAACTTGTGCAAAGTTATTGTTAAATCATAACAGTTTGTTTTAAAAACAGGATATTGTATTTGCTAAAGCATTGTGTTATAAATCAGCGAATTGTGATATCGGGACAGATCAGTTAAAAATATTCGCGGATTTCTGATCCCGCATCCAGTAATTCTCTCTCTCTCTCTCTCTCTCTCTCTCTCTCTCTCTCTCTCTCTCTCTCTCTCTCTCTCTCTCTCTCTGCCTCTCTCTCTTCCCTGTATTTATGCCCAAAAAATGGACAGAATACCTTGGTAGCATTCTATCAAGCAGGATGTCGCTCTTCTTCTTTTCTTCGACGAGTTCTTTAGTTCTCGCCTCAACCTGAATCCACTTTATTCACATTTAAAATCCACTGAAAAAGCTTTTTTTAAAGAATACATAGTTTTCTTATCTACGCAATCGAAAGTATTAGCCAACTGTCTCCTGATTAGCTCAATCTTTAAGGACGACAATTTCACGTCTATCTAATTTGAAAAACGTCTACCTGTTTTGAAAAAAACGTCAGCCTAATTTCGTGCGACGTCGGCCTAAATTCGTGCAACGTCTACTTATTTTGACAAACACGTCTACCTATTTCAGTTTTTTTTATTTTCACGAACTTGTTTACGGGGAAATAATAAACGTCTACCTATTTCAGTGTAACGTCTACCTAAATAAACAAACACGTCTTCCTAAATTGACAAATACGTCAGCCTAATTTCGTGCAACGTCTACCTATTTTAGTCAAACGTCTACCTATTTTGACAAACACGTCTACCTATCTTGACAAACACGTCTACCTATTTCAGTTTTTTTTTATTTTCACGAACTTGTTTACGGGGAAATAATAAACGTCTACCTATTTCAGTGTAACGTCTACCTAAATAAACAAACACGTCTTCCTAAATTGACAAATACGTCAGCCTAATTTCGTGCGAAGTCAGACTAATTTCGTGCGACGTCTACCTATTTTGTCAAACACGTCTACTTTTTTTGGCAAACTTGTTTACCTATTTTGACAAACACTTCTACCGATTTAGACAAACTTGTTCACCTATTTTGACATTTTGATTTCGTGCGAAGACAACCTACGACTTTTTGCTGTCTCTGATGACTTTCCGCTGTATCTAATGACTTTTTGCTGTTTTATCCATGCTCACTCGCGGGTGACTGTCTCTGAAAGCTCTCTGAATAGGTAGACGTGTTTGTCAAAATAGGTAAACAAGGGACGACAATTTCACGTCTATCTAATTTGAAAAAACGTCTACCTGATTTAAAAAAACGTCTACCTATTTTGAAAAACGTCGGCCTAATTTAGGTAGACATTTATTATTTCCCCAATCTTTAACATATGAACGACTCTTTTCTGATAAGGTTTTGGTCATGGAAGAGATAATTTTTACAGGGTTCAGGAGCTTTCCGTTGATAAAAGCAGCTTTCCAAAGTATTTGAAAGGTTCATGAATTTAACGACGTTTACAATCTGTTCAATAATTGTGCGAAGCTTTCAATTTTTTCTCGGACTCTAATAGAATTTTATGAAGTTTGATTCATCAAGACTAAGCCGACGTCTTCTTCGAGGGTTCTTGCGTACGTCTCGAGCGTGGTCCATTAAGTTGTCGCTAATGAAAAATAAGTTCTTTTTAACTGAGCTCATGGATTAGTAAGGTTCTCTTTTAGTGTCCACGGTCTCGGAGAAACTCTATTCCTAGTTTTTTCCTCATAAAAAAGAAAATTCTTCTCTATCTAGTTATCCGACCGTCATCTGAATCTCTGGCTAAATATTTAATGAAGACACTCAAATTAAACCTAACAACATATAATTAAAGAGATAGCAGCAGAATCTCTGTGGGAAATGTTTTGATCATTTGGCTATCCTTTTTGTTTTGCAAAAAAACTACGCCTGTATAGGTACCCGATAAAACTGTGAATAATTGTGCTAACCATGCTCTTCATTAGAGACCGAACCGTCTCGATGTTTGATCTTTCCTTTGGATCTTCAGTCCAACAATCACGAACCAAATGCAACTGCAACGAGAAGAGAGGGATTCAGAACGTGAAAAGGTGCGAATCACTCATGAAGCACACAGAATGGAGTTTAAAGTAACCAGTGCCGGGTTGATATCAATTGTCTCCTGTATTGCAAGGTCGGGTCGCAAGGGATTCGCCCCGCCTTTCTTCACCAGGTACAGTATTTCTGCAAACAGATCGCGTTATTTTTGCAGCATCTTCACATCATCATCTCACTTCAAAGCATTCTTTTTAATTTTGAACATCAAAAATTTCATCGAAACTGTTGTCAGCGAGTTAAAATATTTGTTCATTTAATAACGATGTTTAGTTAATTTCAGGCTTACGCCAGTCTGTAATTTTCATAATTTAGAATCAGACTTGCGTTTAGAGAAATAACTTGCCAGGAGTACAATACCGATGATTTATAAAAGACCTTTGGCTTTTTCATTTCTGGAGTCCAAGTCCCAAGTAGGCGCCTTGGTGATGACTTCTGAACATATGATTGTGAATGAATAGATGTCGCCCTTTTGAGTTCCCTCCTAAGTGTATGTCCGGAGATGCTCGGGAGCTGTCCACAGCATCTCTGCAATTCCGGGTTTAAAAAAAACAGCAATACACCTTCAGAACCTTTTCTCGATTCTCATTCTTCACTTTTCAAGTTTTCGCCTTTTTAACCGGCGTATAAAATGGAGGGGATTCTGTTCATTGGTAGCTGAGTGAGAAGAGCATCAACTCAAAAGAAAAGGGGAAGATTCGATTGTGATCCTACCCACCCTTGGACATCAACAGATGCTAGGTTACATTGTATATATAGATTCAGATTTCAAATATATAGATTCAAATCCATCTTTATTCTTGATTATTGAAACATTCAAAATGTGGCATTGCATTGCAGAGTGGCATTTTTTTGTTGATACGGTCTCGTTAGCCTGAGCAGTACGGCCTCGTTAGCCTAAACTTTTACTAAGCCTAAGCGTTTTTAATGTAAAAATAATTTTTTGATGTAGGAAAAACTTTTTACGAACTGGAGTCTCTGATGCTCAAAATGATCATCCATGAAGGAAATTTTCGAAACCGTTTAAAGCCAATTTGTCGTCTTGTATTCCAATGTCTGCAAGACAAGACGCAGGGTATGAAGGAATAAGAACCGAATTTCCGTATTCTTACAGCTCTCTTTGAATCGTAGAAAAAATTCGACGAACACCATGAAGCCGTTTTGTCCAACCATGACAACTTCTATTAGCTCATCTTCATCAACACCTGAAGATGTTCTATTCGTGACGCTTCATTTCTATGAAATTGAAAAGTTTATTATTCAAGGTTGCTGCATAGGTTCTGCGTCTCATTTTCGTTCTTGAAACTTAAGCGGTCTGATTTCTCCAGTAATAGTTCGTTGAGTTATGAAAGTTCGTCCTGTGGAAGGGAAAAGTGATAGTGACCGTTAGATATGAGTATGTAAGGACCCAGTGATCGCATCAGCGTTCTTGTGAGGATTTGCTACCAGTTTTTCTGAAAGAGAGCCCTATCTAAGCGAAGGGCGGGTAGGGGGCCTAGGGGGGAGGGTAGGGGGCCCTAAAGGGGGGAGGGGACCCTAAGGAGAAAGGGGGGAAGGATATTTTCGTGAAAAAATCTCTTTCTGAGAAAAAATCTTTGGACGGCTAAAGTAGATTAAAGCCAACCTTTTCCTAAGCCTAAGCGTGTTTTAATGTAAAAATAATTTTCTGATGTAAAAATAAAATTTGGCAAAAATTACTCACCAGAGCGAGTCTGAACTCTCACCGAGCTACTCACAGTCGAGCACACTAACCCCTGCACTAAAGCGCCTCATAGTAGATATTGGCGAAGTAGTAGTCATGAACTGAAGGACAGGAAACAGAGCCGCGCGGCAGATAAGGAGCGCGACAGATCCGCCTGGCTTACTGGAAAAGTTTACAAGTGTATTCTAATATCTGCGTCTTGGGTGAGCATATAAGAGCAGAATTTTTAGCCGAGTACAACTCTTTCTTTTTTGCATAATATTATACATTTGTTTGATGATTCCTCTACATGATTATTTCTTACTGAACAAAAAACAAGGAAACTTTAAAACCGGTGAATAGTTTGCATCTTATGCTGTATCTTATGCTGTATTTCGGAAGTGGGATCTTTAAATTTGAGGGGTGGGGCTTTTGAAAATAACTTTTTTAAAAGGTTTTTTTTCATTAAAAAACACTTTGGCTTAGCAAAAAGTTTACGCTAACGAGGCCGTACGCTTAGGCGAACGAGACCGAATAAGAAAATTTAATTTTTTTGTTGTGCTTTTTAAACATTTTTTTGAACGCACTGAAAAGAGCCCCCCTCCCTTTAAGTAAAGCGCCCCCCCCCCAAGTTAAATTGTGCTCGGCAGTGTTTATTACCAGTGTGCAATTTGATGATTAAACATTTGTTGAGTTTTGCAGAAAATGTTAACTTCGTCTCTTTTTTTACAAGTTCATCTCTCTTTGCATCGCTCTGCTTTTCTGTGTCCCTTTCTGAAATTCTCCCACGCTCTCCGTCTTTTTTCGTTCTCTCTTCTCTCTCTTTTTTTTCTTTCTCGCTCTTTTCACTTCATCTCGCTGCAATGTTCCCCTTCCCTTCTCTCTCGCTGCAATGTTCCCCCTTCCCTTCTCTCTCGCTGCAATGTTCCCCTTCCCTTCTCTCTCGCAACTTGTGTGCTTTTTGAGTAATCTTTGGAACTTTGATCTATTCCTTTCAAAAACTTTGTAGTTTGTGTTCGTTGCATCAGTCATCATTGCTTCCCCTCCTTCCTCTTTTACTTCAAAGGAATCTTCTATATTGCTTCCAGTTTCTATCCGATCTTGTCTTCTAGCACGGTTGTGTTTCTAATTTTTTTGTTGTTTTTTCCATACTTTTTTCAGTTATTATTTTGCAACCGGTGCGTTACTTGGGCGGATGGCTGTTTTGTCTGTTATCGAAGTCTTAAAAAGTGATGCCCAACGATTTGTATAGAGAAATGTCATTCATCACAAATTCTGCGTTTTTAATAATATTTTGTAAAAGTTTTCTTGTTATCTCTTCTGCGTGTAAGTTTTCAGTTTTTTAACAAGTTATTATAATATTTTATACGGAGTGGCATTAACGAAATATAAATTTTTGATTTTTTTAAAAATCAAACATGGAAAAAGAACTACTAAAAAATGTTATCTATATATCATTTAAGCCGTAACAGTTTCGTTAGCATAAACTTTTGCCTGAGCCTGAGCAAATTTTGATGTCAAGTAACAAAGAGAGGCGATCGTCATCACAGTGTTGACCTTCTATATATTTACCTAAGCAGGAAAGGGAGGGGGCCCTAAAGGGGGAAGGGGGGAGGAATAGGGCCCTACATAAGCAAGGGGGTATGGGGCCCTAGGGGTAGGGGGGAGGGGGAAGGGGGCCCTAAGGAGAAAGAAGGGAAGGGAGTTTTCATGAATAAAATCTCTTTCTGAGAAAAAAATCTTTGGACGGCTGAAGTAGATTAAAGCTAACTTTTTACAAAGAAAGTAAGAGAAAAAGTAAGAAAAAAGAAAGATAAAAAATAAAAAAAGAGAAAGAAAAAAGAATACTAATTAATTGAGCCGGGCCGTTTTTAAATTGAGGCCGTGTTTTAGGCTCGCGACGCGTTAGTGCGTTCCGCGACGCGTCAGTGCGTTAGTGTTCGGTGTTCGTAGTGCACACCCCGTCACACAATGGAGGAAGGAGGAATTAAGTTTGCACGCAATTTTTATTACTTCAAACGATCCCGCCTTAAAGTAGCTAAAAAGGCGGCGGATTTGAAAATAATTTTAAAACACGCTGCGCGTGCGCACGTGCGTGTGCGTGCGAGCGCGCACGAGAAGAGAGCGAGAGACAACACTGACCAGTTAGACAAAAAAAAATCGATAAGGGCCGTTTTTCACTTTTTTGTTTGCGATTCGCAATGCATATGCATATGCATTGGGCAAGT
>OZ057406.1:18741654-19025816 GCA_964056735.1 Allodiplogaster pararmata
CTCAACTCTTCGTTGCCATGCTCGGAGTTACAGTAGTCGAGATAGCTCAGACAGTATAACATGTAGTTGGTAGTTGCTAACAGGTCCCGATAAAGGGTGTGATGATAGAATCAAATGCTGCCTTTCCAAGATCAACAATGTTGGTCTTCGCAACCACTATTTCTGCTCTGTGTATGCCGCGCGGATGATGGTGAAGAACAAAAGAGGACTCATCGTCAATGTAAGCAGTGCTGGAGGACTCAGGTATCTTAATGACAAATAACTAAATAAGCAACTAAAAAGATCAAAAAAATAGAAAGATGCCGGAGTTACCGTACTTCCGCTCGAACTGAGAATTGAGTTCAAGTTCAAGTTGAAACTGTCGTATTGATGAGACATGGAATGCTACTGAATCACACAATCACACAAAAAACCATTTTTTTTCACTGGTATTCAGCACGATTAGGACACATTGAGGTCGTATCGTCTGAAAATTTTTGGCCTTTAAGGTAATATTCACCAAATTATTCGTCTAAAAACCTTTGTTGTTCAATCGCGCAAAAAAAAAAACTGTTGAAGTCTACTTATGTCTGTTTTTATTTATAGAACTGAATATAAGAAAACTAGTTCAGTTGAGGTACCTGTTCAACGTGCCATACGGAGTTGGCAAAGCTGCATTGGACAGGATGACAGCAGACACTGGGAAGGAATTGGCAGATACCGGAGTGACCGTCGTGTCACTCTGGCCTGGCGCAGTGCGCACTGAAACTGTCGTAGAGGTCTACTCTTCGGAAAAGCATCAAGAGACTAGGGTGAGTGCATCAGTGACAGGTGCGCAGAGATTTAAGGGGGGAAATATAACTTGCCCCCCATTTTTATTCTTAAAATGATGATATTCGAACTTCTGCATGGATCAATAAAATTCCTTCTATTCCCAGTTCTGAAGTCTAATAAAATCAACGCAATTCTTCAGAAAATAACGGATTATAGCAAGGCGATTCCTGGGTTTCGTAAATTAGAGCATTATGAATGTGAACAAAAAGTATCGCTGTTTTCCCAGTGCTGCGAATCCTGGTTTTTTTTCCATCTTAGTAGAAGCGATCTTTATGTATAACTCTGTATAACGTTCGCGACACGTTTTGTAATGCCCTTAAAATGTGCATTATATTGTGCGCATGTTTAGCTCAATCGGTAACAGCATCGCACGGAAAGTGGTTACCTTTTCCGCTTACCACACGATTTTTGCACACATCCATTGAAACAGATCCATTACAGTCTTCGCTATAGAGATCGGTTGCTTGAAGACAGCTAGTATTAGTGGAACACATATGTTATATTCACGTGAAAAAGGTTTTAGGAGTTCTAGTTTTTTTAAAGATGGTAATGACATCAGGAGAAAAATTGCAGTTGTCGAAGATGTTCATGTCGGGAGAGACGCCCGAATACGCTGGATTGGCTGTGTCAGCGTTGGCTGCAGACCCCAAGAGACACAGCAAGACTGGGAGGATATTGATCACTGCGGATCTGGGGGATGAGTATGGATTCGTGGATGTAGACAGCAGATATCCGGCGAATATTCGAGGCCTCTCGAGCCTCTTCAAGATACATGGGTGGGAGAAGACATCAGAATGGATTCCTAGTTGGGTTAAGGTCCCTGGTTGGCTGCTCACTGTGTCGTCCAGCAAGTTCTAAGCTGCATTGTTGGTGAAAATAATCCATGCCGCAGACGATTAGAAATAAATAAGTTTTAAAAATGAAATTTAACTAAGTTATGCTGTGTTTTATCATATAAAATATTTTTTCTCTATGAACACCGGTTAGGCAACACTTTTGTTTCGTTATTCATTTAGTGTAGTTTATTGTAATTTTTTATAAGGGGTGGTAATCATTGTTGAAGCTTATATAGCGGGGCACTTCTGTTTATGTGAATCACTGGTATTCAAACATGGACTCATAACATTGCCTATATAATAAGTTCGGTGTCAAAAATAAATACTTGTTTTATCTCTTTAACTGCACGATCAACAGTGACTTCACGATCAAAACCCCTAGGTCCTCAGAACAACGTTTTTTTTAATCTGTAGAGGCCGTATGTAGCCTAATTTTTATCTAACCTCTTATAAGCCTATTTATTATAGTTATTCTAATGTGACAGTGACGTAATTAAAGAAGCGAGAAGCAAAATAAAGGCATTCACCATAACAGGAGGAATAATAGAACAATCACGATTTAGGTGAAGGTATGGACACATTTGAACGAAAAAAGAAAGTTAGAGTCAAATGGAGTGAGATGAAGTCTCGGATTGAAATGGGACTTTGAAGAAAAGATGAAAACCAAAAAACGTTTTACAGAAAGATGTTGACAAGCCACGGGATCGTTTCTATGTGAAAATTTGCTTTTTCATCCGTGAACGAACTTGGCGGAGCAATCACTGATGTCATGAAATGTTGCAAAAAAAGAAAGATTTTACGGTCTCTATAGAACATAGTTCATATATTGGGTCCGGGTGTCGCATAATGGTAGTTCTTCAAAATGCTCAGTTACACAGTTTTAAGGCAGTGACGCCTGGTAGAGAAGACAAATTGATCAAACCACCGCACGGAAAAAAGCTAGTCACCGGGGGGACTCGAACCCATGTAACCATCTCTCCTCTACCTCCTCTATCTTTTTTCCGTGCGGTGGTTTGATCAATGGTAGTTCCATTATGCGAAGAGTCCCAAGTTCGACTCCCACCCCGGACAGATCCACGCAAACCAAGAGGGTTAAGAAATGTTGGTATTGCTCTGGCACGAATCTGACTCTCCCGATTGCTGCTTCACCACCAGAAGTGACCCAGCGCGCAGTCACAGGTTCTGCCAGGGTTGGTATGTTCCGCATCTCAGGGGAGCGCGTACTCTGCCGCAAGGTGGTTACTATCGCTAGGAAGATTTATACTTCATATATTGAATCACGAACAGTATGTCCTAATTTGAATTCTAACGTATATTCGATGATGAGATTTGCTTTTCACAAACTAGTAAACTCGAAGTTTTTCACACAAAAATCTTAAAAATTGAAAACAACTAAAATCTTTTTCTTTCAATTTTTATGCATTTTTTTCAATTACGACCTCGCGTAAGCATATCATTCACTTGAAAAAGAGCTCATGATCTATTGAGTGAAGAGATTATTTTTTGAAACAGCTGGTTATGTTCTAGAGAAAACTCATCTTAAGATCAACTGGAATCACAGAAATACGTTTGTTATATATCATTGCTCCTATCAATCAAATGGCTTTGTCGATGGTAGATCGGCTGCATCACACTTTCGACCGGCATCGCTCGCGGGAGGTGTAGATAAGGTGAAACCTATCGCGCGCTTTCGAGTCGAAAAGAGTTTGTTAGCTCTTGTGCCCCTTCAGTGTCTTTCGTGTGCTCGGCTGCGCACAACACTCAATTCCGGCTCTGGGCAACCAGACCGGAAAAAGGGAGAAAGTTCCCTAGGTCCTTGGACCTTTTTTCTTTGTTTCCAAACCCCATCGATTCATCGAGACGGGAATGCGAACAGATAAAAGAAAGAACTGCACGTGTTCTCGCCTTGATAATTCTATTTATCTGGTAGATTACGCGTCGTGTTCATTTTTATCGTAAATTTCATCAATGAAATTTACCTTCTCAGAGGGAGAACGAGTTGGGTTTTCCCGATGCCGTGTCACTTGCGGACGAAGACGCTCCTCTTCAACTCATTGAGAATGATGAAAAAGAAGAGGAGGAAGACTCAGAAGTTAACGAAGACGACCCGAGCGACGTTCAAGCGGAACCTCCCGCTAAGAAGAGACGGTCTACGGAATTCGACTCAACTTCTCCACTTCTAAGGATACCAAAGTATTCAGACTTTTCAAATGCTGGTGAGCATGAATAAGTTATTGTTTACTTGTTTCCCAAATCTTATTTGACAAGTTGAAACTTAACGGCTTGTTTTCAGTGGATGATCTACCCGCCCCGCCAGCTGTGATCGAGAGAGCGACACGCACACGGGCCAAAGTGCCCAAAAACCTTCTGGTCGAGTTCGAAAAGGCGGCTGCGGGAACCTACATACCGTTTGGTGACCGAGATTGGCTTTACTCGGCGATGCCTCTCACTTGCAGTCCACTCGCTACAACTCCTGTCATCGATGACAGTCTGAAGACAAGTAAGTGAGAAGACGCTTGGGAGAAGATTTGAAGTAGCAACTAGAACAGTTTATGAACTTACGCTTAAGAAATACATTAACTGATGTTTCAGTTGCACCTTCCTACCGGATCCCGATGGGAGACCAGATGCTTGCCAGTCTGGACGAATTGGTCACCTCGGCGATGAACGCGAACACCTTCGCATCGGCAGCTACGGCGGCGGGAAATGCATCAGCTCATACGGGCTACATGCGACTTTCCAATCGGTTTTTGAGCATTCTACACCAGGATCTGAGCTCTCTCCGACGGGAGAGAATACTCAGAGGACTCCGAATCGATCCGAAGGTAGTACCAACATACCGGTCCGCTCCGTTAGAGCGAACCGCGGTAGCACTTCGTTACAACACTTCTGAGGTTCGCCCTCCACTCTTCGGGCAGACGTTGCTAGAAGAATTGCAGCGAGCGGCTCCTAACAGTGACCTACGCCGCTCCATCTCCATGCTCCAACGTCCATCTACGTCGCACTCGAGACGTGACGCACAGGCGGGGGCCTCATCAGTAAGAGGAGGAAAGTCATCCTATCGGAGGTCAGATAATTTCCAAGAAAGATTATTGCGAACTGATGTAGGGAGTCTGAAATTAGATGAATGGGTCAAAATCACAGATGACATTTTCGTGCTGAATACTCTAAAGGGCTATCGATTACCGTTCTGCCGCGAGTTCGAATGCTTAGACTATGAAAAGCGTACAGCACGGCGAAAATCTGTCAACGATCGAAGACTAATTATCGCAGAAGTCCAAGAATTATTAGAAAGAGGGGCAATAGAAATTACCCGAGATACATCAAAAATTTGGCTGTCATCAATCTTTGTGATTCCGAAAAAAGGGGGTGAACATCGAACCATTATCAACTTGAAAGCTCTTAACAAAATGTTGAAGACTGAGCATTTCAAGATGGAAAGGTTCGATATGGTCAGAGATATTACTGAGTCAGGCGATTTTTGCGCTAAGATTGATCTCAAAGATGCATATCACAGCTTTACCATTCATCCCGATCATCGAAGATTCCTTTGTTTCCAAGTAGAGGGCATAGTGTACAACTATAAGGTTTTACCTTTCGGTCTTTCTACAGCACCTCACGTTTATACTAAAATGATGAGACCTGTCATAGAACATAGCAGAACGCAGGGAATCAAATGCCTCATCTACTTGGACGATATTCTTATGGTAGCAAAAGAAGCTAAGATTCTCACGAATCAGGTCGAGTGGGTTGTACAATTCATACAAAGCTTAGGGCTAAAAGTGAATTTCAAAAAATCTGCTTTAACACCTGTTAAGAGGATAGAATTCCTGGGAATCGGCATAGATACTGAGGAGATGAAGATATTGGTCCCACCGGGAAAGATAAATCATCTGTCGAACGAAGCGGAAACCTTGATGAGGAAGGGCAAAGTAACCAGAAGGAAGCTTGCGGCCTTTCTGGGTAGAGCTAACTCGATCAGTATCGCATCTCGTGCGTCTACTCTGTACACTAGATACCTCCAAAAGCAGTTAGCACCTTTAGCGCGTGAGGGAGAGTATGGAAGACTCATCAAACTCGGTTTCGACTCTTTCAACGAACTAGAGTGGTGGTCTACCAATTTCCTTGATTTTGCATCAGAACCCATGATAATCCGCAGTCCAGAGGTTTCACTCATAACGGACGTATCAAAAGAAGGATGGGGGGCAGTATGTCAAGGTAAACGTACAGGAGGGCAGTGGAAGGAATCTGAAGCTGCGATGCACATAAATGAGCAGGAACTTTTAGCTTGTTGGTTGGGTATACAATCATTTCATAAGATTCTAGCAGGAAAAGCCATCAAATTGCTTTTAGACAATACCACTGCGATAGCGTATATCATCAAACGGGGAGGCACAAAAAGTAGGGGTTTAATTTGCACTAAACTCCAAATTTGGCAATGGGCCTTTGAATAACAGTCAAATTTGGTCGCCACCCACATACCGGGAAGATTGAACATTGAAGCTGATGAAGAATCTAGAAACTTTCTTTCGGAAGAATGGTCACTCGACACGAATTCTTGCATTGAAATGTTCACTTGGTTTGGAGAACCCGCGATAGACTTATTCGCTAGCAGAGTGAATTCAAAATGTGCGGCATATTTCTCTTGGCGCCCTGATCCCGGTGCTCTAGCGGTAGATGCATTCGCCCAGAACTGGAGGGACCTCGACGCATATGCGTTTCCCCCATTTAATCTGGTCAGCCGCACCATAAGAAAAGCTCTCTCAGACCGAGTTGATTCGCTATTACTCGTGGCGCCAGATTGGAAATCACAGGTTTATATGCCGCTTATTTCAGAACAGGCCCAGCAGAGCTCGAGAGTAATAGGTTTAGGGAGAGACCCGATATTGACGAACCCAATGGGCTTAGCTCACCCGTGCTGCTCACCACGTTTCCGCCTCCGCGCATGGAAGATCTCACCGGTAGGTGGATAAACAAAGGGATATCAGTAATCGCTTCTGCTTACATGCTAAATTCTTGGGCTTGTTCTACCCAAAAACAGTATGATGCGGTGCTGAGAAACTGGGTTTCGTTTTGCCAGGAATCAGGGTACAAAATAGTTCCAGAAGAGAACACCCTGATAAATTATCTAGCTGACCTTAAGAATAAAGGTAGAGAATATAATACGATAGCAGTTCATAAGGCAGCGATCTTATCTCATTTTAAAGCTAGAGAGGAGCTTGAAGAGATGCCGCTCTTAGAAAAACTTATGAAAGGTATTTTCCGAGCTTCTCCCCCCACTCCCAAGTATTCAAAAATCTGGGATGTTTCGAAGGTATTAGATCAGATAGCCTCATGGGGAGAGTCGAAAGAACTCACATTAAAGATGCTAACTCTGAAGCTCACTATGCTTCTGGCGCTAGCTTCACCTAAGAGAGTCTCAGAGTTATCAAGATTGAATTTGAACCACCTTAAAAAGGGAGACGATTCCTTCATTTTTTCTTGGGAATGACTAAGAACCGAAGAATAGGTCAAGAAGCACATACTGCCAAGTACTACAGATTCGTAGACACATTAGTCTGTCCTGTAGCATGCATCGAACAGTACCTGGATAAGGCGAAGTTTGAAAGACGCGATTTACACACCTCATAAGGCTGTAACGTCACAGACAGTAGCGAGATAGATCAGAGAGGTACTTAAATTAGCTGGAGTTGACTCTTATGGGGCTCATTCGACGAGAGCAGCGTCGACAACCAAGGCTAAAATGGCAGGGTTAACTTCCAAACAAATACTCGATGCAGCGAATTGGGCCCCCAATAGTTCTACATTCGAGCGTTTCTACTATAAGGGAGATAACGACAGAGAAGGCTTCCAGTCCGCAGTTCTCGGCGTGAGGTCAATCTTTGAAAAAGCCATTTGATTGATAGGAGCAATGATATATAATTATATATTTTGCTAGACAACACAGTTGTTGAAGTAAAATATTTATTATAAATTCATTGCGAATATCAATCAATGCCCGCCGCACCCATCCCTATTTATAATACCTCACTTCAGGCCCAAGAACGCGAGACCGGAGCAGCCAAACAAGCAGGTCGTGCCGCACGAATACAAGAAGCCGTTTCGAGGAAAGGGCAAGACGAAATAAATTGATCGTCACGGGCAAAAATGCACCAATTGGTGTAGTATCTTTATAATGTCTCAAGACAAATAAAGTTAACTTTGTTGTGTTGCACGCCTACGCACACTCAATATATACTGAAGGGGCACAAGAGCTAACAAACTCTTTTCGACTCGGAAGCGCGCGATAGGTTTCACCTGATCTACACCTCCGCGAGCGATGCCGGTCGAAAGTGTGATGCAGCCGATCTACCATCGACAAAGCCATTTAATTGATATTCGCAATGAATTTATAATAAATATTTTACTTCAACAACTGTGTTGTCTAGCAAAATATATAATTATACTGGAGAAAAAATATTTGCTAAATTTATTGTAGAATATGGAAAGGAGAGAATAATAGGGACTTAGAGAAAGAGGGAGACAGAGAGAGAGAGAGGGTATAAAAACATGGAGAAGTTCGTTCATAAGTTAGAAAAGATGAGCTCATTATCTTTTGAGGAACTTGTTATTCGCTTAGTCCTTGACCGTTCAAGTCATACCGATGAGAATAGTTTGGCGAACGCAATATACGCTTGTGGCACTGCACCTCGAGAAAGTATTAGTTATGAGAATGCAAGTAGATAAGGTAAATCGAGAGAATGACACACAGAGAGAAAGAGGGAGAGAGATAGAGAACAAAGAAGAAAGGGGAAACAAGAAAGAGACAACCATATGAAAAAATGAGAGAGAGCTCCTCCATCTTTTACTTTCTCCTCCTCTGCCATTCTATTTTTCTGTGTAGAGTCGTAGTGGGATTCGGCAAAATGCAAATGAAGCTTGGGGAATTTTGATGCTCCGAATACCCAAGTACAGGCGTAATCTCGCGTTGACGAATCACATGGCGGACACCTTCTTGCTCTATCTCTCTTGTCTCTCTCTTTACCTTCGACTCCGTTTCTCTTCCTTCCTCTCTCTCTCTCTCTCTTTCTCTCTTTCTCTCTTTTTATCTATCTCTTTCTCTTTCTCTTTCTCTCTCTCTCACTTTCTCTCTCTTTCTCTCTCTCTCTCTCTCTCTCTCTCTCTCTCTCTCTTACTCTTACTCTTACTCTTACTCTTGCTCTTAATCTTACTGTTCCTTTAATCACTCTCTCTTTTTTCTTTTCTCTCTATCTATTTCTTTCTCACATACTTTTTCTATCTCTTTCTTTCTCTCTTTGAAACTATCTCTCATTCTCTCGATAAGAGCAACCGAAGCACCAACTTTCATGAACGTCTGACACTTTCCTCAAACAAAAACTCTTCGCTCCGTTCATCTCGACAAGGAACTTCTCATATCATAATCAATCACTGTCTATTTTCCTTGATCAGTGGTGTGAAGAAGAAGAAACTTAAGCCTGGAGTAATTTTAAAATTCTCTGCTATCTCTTATGACTGAGTTTCCAGAACTTTATTCATCGCATAACTTTTCTCTTATTTGTCTTTTTATAGTTGTTGATTAACATTCCATCACAAATCAATTAGGAAGACTTAGGAAGACTTTTTCAAAAAGCTAACTAAACATGGAATGAATGTGTAGTTGATGTCATTGAATGGATTTAATTAGGAAATTGAATAAACTCACCCATTTTTTTCAGAATAAAAAAAGTATAATTTGCTCTTACGTTTGAATAACTAAATATTTCATGTTAAAAATTATGTGGACTCAGATGATAAACTTCCGGAGCTATTTATTGTAACTATGTACAAACATGAACTGTAGATGAATTATTCTTGTGAATCATATTTTTCTTATATTATTATATTTTGGTTTTATAATCTCAATACATTTTTAAACCAGTCCGATCTTTTTTATCAACTATCAACTCTGTATTACTATAAACTATCGTAAGGGCAACCGGTAGTCCACAGAGCAGATGATCTCTCTCTCTCTCTCCCTCTCACGCCCTCTCGCTCCCTCTCTCTCTCCCTTTCTCTCTCCCTCTCGGCCTCTATCTAACTTCCTCTCTCTCTCCCTCTCCCTCTCTCCTTCTCTACATCTCTCTCTCGCCGCGTTACCTGAACATATAGTTTATTCATGCTTCATACAGTCAATTCTTTCAGATGGGCTCAGTAGCCTTAGTTTTATATTATATCTAACTTTTTCAATGTGTTAACTCCTATTCTTTCTGCTCTCTAGATGTTTTAACTCCTATTCTTTCTGCTCTCTAGATGTTTAACTCCTATTCTTTCTGCTCTCTAGATGTTTAACTCCTATTCTTTCTGCTCTCTAAATGTTTAACTCCTATTCTTTCTGCTCTCTAGATGTTTAACTCCTATTCTTTCTGCTCTCTAGATGTTTAACTCCTATTCTTTCTGCTCTCTAGGTGTTTAAATCCTATTCTTTCTGCTCTCTAGATGTTTAACTCCTATTCTTTCTGCTCTCTAAATGTTTAACTCCTATTCTTTCTGCTCTCTAGATGTTTAACTCCTATTCTTTCTGCTCTCTAGATGTTTAACTCCTATTCTTTCTGCTCTCTAAATGTTTAACTCCTATTCTTTCTGCTCTCTAGATGTTTAACTCCTATTCTTTCTGCTCTCTAGATGTTTAACTCCTATTCTTTCTGCTCTCTAGATGTTTAACTCCTATTCTTTCTGCTCTCTAGATGTTTAACTCCTATTCTTTCTGCTCTCTAGATGTTTAACTCCTATTCTTTCTGCTCTCTAGATGTTTAACTCCTATTCTTTCTGCTATCTAGATGTTTAACTCCTATTCTTTCTGCTCTCTAGATGTTTAACTCTTATTCTTTCTGCTCTCTAGATGTTTAACTCCTATTCTTTCTGCTCTCTAGATGTTTAACTCCTATTCTTTCTGCTCTCTAGATGTTTAACTCCTATTCTTTCTGCTCTCTAGATGTTTAACTCCTATTCTTTCTGCTCTCTAGATGTTTAACTCCTATTCTTTCTGCTCTCTAGATGTTTAACTCCTATTCTTTCTGCTCTCTAGATGTTTAACTCCTATTCTTTCTGCTCTCTAAATGTTTAACTCCTATTCTTTCTGCTCTCTAGATGTTTAACTCCTATTCTTTCTGCTCTCTAAATGTTTAACTCCTATTCTTTCTGCTCTCTAGATGTTTAAACTCCTATTCTTTCTGCTCTCTAGATGTTTAACTCCTATTCTTTCTGCTCTCTAGATGTTTAACTCCTATTCTTTCTGCTCTCTAGATGTTTAACTCCTATTCTTTCTGCTCTCTAGATGTTTAACTCCTATTCTTTCTGCTCTCTAGATGTTTAACTCCTATTCTTTCTGCTCTCTAGATGTTTAACTCCTATTCTTTCTGCTCTCTAGATGTTTAACTCCTATTCTTTCTGCTCTCTAGATGTTTAACTCCTATTCTTTCTGCTCTCTAGATGTTTAACTCCTATTCTTTCTGCTCTCTAGATGTTTAACTCCTATTCTTTCTGCTCTCTAGATGTTTAACTCCTATTCTTTCTGCTCTCTAGATGTTTAACTCCTATTCTTTCTGCTCTCTAGATGTTTAACTCCTATTCTTTCTGCTCTCTAGATGTTTAACTCCTATTCTTTCTGCTCTCTAGATGTTTAACTCCTATTCTTTCTGCTCTCTAGATGTTTAACTCCTATTCTTTCTGCTCTCTAGATGTTTAACTCCTATTCTTTCTGCTCTCTAGATGTTTTAACTCCTAGTCTTTCTGCTCTCTAGATGTTTAACTCCTATTCTTTCTGCTCTCTAGATGTTTAACTCCTATTCTTTCTGCTCTCTAGATGTTTAACTCCTATTCTTCTGCTCTCTAGATTTTAACTCCTATTCTTTCTGCTCTCTAGATGTTTACTCTATTCTTTCTGCTCTCTAGATGTTTAACTCCTATTCTTTCTGCTCTCTAGATATTTAAAACTCCTATTCTTTCTGCTCTCTAGATGTTTAACTCCTATTCTTTCTGCTCTCTAGATGTTTAACTCCTATTCTTTCTGCTCTCTAGATGTTTAACTCCTATTCTTTCTGCTCTCTAGATGTTTAACTCCTATTCTTTCTGCTCTCTAGATGTTTAACTCCTATTCTTTCTGCTCTCTAGATGTTTAACTCCTATTCTTTCTGCTCTCTATATGTTTAACTCCAATTCTTTCTGCTCTCTAGATGTTTAACTCCTATTCTTTCTGCTCTCTAGATGTTTAACTCCTATTCTTTCTGCTCTCTAGATGTTTAACTCCTATTCTTTCTGCTCTCTAGATGTTTAACTCCTATTCTTTCTGCTCTCTAGATGTTTAACTCCTATTCTTTCTGCTCTCTAGATGTTTAACTCCTATTCTTTCTGCTCTCTAGATGTTTAACTCCTATTCTTTCTGCTCTCTAGATGTTTAACTCCTATTCTTTCTGCTCTCTAGATGTTTAACTCCTATTCTTTCTGCTCTCTAGATGTTTAACTCCTATTCTTTCTGCTCTCTAGATGTTTAACTCCTATTCTTTCTGCTCTCTAGATGTTTAACTCCTATTCTTTCTGCTCTCTAGATGTTTAACTCCTATTCTTTCTGCTCTCTAGATGTTTAACTCCTATTCTTTCTGCTCTCTAGATGTTTAACTCCTATTCTTTCTGCTCTCTAGATGTTTAACTCCTATTCTTTCTGCTCTCTAGATGTTTAACTCCTATTCTTTCTGCTCTCTAGATGTTTAACTCCTATTCTTTCTGCTCTCTAGATGTTTAACTCCTATTCTTTCTGCTCTCTAGATGTTTAACTCCTATTCTTTCTGCTCTCTAGATGTTTAACTCCTATTCTTTCTGCTCTCTAGATGTTTAACTCCTATTCTTTCTGCTCTCTAGATGTTTAACTCCTATTCTTTCTGCTCTCTAGATGTTTAACTCCTATTCTTTCTGCTCTCTAGATGTTTAACTCCTATTCTTTCTGCTCTCTAGATGTTTAACTCCTATTCTTTCTGCTCTCTAGATGTTTAACTCCTATTCTTTCTGCTCTCTAGATGTTTAACTCCTATTCTTTCTGCTCTATAGATGTTTAACTCCTATTCTTTCTGCTCTCTAGATGTTTAACTCCTATTCTTTCTGCTCTCTAGATGTTTAACTCCTATTCTTTCTGCTCTCTAGATGTTTAACTCCTATTCTTTCTGCTCTCTAGATGTTTAACTCCTATTCTTTCTGCTCTCTAGATGTTTAACTCCTATTCTTTCTGCTCTCTAGATGTTTAACTCCTATTCTTTCTGCTCTCTAGATGTTTAACTCCTATTCTTTCTGCTCTCTAGATGTTTAACTCCTATTCTTTCTGCTCTCTAGATGTTTAACTCCTATTCTTTCTGCTCTCTAGATGTTTAACTCCTATTCTTTCTGCTCTCTAGATGTTTAACTCCTATTCTTTCTGCTCTCTAGATGTTTAACTCCTATTCTTTCTGCTCTCTAGATGTTTAACTCCTATTCTTTCTGCTCTCTAGATGTTTAACTCCTATTCTTTCTGCTCTCTAGATGTTTAACTCCTATTCTTTCTGCTCTCTAGATGTTTAACTCCTATTCTTTCTGCTCTCTAGATGTTTAACTCCTATTCTTTCTGCTCTCTAGATGTTTAACTCCTATTCTTTCTGCTCTCTAGATGTTTAACTCCTATTCTTTCTGCTCTCTAGATGTTTTCTTACCCGAATAATTTACTCTTTCACCACTCAGTCGTTATCCAATCGAATCGGCTTTAAAAATATTTTCTCTCTTTCTATAATGTGTCAGTTCTATTCTTCCAGGTTATTAATTATGGGTATTACAAGCACATTGCTCCAACCTTCCGCTTATCCGCTTCAAAATACTTCATTATCCTCTAAAAAAAATTCCATTTTCTAAATTTCCTGTAGATATAAATCCAAAAAGTTTATGGTTTGTTTCATAGTTCAAAAGCATATGCTTTATCTCTAATGTTCCCTTTGTATAAGTATACAATGTATATGCCTCAGTTCGATATGACGTTGAACTCTCACTTATGTTGATATGAGGCCTAAAAAAGGGCCTTCTTATGTTTATTGATATTTTTCTCTACCTCATACCAGACATCGCGTAACAGTTCCGGGTTACTCGTTGTTAATCCGTGATGTGAACAAATCTTGAATAACTAACTCCTTGAATCAAAAATAAACTCTAATAACAAACCATGTTTTTTGATATTCAAATTTGTACTCCTTGTTAATAATACTAAGCAGTTTTGGCAGTCTTTTATCTATTCTCCATAACCTATTTCAAAATTATATCAGTTATCCATGTTCTTATTTCAATATTCTGTTTCATCAAACTGTGGTATTACTCTTTATTTCTCTTCTAAACTACAGTGCAAAAAAGTTTGTACTACGGACGAAATTGGAACCCAGCCATCTCCCCATCTCTTACCAGGGTCAACCCAGCCATCTCCCCATCTCTGACCAGGATCGCTAAAGCAATATCGATTAATTAACCAATAACACATCGCTAAAGCATGAGAGTCAGCTATATGAAAGGCGGGAATAAGTTGTTTATCTTAACCCAGCCTCAATTACTTTGAAGTGTGAAACTAAACCTTTGCTAATTTCCTTTTTCACAAAATACTCTGTGTCCTTTTTGGTAAAGAGAGTAATCGTTTCTCAGTCCTTTTATTCGCTTGTTCGATATAAGAGTCGTTGTCCCATCCCCGTATATAACGAAAGGGGAAAGTTACGGCTAGGGTTAGAGTTGATTTGCATTCTCTTCATTCATAGCTAACTAAATCTTTGTCGCGGTTTCCCCGCCTTCTATTCTCCTCTCTCGGCTTCATTCCTCTGTCGACTTCTCTTCGATGCAGTTCCATCCTATGAAGAAAATGAAAAGAAAGATAGAAGGAGGAAATTGAAGAGAAATTTAGAAAGACAGAGAAATATATGAAGAGAGAAAGACAGAACTTTTTAAAGGAAGATACAAAGAAAGAGGGAGAGGCAGAGAGCGTTTGTAAGACAGGATTGGAAAAATACGAAACAGAGAGAGATACAGAAGTAAACAGAAAAAAGGAGAGGAAAAAGGGTAACCAAAATAGAGAGCGCTCAGCAGTAATCATAGATTTCATGTTCAAAAACTGTTCTATATTCTCAAGTTTTCTGAGTTTCACCCGCAGTTTCTAAAGTTTTCTCGTAGTTTTTTCTAAAATCATACTAAAAATTTTGTTCAAAACAAAATAATGTCTAATTTTCTTACTGATACAACTACGTCCTCATGGAAAAATAGCTTTTTTTGATATCATTCTTTTCTTATTCTCAGCATTGACCCACGCCGGCCGAAGGAGGAGTAGGACCTGCTGAACGCTTCTGATTCCAACAGAATTTTAAGGCTCATGTCTTGTCTGAAGGTCTTGGGTAACCTTGTTCTTGGTTTGTCTCATGGGCCCCCGTCTCATGGCTCGTCTTTGATTCTTCTATGAAAACTTTATCTAATCGCCTAATTCAATGGTATTTCGCTTGGCTCGTTTTCGGTTTTGAAACTCAAGCACTTGAACAAGAGAAGCTTCTCATGCCCTAAGGCTTACTAAAAGAGAAAAAAGTACAGGGTGCGGCACGTGAACAGTATTTTTTTCGATAAAAACTTAACGAATTAAGCAGATCAGGCAAAAATTTCAACAAAGTTTATTAAAATAGTTTGGGATAAAATTGCACTTTCCAATTTCGAAAGCCTCCCCTTCTTTATACAGACGCGGAGTTGTTTATGGAACACCCACAGTGGTGGACAGGTAAGCGACGTCAAGATCAACCTACGCCTTCTGTAGGGTGCGCTTGAGACTTTCCAAATTATTGGGAGAAGCAAAGGCCTTGCTCTCAAGGACCGACCACACAGAGAAGTCCAGGATATTCAAATTAGGCGAGTACAAAGGTCAACGTCCAGTTGCGTCCCGCGAAGTGAGACTGGCTCCAGGGAAGTACTACCTTCACGAGAATGCCGTTCCGGTAGTTATTGGCCTTTACTTTGACACCCTGCAGAAAACGAATGGAGTCTTGCCAGTCGTGCAAATCGCGGCCCAGATCATTACAGAAGCGGGATGGCTGTTTCTCGAAACGTAGTGGCCCCTCTTACTGGTCTCGTTGACAGAATTTTACCGAATCCTATCATTCTGATGGTTGAAGGACTGCTAAATATTGAACAACTTTTCATCGGTAAAAAGATTATTCAAACAGTCCACCGGCTTGAACTGATTTGACAGTTCATGACATCTCCAATGACGGGTCGCCTTCGTCTGGTCCGTCAATGCGTGAGTCTTCTACATCTTGATGAAGCAAAGTCCCATGCGAGAGTTGAAGATTCTCCGAGCAGAACTAGCCGAGATATTCATCTCCTTTGCAAGTTTTATGAGGCTCTGTTTAGGGTTATAACGAATATTGTCTCGGATGCTTCTTACGTTGACGGAAGTGGTCGCGTTCACTGGTCTGCCACTCTTGGGATGGTTATTCGTCGTACCAGTCTCACGAAAACGACGTCTGGTGTCCTCAATGGTCCTGCGGGATAATCCGGTGATTCTGGCAATGTGCTTCTGTGTGTACCCGGACTGGCTCATGAGCATAATACAGCCTCGATCAATGTCCGAGACCATTACCTAAGAACGAAAAGAGATATCATTCTGATTTTTTCAGGTGTTTTTAACGATATGACTACGATAAAATCAGAAAATCAGACGATCGCTACACCAAACAAAAAGATACAAAGTGACTAAGTCGACCACGTGATCATTTGCCGTACCCTGAACTATCCGATCGATAAAAATTTTTTTTTCAATTTTCAATAGCGAGAATATCATACAGAATTAACATTTTTAAGCGGTTGTGGTCCAATTTTAGACAGGATGGTAAACTCGTGGAAAAATCGATTTCTGTTAACTAGTCAGTTTTCAGAGAAAATATATTGTGTATATCGATAGTCAAGCCAACCTAGGCCGAAAAACTTTTTGATTGGTAAGAAGCTGACAAGGGAAGAGAAATTAACACACAACACTTCTTCCATTTTGACCAACTCATTTCTACTATACATATATCGTACAGTTTAAAAGAACAGCTTATTACTTTATATATCTGAGGTTTTAAAACCACAGAAAAAAGCTTTTTGTAACTGAGTATTTGTTTTCACAGCTTATTTGGAACTGAATTTTTGCATTTACTTGTTATCAAACACTAAATTTCAAGTAATAAAGTCATGTTAACTAAGGCGAAAAATTGAATATCATATTGAAATTCTCATAAGTTGGAATTTCATGATCGCCCGGAATCAATCCGGGGCTCAAATGACTGGTCTGAAGAGATTGAAGAGAATGTGGAAAAGAGTTTCTGGATGATAAACCCATCATGCAAAATTGGTAGATAACAAGATAATCAGTCTGACTGATTTTCTTCATGGGTTCGGTTCTCCTGCAGACAAGCAAAACAGCGGTTATTTCTCTCTTACCACTTTTCATTTATTCACTAATCAGCATGGTTTAACTCGCTTTTCAGCAGGATTCGTACATGTGGAGACCTATCTTTATTGATTTTCAACATACAATGTCTCTGTCTTATACGTTCTCGCTTATATTATATAGAATATTGAAAGGGAACAGTTTAAACACGGTTGTTAAGCTCATTCACAAAAGTTTTCAGTACACCTTAAATACTGCGGGAGTTTAGCTGTGCACAGCTTTAGCCATTATAGCGCTTATATGACTCCGATAACGAAGAAAATAAATAAGAAACTAGTTATTCTAAACCCAGCCCCTTTTTTAAACGGGCGCTCGTCTTTAGAACTCCACCAGGCAGTAACAAATCACTGGGACACCAATCAGCATGCTTTGTCCACTCAAAGGACGCACTCATCATGAATGTTTCACATCTAAAGTAGTTCCGAGTTTTACTTTTTTGCTCTCTTTCACCCAGCTCTTTCTTGTCATTTTCTTTCACCGACAAGGGTCTAAACATTCTTCGCTTCCATGAGCATCTTCTCATCTATAACTTCTTCATTATCATCCTTCTCTTTTTCTCCTTTCTTGACTGCAACACCTTCATCTCATTCTGAAGCGCACTATGGTCGACGTCTTCTCGTTCTTTCTCCCTTTCTTTTTTTTCTCTTTCTTACTCTTCTCTTTTTAGGCCGTTATTTTCATTTCTACACTTCTCATTTCTTCATTTCACAGAGTTTCAAACTTTTCTGCTCTTTTTCCACGCAGAGCTAGAGAAGGTTGTATCTTTTTTGAGAAAAAATCTTAAAAAAAATTGTCTCTTTTCTCATACACAAACACTATATACGAATTCTCATCTAATTCCGCTTCCTCTCTGCTTCTCTCACTGGATATCAGAGCTTTTCTCACGCTTTTTTTCTTTTTCTCTCACTAACCTCCGAAATCTTTCTATATTTCTCTCTTTATCTTTTTCTCGATATAGTTCTTTCCCTGTCCTGAACACTTCCGAATTTCTCACTCTCTCTTTCTTGTTTCATCTCTAGCTTTCTCTTACTCTTCCTCTCTTTCTTTCACTCTCTATTTAACTTTCTTTCTCTCGCTTTCGTTTCCTCCGTATCTTCAACCTTCCGAATTCTTACTCTTTCTTCTATCTTCTCTCTTCCTCTTCCACTACTTGTGAAATTCCTCTTGTTGTTTCTCTGTAACGCCTGACAGAATCTACCAGTTATAAATTGTTTTTTAGACAACTCCTGATTTCGTCAATAGAGAGAAAAACACACCGGGCTTCTTCATATCTCAGGGGTAAATGCTCCATTCACACCTGAGCTCTTCTTAATACACAATGTTGAAATTTACACTGGCCGTAATAGCCGAATTTTTAATAACTTTCTTCGTTTCGCACCACACTTGTTTTGTTTCTCGGAACATTTTCTATCTCAGTCATCATTCTAGTACTCTGTTGTTTCGATCCAATCGTATTTCAAAACAAACTTAATACTTCATTAGCGGTCTTTCAAGTGATTAGCGAAGCTTTTTTTATATGTTTGCTCACAGCTCGATTTCTTCATTCCTCTTCAGTCCCTTTCCGTACATTCAGAACAAAATAAACATGATATATTGGTACATCATATTGATTGTGCTTTTTTAACGTGTCAAAATGTGCTTGAATGACTTTTCACATCATGAATTATTCATTTGTTTTATATGAGAGTGTTAGGCTCCACCCATTTCTCCGTCTACTACATGATTCGTTTTCACAATCAATTATTCCTCTCGCTTCTCATGCTTCTATGATTTTTGTGTGTTAATTTGTTCTTATCAGAATTTTGTCAGACCGGTATTAAACAATGTGTGAATTGTGACTCAAACGCGAGTCCTAACAAATAAGCACAACTTTTTTGGATTTAGACAGGAGTTTGGATATGAAAGTAGATCAAAAACCGACCTGTTCTAACATCGTTATCTAGAGAATGACTTTACTCTATTCTCTGCAGCGCACCACCGCATGAATATTTGCTCTAGTACATCAACCAATATTTTTTAAATTTCTGACAACGCTTCTGTATTTAATGATTGGCTGTTTTCTCATGTTAAGCTTTCTTCATTTAGCTTATCTAAAAGAATTCAATGCAATTATTTATCCTAGTTCTACATGTAAAACTTGGAAGCGCTTGAAAATGGATATTTGTCACGATAGAGACATCAAAGTGGGGAATCACAGATGAGATGCCAGCTGAGAAAATAGTTCACAATAATTCAAGCATCATATCTAGTTTGCTTATGATCTTGTGTATGCCTTTTTTCTGACCATTCAATTGAGTCCAAATCATTATCTAAATCAGTATAATTCAAATCGTTATTTCGGAAAAAGATGCTTCTTACTAACTGCGTTCGAAATTACGGGACAAATGCGTGTCTTAAGGAATCTTGGACTTTTTTCTGATTTACACCATTATGAAATGAATACTAAAAAACATCGTTACTCCTTGTCGATAAGCTATTTTATCTTTGTCCGAGTCTTCCTATATTTTACTTTGTACCTCTCTTTCTCTATTTTTCTCTCGATCTCTCTCTTCCTTTCTTTCTCACCTTCTCTATATCTTTCTCTCTCTCTACCTCTTTCTCTTACTCTTTCTACCTCTCCCTCTCTTTCTTTTTCTCTCTAACTCTCTCTCTCGTCCCAAACAAAAAGGTGACCGTGTTTCTACCTACAGTCGGCTAAGGCATTCCAAAGAAGCGAGTATTGGTGGGAGTATGTCAGCGGGGTGAGTAACTCAATCTGCCGCTGCTTGACCCGGCTGGTGATGCTGACCAGCGTTTTCCACATCCCAAGCACTTCGCTGCTTCCATCCATATTCCCCTTCATCTTCCTCTTACTGCATGCAACTTCACGAATCGTCTCCGCCGCCCACACCAGACAGGTTAGTGTTCTTTTGTACAGGTAAATACATATCTTCCTCGCGCTTGTTCCCGCCTCGTGGCAGAGTACGCGCCCCCCCCCCCGGAATGCAGGACAGACCTATCCTGGTAGAACCAGTTGCTGCCTGTTGATTCACTGCTAGTGTGTGTAGCATCAGTGGGAAGGTAAGATTAGATCTAGAGCAATACCAATATTTCTTTACCCTCTTGGTTTGTTTGGATCAGTCGGGGGTGGTGGTCAAACTTGGACCCTTCGCGTATGAGTCGCGCACCTTAAACTACCTTGAAGCCACAAGCAGACAGGTTATCGAAAGACTGAAAGCTCTTGTTAGTACAGGCGTTGTATTGTTGGTACTAGTTAACCGTAAAAAAACAATAAACGAAAGCGAGCTTTAAAAAAAACTTTGTTGATGATTTCCGAACCAATTTCCAAATGAGTCTTTTTTATTCATTTGGTTTTGTTGAAGGGTGAACTTTCTTTTGAGAAGTAAGAGTCAGTAAATTTTGAGAAATAATAACCTCGTCTCAGAATTAAAAAGCTCATAGCAACATGTAATGCCGACAGGATATGTTTAAAGAGCGGAGATGAAGGGCGAACCTTTTTGAGATGAATAAATACAAATAATATAAGTAGAAGTTCTTATTTAAGCGAAATTCATAAATCACCTTACCTTTGTATTGGATACACACGGACTTTGCTTATTAGGAAAAAGAAAGGGTTTTTCTCTCTCATCGTTTTCTGGGAAAGTTATTTATTACTTTAATTGTTTTTTGCTTTGGAAAATTATTACTTTGTCTTTTCCGACTGTGTGAAAAAAAGCCTAATGGAGAAAAAACGTTGTTTCTTCCGCATGAGTTGGCATGATTTTCTACTTCAGTTTAACATGTGAATTTTTTCTTCAAATTACAAGCTTCATTTGAAAAACTTACTTTTATTAGTAGAGTTATCACAAGAATGTTGAGAAAACAGTATTTCTGAAAGATTTGAACAAAATTTTCCTAATCAATTGCAGCAAATTGTATGTTTTTTGTTGTTGTTTGGATTTGTATGTAAATTACGTATATAAATAAAAACTTTTACAATCTACCAACACTCTCTTATGTTAATTTTACACTTTCTTCATTTTTCTGACTTCATAGAATGTACTTTTTCCGGTCGCTTGCATCTCCCTTCCTCTTCCCTTTATCATTCTATTCGTCCTTCTCTATCATTCCATTCTCTTCCCTTTATCATTCTATTCGTCCTTCTCTATCATCTCCCTTCCTCTTCCCTTTATCATTCTAATCGTCATCTCCCTTCCTCTTCCCTTTATCATTCTATTCGTCATCTCCCTTCCTCTTCCCTTTATCATTCTATTCGTCCTTCTCCCCCTTCCTCTTCCCTTTATCATTCTATTCGTCCTTCTCTCCCTTCCTCTTCCCTTTATCATTCTATTCGTCCTTCTCTATCATTTTTTATATCTTCTCTAGAATTCTTCTTCACATAACCTCTTCCAGTACCCTAAAACTTCATCCTCTTTCTGTATTTCTTTAAACTTCGCACTTTTTTGTTTCCTTGCTCTCTGGGACGCTCTTTCAATTCTCCATCCTTAGGTCATTTCCGCCAGGTTCTTCTTTCTGATCTCTTCAAGATAATGAGTCATATGCATTTCCATTGTGAGCCTTCGTAATCTCTCTGCGAGTCCTGATGTGGATGTCTTTTTGATGTCTTCTTGTTCTGGTTGCTCTTAGACATGCTTTCTACACAAGAATACTCTCATTCTGTTTCGCCCACCAGTCAATGGAGGCAGCAGAAAAAGGAATATGAGTGGCCTTCTGTGAAAGGGAAGACCACCCTAAGGCAGTACTTCCGCTGTGGAATCTCGAAGAGATTTAGAGGAGACATAAAAAGATTTCCGTAGGTAGTGAAGGAACACCAGAGGGAAACAGAATTAATGCAGAATTCATAGAGTGATGTTCCCAAATTTTCGACACTATGGCAAGAAATCTTTATCTTTGAACAAATACTTCGGGGTAAAACGACTGCTCAAATATAAAACAAGGATTCTCAAAGCAAAAAAATTTTTGGTCGAGTATGGGACTTCTGATTCAGGATATATTTTGCTGCTGTTAGGAAGAAAGAAGAGAAAGAGACAGATTTAAAAAAAAGCAAAAGAGAGAAAGAGAGAGAAAAAAAAATAGAAAACAGAGAGGGAGAGAGAGAGAATAATGAGAAAATATGAGAAAGTGAGAGAGAAGGATGAAGAGTGAGATGAGGAGATATTCAAAGAAAGAATGAGCTAGCTAGCGTCATGCAGAAATCATAAATGAAATCAGAGCATAATCTCCGGCCGCAAAACGAAGTCAATTTTAAACAGAACGAAAAGAACATCAGATAGCTAACCTAACACGCAATCTTTTTTTAAACTCTGAATATGTCAAGTTTTCTCTGCAAGCCTTACCTTGCAAAACAGTTTTCATGTTTTGATCAAAGAAAATATAAGAAGCGATACAAGCAAAGAAAGGGCATTTTCCACTATTCAGAGGGATTAAACTAATTTAACTTTCTCAGTAAAAGATTTTCGCAGTAAAAAAAAACTGAGAAGAATCGATCTTGCTATTTTTCCGATTCTTTTACAAGAAAATATGAAATTGTTGAATTTAGCAATTTTAAATCGAACATAATACGATATTACTTCTAAAAAACCTCTCTATGATAGTGTAAAGCTGCAGAGGATTCTTGTGGGGGAATTCTATTTCATATCTGTTTTCATTCGCAGCCTCCCACAGCCGTTTCTCTCCATCCATTCTCATTCATACCGACTTCTCAATCAATTCCTTCCAAGCAAACCAAGGTGAGTGAGGATTTCGATTATAGTCGTAGTCATTTGAGCGAATAGTTTTACAAAATACTGAAAACTGAAGTATCAAGGTTGATCATACATATAAAAAGATTAATTCCTATAATTAGATTATATAGATTGATGTATAATTAGATTGATTCCTAAACTTTCGAAGTTAATTGAAAGAGGCCTGAAGATTTCGAAAAAGGTTTTTAAACTGAAGAGGTTTCAGATGCGACATTTGTATGACCATCTCTTCGCAGACTACCAAAGAGAGATTCGACCTGTGCTTCAAGAAAATCGAACTTTGCCTATCAAACTGAAATTCTGGCTGAAGCAAATCCTCAAGGTGATAAAAATTGAAGCTAACGGAAATAGAACTTAAATATGAGTTTCTCTTCAGGTTGATGAACGCGATCAAATACTCAACGTCTATTGTTGGCTGGAGCTGGTGAGTTTTTGAGCTAGAATCTTATTATCGAAACTCCATCACAATTCTAATAACTTTCCATGCACACCTTCAACCATTACTTTGGTGTCACAAATCTGAATGTGACTGTTTTCAAAATCGTGTACCTTTCAAAAATCAAAAAAATGTGAGTGAATTTTAGCAGATTCTCTACAAAAGGTTCATAAACTATTTCAATTCATAAATTAAACTATGATTTAATGTCTGATATTGTATGTCCAATTTTTGACCATGGTCTGCAAGGAGGTTGATTTATAATATTGAAGCATTCGCAAAACTTGTTTGGAAGAAGTCATCGATGTAAATAAAAAGTTGTGCCTCTTTCTTTCTTATATCTTCATTCCCCTTTTCTTTAACCGCCTATTGCCTCTAAAACTCACTCTCTTCTCTTCACTTTCACATTTTCATAGCCTCTTCTATTTTTTCTAACGTCCACCTCACCAATTTGCGGTCGCTTTTTTTCTCTCGCGTCCCTTTCTCTGACTAAGCAGAGTTCTCCACGCTTTTTAACCCTTTCCTCCTTTGCACTTCATAATTCATTTTTCTCACTAGAGTTGACTTCTTCTCCAACTTCCCTCTTCCTCTTCTTCCGTCTTTTTTCCTTCGCTTCTATCTCTTGTTTTCAAATGAAATTGAACCAGCAAGCACGGACGCTCTTTCGGTCCTAATATAAGGTCACTAAAGGACCCGAAATATTGCAGTGGGGGAGAGACTACTTTCACTAAACATTCGGAGAACTCAAAATACATGTTTTTTCACAGAACAGAAGAATTACAGTATTGGTTGGATGAAACTCTGAAGTGGGATCCTGAGGAATTCGGTGGAATCTCCAAAATTCATGTACCAGCAACCAAAATTTGGAAACCGGATATTTTGGTTTACAACAAGTGGGCACTTTTTTAAATTATAGCGAATGCTGATGAGTTAATTTGTTCATGAATCACCGATATCAGTCTTTTATTTGTGTAAACTCTGGCTCGTCAGAATAGAGATGATTTTATAGTCTAGTATTTTATAAATACAGTACTTTTCGCAAAGAAAGTCGAAAAGATTTCGAGTGTCTCTAACACAGACACCTTGCCTTTTTCAAGTCTGCAAAATTTTATAACGAAAACGCCTAAACGGTTTCATATTCGAAATCAGTGCTAAATTTTTGAATAGAAATGTGAAAAGGTCGAAGAGATGATGTTTTTCTTCAGCGCGAATATGAATGTAGCGGAAAATGAGATAGAAACGAACGCCATCATTCAACATGACGGACAGGTTTGATGCTTTTTCCGATTTATGTGGCCTGGGCAGCTCTTTATGTGAATAAATAAAATTTGTTGAGGTGATGCTGTTTCGGTCGATGATCACCGATATTACATGCACGCTTTCTCTCGAACAGTTCCCCTTTGATCAGGTTAATCATAGGCTTATCCAATCAGTGAAGCGTCATATGAAAGGCGATTGTTTATAAATGTCACTACCATAATGATATAATCCTCTTGAGACACTCGATATGGAATGTGAGAACTCATTGTGGTGGGTGTTTGTCGAGCAGAGAAGGCGTAAAAAGTACATGTAACTTGTCAGCGAGTCATGCGGACTATCAAGCAATCTTATACACTGCCATGGGACCAAATAGAGGAATATCAAGAAAAGGGAAGAAGAAGCGAGAGCCACTCAACAATCCACAACATTTTGTCATCTTTTAATCTCCCACACAACAAAACAGGAACACGTTCTTTGCGGTTTCACTTACTTCCTCCATAAAACTCTCAAAACTATTTTTTAAAAAGTTGTTTTTTTCTCACGGGGGGGGGGCGATTTACCACATGAAACGACAACTTATTCTGCGGACATATCAAACAAAACAAAAAAACGATTTTATAAGTACGTAAAATCATAAGTGTCTCTAGAGGAAGAAACTTTAAAACATTTTCTTCTCCGGAACCTTTTTCCTAGAACACTTTACATACATATACATTCAAAGAAGAAATAAGCAGAAAACTAACTTTTCTTAGAAAAAAGGAAGACGAGTTTCAGAAATTACAGAAACGATTGCGAAGTTGGAAAGAAGAAAATCGGACATCACAAGCTCATTAAAAAAATCATTTTAGGAAAAGGAAAAAAATGATAGAAATATATTCTAACTCTTTGACATGGTATTTTTTGGTATTATATGGTATTTTTAACACGAGTAAATCAACATTAATTTGGGAACTAGTAAATTGTTTGTAGATTTAATTTTAAACATGCATATAAGGCAACTTTTGAGCATGTTTTAATCGGAATGAAAGCCTCGATGATGATTGTCTTTTTGCAGCAAGTTTGCTACTTGACATTCGCCAGTTGGAGTATGGACGGTTCCAAGATTGACTTGAAAGCGACGGAAAACACAGACAACCTTGAGCTGTACATCAGGAACACTGAATGGACCTTGACGGACTTCAGGGTCAAAAACTACATCAAGGTTGGTAAGAACTTTTTAAAAAGTATTAGAGGCCTTTTAAAAGTTGACAAATTTACGTATATGTATGTATCAGGCTAAATGAAAGGGCTCCATGAAATTCAGAAAAAAAACTTTGTCGGGGCTAGTAGAGAGGACTTCCTAAAGTTAGCGATAGCAAGATTGAGGTTAACTAAGAGAAAAACTAGAGTTAGCAAAAAACTTAATCTTTTTCGATTCAGAAGACTCTTTGAAAGTAGCAAAAATTATTACAAAGTTAGCTCAGAAGGAAAGTTAAATTTTGCAACAACAAAAAACAAGGCCTTCCACTCTCTCACTCTCTCTCACTATTTAATGCACTCTGGCTTTCTTTTATCTGTGTAATGCTTTTTTTCTCTCATAATTTTTTTCTCCAGCTGATTATTTTTTCATCATTTCTGATATGTAACTCATTCGTCCTTACTTCTCTTTAATTAGTAAAGAAAAAATCTTTGCAGAAAATTTTGAATTCAAAAACTTCGGTAAAGTTTAATACAATGCAAAATTCCCTCCAATTTGATCCAACTGTCTTTACAACTGTGCAAATAAAAGATTGTGCGGAAAGAAAATGAGAACTTTTTCGAACAGGGTCCCATTTTTTTCGATGTGGGCGTCTGAATATACTTTGTGATGACTTTTAAAACAGTTTGATTACTTCAATTGCAGATTTACGACTGTTGTCCTCACCCTTTTCCCGATATCACTTATTTCATGGTACTCAGGAGATCTCCCTCTTACTACATTTTCAGGTTTTATCATATTCATCTTGAATTTTCTCTTCAAATTTATGTAGTAACTTGATTTTTTTCTTCTTCTTCTTAGTCCTGAAATAAGGCCTAGTCTTCTGAAACAATGAAACAAGGGTGAAAGAAGATGAGACACATATAGCATATGACCTATAGTGTGGAGAAAGGAAAGGCTCAGTGCTGGTGAATAAGTAAAGAAGAAGAAGAAGAAAAAAAACAAAGATATGGAAAGAAAATCTAAATGCTGGAAGCACGGGGATATCCATTTGATCTGATGGATGTACACATGTACACACTTATCTTATGTATAATGCTAAGGTCTCAATGTCTCTCTTTTTTCTTCTCTTGTTATTTTCGTCATATCTTCATCTGATAACAGTAGCATACATATCTTTTTTCCCTATTGTGGAGCTATCCCCCAGAGGTCAAATTTGACCCTGATAAGCTTTGGATGAAATTTGACATTTCTACAAATTGATCATATATGTATGTCAATGTTTTTGTTCAATGAAAATTTTTAAAAGAAAAGGTTTCTGAATGATAAATAGTCATCAAGAAACAACGTATACATTAAAAATATCCAAGAAAAAGCTCTTCAGAAAAGTTTGTTTTGAAAAGCTAGATGTGGAGTAAACTTACCCCGAGAAAAGTGTTTCAGATCAACATTATATAGAATGAGCTTTCCCATAGCTCACCAAACTTCATCGTTGTTTCCACAGTGTTTTGGTTGTATAATTTCAACGAGTTTCTTTCTTTTCAAAAAAAAACTTTGCTGCATATTTTCACCTAAGCGCACTGCGATGCATGATGCCCTATTTCGTTCAAGCATGACTGACTATGATGTAGAACTTTGTTCACTAGCATTTGAATGATCATATAAAAGCCTTATTCGCTACTATTTATGGCGGGTTTATTTTGAGAGGTTTCTGAAAACCTATTCATTGACATGATGGAGAAAAAAATCATTTTTTTCGAGTTCCAATATACATACATATACATAGAATAAACTAGATATTTATAGAATAAACTCACGGAGAAGTAGTAAAACTCAATTCAATTAAATTTGATGCAAGTAATAAATAAATCAACGAAACATTGCAGCAGAGCTTAGGAGCGATTTTAAGAAACTTTTTTTTTAAGATTCAAAAATTTAAAGTAACTTTTCGGAATATTGCTATGATGAGAAGGTCGATGAGATTGTGACAATTAACGATTTTTTTGAGTTTTAAATACGGAACTAATATAATATTTCAATTAAGTTCAAACGCTTTATGCTCGATTTCATAGGACAAGGAGCGTCATTTAGTCGAAAGATTCCATCTGACTCTTCGTTTCTTGATGTTGAGGATGATAACATAGAATGTAGACTGGAGTGTCGATATGGTTTGGTCTTTTGGCCTCAAAGTTTTCAACTCCTGCTAGAGATCAGAATCTTCCATTTTGGGCGATCGAAATGAAGAGCGAGAAGTGATTCAACCGCCTTCAGCCACGACAAAATGAATTAATGAAAATGTAATCTTTACCACACCAAAACACATCAAAACTTTTTGAGTGATCTGTGTTGCAATGAAAGCACACTCTATCTTCAAATATCTTTAAATCCTAGAAGATCATTCGATTCTTGGCGTCATTCGAGAGAAAAACAAAGTATTTGCTCCGCAGTTTGGTGATTCCGTCTGCTTTCATCACTGTCGTTACCATTGTCGGCTTTTTCACTCCTCATTCCACGACTGGAGATAACACGGAGAAGGTCTCCCTCGGAGTGACTGCGCTGCTATCCATGGCCATCATCAGTCAGTTACCCATCACTGCTTTCTCTTTTTTGGCGCCCTTTTTCATCAATCTCGTTTGTATTTATATTTTTTTAACGAAAACATTCCCAATTTTTTTAATAACGTAATGTGCGGTTTTGTTCATTTTTTCAAAAGAAATAATCTACATTATTTGAATAACTATTATTTGTAAGTGTTGAAGAAGACGATTTCAGTGATGATGGTATCAGACGAGGTGCCGGCAACTTCTGAGGTCATCCCATTGATAGGTATGCGGAATGATTTAATCGTTTAGCTTTAGTAGCCTTTTGAATTTTCCACGTTTTTTCAGGAAAGTACTATATCGGTCTGATATTCCTCATTTTTATCGCGGCTTTCACGACGACACTCACCCTCAGCTATCAAATGAGGGGTAACGCAGGCAAGAGGGTCAGTTTTTTACGCCTTTTGTTAGGGTCGAAGAGAATACTCTTTGGAAGCATAGTCGATTACATCAGTGAATAAGGTTTTGGTATCCACCTATAGTGTGCGAGTGTTTTGTTGATTGTCCAAAGAAGTTAAAGTTTCATGAAGAGGTAATACTAGTTACTCTCAATTGAATGAAGGCTTTTTTTGAGTATCAGATCACACAAACCTAGCGAAGAGAAGCTTTTCATCTGAGAGTGAATTAACGAAAAACTGATTCATTTCTTTTCAGTAACCTATGAAACCGCTTTATCATCTTATCTTCATTTTAGCACTTTAGCTTAATCTGTCACAGTATACATACTATTTTGACTGAACTTTTCCCCTTAGCATCAGTATCGAACTAAGAAAAACTAACTGTCTCGAAAAAGTGAATTTCGGAAAACTGGTTTGGCTGCAGGTTGACCCGAGGGTGCGGGAGTTCTTCTTCACTCGAATAGCCGGGAATCCCTTCATATCATGGTTGTTCTCCTTTCAAATGCCCTACAAATACCGCAGGAGACACAGACGGAATAGCTTAAAGGTACTTTTTGCTTCCCATTTCGATTCATCAAATTTTAAGCCAGTGAAAGCTTAATTAATCAACTAAAGTTTTGATAGTCACTTCTTTTCTTCGGTATTTTCTATGGCTTCAGGATTGAGTGGTTATTGTAATTGTTCTTCACTGTCGTTGACAAGTTCATACAGTCATTGAACTGAAGTAAATACAGATAGTTAGTAATTTTTCCATCTTTACTCTACTGAAGTTCCATTCGCTCAAAAGCCGTGATTCTTTAGCAAAACTTATTTAGTAATACTCATTTTTTTCTTAACCTCACTTAACGCTTTATTCCTGCCTATTAACTTGAAAAAAAGAAATACCAGCACGAGCAGAAAGTATAAACACTCCCTTAATAAATGTATGTAATTGAAGCTTTCCCACGACTGAGTTTTCTTTCAAGACATATGTTGGAGGTTTTTAAAGTTGAAGTTGGTGCTGCGAAAGTTAGTAAAAGATTTTTTCAAGTTTTTCACCATGAAAGTTTTTTTACACCCAGGAGTTCACGTTTTGCGTGGAGAACGAAAGTCCGCTGCTGCCTAACGGCCACTGCCAAGTGGCGGAGAGCCTTCTGGAATGCTCTCCTCTGGTCAGGAAGAACAGAAGACCTAAAGATAACTCCAAACAAGCCCGCATCGTTAAGATGGAAGACATCACTGGACATGTCAAAACCTGCTTGGTTTGTCCTTCTTGAAAAGTAAAGCCACTATGTGCTTTAAAAGTAAAAGTAAAGCCACTTTCTCCCCTTTCACAGCTTTCTCAGAAAAAAATCTTACTTTTCATACTAGTTTGAAATCTTTATCATAAATTCCGGGAACAAATCCATGTTTTTCTATGGAATGAGATTTTCAGTCAAGAAACTCGAACATTAATTTTACAGTGAGACTTAATTATTTTAAACTTCTTTAGAGACCGTTTACTTCCCTGTAGTTGAAAGAACAACATTCGGAAGTAGACTCAGTAACATACAGTGATGCGAAGATTGTAGACCTTTTTCAATTACTTTTACTGTATAATTCTCTGTTGATATCCTCGAAAAATAGTGCATCTGATCGCCTCTGGATGTTTTTTGGTTCTCATAGGAAAAGAAGTTATGTGAACCAAATTTCTAGAAAATTCCACAGGTTATGAGGTGACTTTCACCGATTATCAAGCTTTCATTGTTTGCTTACTTTTTTGAATTCGAGCTCGTGTGTCTTAGTCTGATTTCTATTCTTATTGTTATTATTACTCAACCAACGATTAGCTCTGTTACTTCTGTGGGCCATGGTTTGGCCGTTGAGCACCGGTAAGCTTGATCTGAAAGAAATTGATCGCCTGGCAAACTTTATGTTTAACAGATTAAAGGGAAAAATGGTTCAGAGCTTCTCATCTCTTTCATTGATACAGAGGGTGACGGTGAATGGAGAGAAACTAGTTTTTGCTTAGATACATGAGCATGTTTTGTATTCGCATATGTTTGTAGATCGAACATTTTTTCACAGTTTTATAGCTCTTTCTCTCTTTTATATTCAATAATAAAAAAATTTCTCCGAATTTTCACTGTTGAATAGACGCTGTTTCACAGGTGGAAGAAGTTGAGAGTGTAAAGTCAACAGATGTCGCATTGGAGAAACTCCACATTGCCATTGAAGAGATTCGGCTGATATTGATACAAGGTCACAATTCTTTTTCAAATTATGAAAAGAGCATCAAATTATTTGAACCGATGTTGCTTCTTCAGATCGTGAGCATCGTAGGATCCAATTCGAATGGCAACAGGTTTATTTTTTCTGAAAGTTTTTTTTCCTATTCTAAATAGATTTTTGGTGTGCTAAAATTTTCTGAAGTAGTGTCTTACCATTTTTCATGATGAAAAGTTTTAAGATGAAAATTTTACAACTTTTCATCATGAAAAAAATAATAAAAAAATTTTTAAAATATATATTATTTATATAGTACTTTAGTACGCGATGAGGACGTTGGAATTTAATGCTTTTTCGAAAATTTTCCACTTGGTGAAGTTAAAGTGATATTTTCTTTTAAAAAATTGCGTTTTAAGTGTACACTACACACACTTAAAAAAGCCTCTGTGTACATGGACTTTGATATATAAAATGTTTGTATTTCACTTAGTTGTGTTGTGATTTTTTCAGCAGTCAACTGAACAAATTTAGTTGTGATTTTTTCAGCAGTCAACTGAACAAATTTAGTTGTGATTTTTTCAGCTGTTAACTGAACAAGATAGAGAAAAACTTGCAGGTGACTCGAATGATTGACCGAATGATAATGTTCGCGTACATCATTGTGACAATAGTATTCGCCGTCTACATGTTGGCTTCCAGAGAACCCGAAATCAGACTCACCGACGAAGTCATGGACTCAGTCAAGAAATGACGGAAAATCTTGAATTTTGTCTAGACGAGACAGAGAGGCAATCTTCTCAGTACTGAGCAGTATATTCAAAAATAGCGATAAATGATACACTCGTACATATCAACAAAAAGGTTTTTGCTAATTCGAAGAAATTTTACGGGTATTCGGATTGTTTTTGACATTCTCTTGTAAATTTTTTTTTTATGTTGGCGGCCAACTTGTTTGAGCTTTATGGAACCTTTTATCAAAGTGGTTTTAGTTAACAAGAGAGATAATTGAAGACAAAAATTTTTTCAATTAAAATTAAAGTAGGAACTCCAGATATTGTTCTAAAAGTTCTGATTGAAAACATCATAACGATTCTACAAAATTAAACATCCAAATACAAATAGAAAAAACACATAAAACATAACTATAAAAAAACCCTAGTGAAAAATATCGTCGTTGTAATATTCACTTCCGCCATAATTAGAAGATATGACAAACTATGACCGGAAAATTTGTATCTTTATCCATTTGTACCAGAAAATTTCAATGTTTTCTTCTTGTTTGATAATTTAGATTTGTTATCATTTGCGTTGAACCTCCTTCTGCATACGAGTTTTTCATACAGTGTATTGATTTTTCTGCCAGTTTTTAATAAGTATTCTACATAAAAATAAATAATACAAAAAACCCAATCCGACGAAATTCGGTTAAAAATATTACATGCGAAAGTGATCAGTGATTACCCTTATAACTTCAGTAAAAACACATCAGCCATTATATTAATTTGTTTCACGCTAATCATTTGACCATGTACAAACAGTTTTACTTCTTTGTTTTTAACGTTGTTTAAATGAAGCTTTTGATTCCTGAAATGGTTTCCAATCATCATCACCTTCAAAAAATACGAAAAATTAATGTAATTTTATGGGAAAAATTACCAAAGTGTTGGATGGGATAACTTTTCTTATTTGTTGCTTTAAACCTAACACTTTTCTGTATTACTCGATACATTTATTCTGGCCGCTCACTTTTCGAGAAAAAAAATCATTATTAATTTACATAAAGTCTTGCGTATCCGATCGCTCTCTCTCTTTATCTCTCTCTCTCTCTCTTCCTCTCTCTCTCTCCTTCTTCTCCTTTTCTCCTCCTCTCCCCCTCTCCTTTCCTCACTCTCACTCTATCTCTCAACAGCTCCCTTTCTATCCTCTCTCTCTATCCTCCTCACTCTCCTATCCTCTCCTATTACCATATTTCCTCTTTGTTTTTATCTCTTAATCTCTTTCTTTGGTTCTTAATCTCTCTCTCAACAACACTCTTAGAAAAGTTGTTTTTACTTGCGCCGTCTGTCATCTCTCGTGCTCTCAATACTCAACTCATTTGTTCGCTCTTTTACAGAATAATTTCTCCATCTCTGCCCGATCTCATAACATTTATCTTCTCGGCGATCTTATATCCTAACAATTGAGAAACCAAATGCTTCAAACGTAATACAAATAATACTAATAATAAAGTTAAAAGAAGAAAAAAAGAGGAATACATATTCACAGACTATTAAAGGAACGAAAAATATGTTTTTCTCTTCTGTGTTTTTCTTTGCCTGGTCACTGCAGCCACACGAACTTTCTCGACAAAAGTTATTCAGTCTCCTTCAAAGCTAACATCTTATTATTCTAATTATGTCATTTTGATTGATGAACGAATTGAAAACGGAAATTGTCCAACTTGTAGGCTCGAGCTTTCAGTATTACTGAAACTTCTAGTACATTCGAATTTTGAGTTTGAGGTAATTCTCTCAAACAAATTCGTATTACTTTTTAAAATTCTACGTCGGAGACGTTGTTCTTATATATGTATTTGCTCAGTTTTATCATTTTTTTCAAAGGTCAATCTTTTTGTTGAGGAAAATGTTCAAGTTTTTTCTTCTAAGTTTCCTTTTTTGTTGATGAAAAATTTGATTTAAAACATCTTTATGAATCTTCAAACTTAACGACGCAAACAAAACATTTTGTTCAAAGCTTCGATCAAATCTAAACAGAGTTTTTATCAGTAACTTGGCGTACAATTTAGTTAGACAAAAGTTTTTTATAGCGACAGCTATCTTCTTTTCACTATTTTCCTAGTTTAGGAAAAAGTCTGTATACACGGCAATTTTTTGAATAGAAAAGTATGATGTATGCCTGAAGAAAAAACACTATAAATTTTTTTGTTCTTTTTCATTTTAAAAGGTTTCCTCCATTACTTCTCTTCCTTTCAGATCTCAATGCGCTCTCTGTATAGAACTAAAGCTTATTGTCTCTTTCACTCTCTCACTAGACAAGCCCCCTCAGCCCCTTTACTCTCTCACTGGAGAAGCCCCCTCAGCCCCTTAACTCTCTCACTAGAGAAGCCCCCTCAGCCCCTTCACTCTTTCACTAGAGAAGCCCCCTCAGTCCCTTCACTCTCTCACTAGAGAAGCCCCCTCAGTCCCTTCACTCTCTCACTAGAAAAGCCCCCTAAGCCCCTTCACTCTCTCACTTGAGAAGCCCCTCAGCCCCTTCACTCTCTCACTACAGAAGCCCTCTCAGCCCCTTCACTCTCTCACTAGAGAAGCCCCCTCAGACCCTCTCCATTCCTCGTTCCCTCTAACTATCTTTTCATGCTCACCATCTTACTCTTCTTTTTCCTCCCTGGTTATGGTGTTGCGGGGATTTTGCTCCCAGAAAAAAGGGAAGAAAATTTCACTAAATGATTATAATATACTTTACCACTTTTTCGTCAACTAAATCTTCCTGAAATCAACCCTCTTTTTTGATTATTATTTATTCCCTTTCAGTTCCTAACTGTTCATTTCTGTCTCTTTCGCTCTCTTCCTTTTATCGTCAACTCCACATTTGGGGTATAACCTTCCGTGACTCTTCTTATAAATCATTCAAAAATAATTCATGTTATTCTAGACGGCGGAATCGAACCCAGTCGTTTGTTTTAAACTCTGAAAGGGATTCGAGCGTATTAGGAACATTGATAACCCGTGCCATAGCCTTTAATCGATATTTTCCGATTCATTTTTTAACCTTTCTGTTTTTTAATCCCGCCGATGTGCTCTTTGGCTCGAAAACGAAACATCCTCTGAAGGTGAATTTCAACTCTTCAACCGTATTCATTTCACTTGAAATTGCACTGAAAACTTAGAGGAAGTAACAATAAGCCGAGAGGAGTGTTCTATCTTGATGGCGATCAACTCCTCCTTAACTATCTCCTCTCTCACTCACTCTCTCTTTTTTCTCTCTCTTTGTTGTGGCTTCACCATCTCCTCTCAACCTTTCTCCTTACTCTCCTAGCTCTCTCTCTCTTTCTCTTTCTCCCTCTCTTTTTCTCTCTCTCTCTCTCTCTCTCTCTCTCTCTCTCTCTCTCTCTCTCTCTCTCTCTCTCTCTCTCTGAACCGCTCCCTCCAGCATCTCCCCGATACTCCATCCCCTTTCCTACTCACCGTTATGGGTTCCCTTAATTTCCGAACTTGTGGCACGTTTCATATTTCAGGATCTTTCACAAAGCCCTGAAAATGAGAAAATGAGGGAAAACACGCGGAAAGGTATGAAAGAGGAAAATAACAAGAAGCATGGAGCAAGACTGAAGAGACAGAAGAGATATGGGAGGATGTACAAAAAGAGAGTGAAGGAAAGATAGAAGAGGAAGAGAGAGTGGTAGATAAAGTGAAACAGAACAAAAAAAAGAAAGAGAAAGAAAACGAGAGTTATATATAAATAGATAACTAGAAAGAAAGAGAGAGAGAGACAGAGGAATAGAAAGAGTGGGAGAAAGAGAGAGAACTTAGAATAACGAGAAGAGTAGAGTTGCCTCGAACGTAGTTAGAACAATTGTCGAGACCCCCTTGAAGCAGCGAAGTGAGTAGAGAAGAAGGATTGAAGAAGTCTACTTTATTCTTTTCTCTCCCTTCCTTTGTTCTCAAGAAGCCTCCCCCAAATATCAAACAGTTATTAAGACAACGAGCTACGCTGCCGCGATTTCTACGAAATCCATTTCGAGAGAGACGCCTTCTTCAAGGTCTTAGTAGTTTGGCGTCTGAAGAAAAGTGATGACGTCCCAGATCTTCCCACAATTGTCGAGTTTTAACAAAGTTTATCCATAACAGCTCGATAAAATTAGAATGAAAATTTGAGTAGAAATACTTTTACTTTTAATCTTTTAGAAGATTTGGAATTTTTTATTATTATTATTTCAGAAAATTCCAAGACTTGAAAATACTTCCAGAAGTTTCATTATCATGCCGACTGAGAGAAAATAACTTTGCAAAATGATTAACTTTTTGTTTTCATGCATGTTTTTTGTTGCTTATTTTCTATCACGGAGAGAGCAAAAGAATGATATTCGAAACAGTTCTGCCTGCAAACTCATGAAAAGAATTCCGCAATACCTGGAGCGTAACAAATAAGGCAGAGCGTGGATTGTCCGGATTTCTCTCCCGCGAACGGAAGTCCCACAAAGTAACTGCTAAAAAGAGAAATCGCGAGTATACATATACGTACTTTATTCTTTCTTTTTTTCTAAGTGTGAAAAATTTTCCCTTTCTGGTATGTTAGTGTGCGTTACCTAATCTTAATTCTCGACTTTTTCACAGCTCAGTCGTAAACTATTCTGTATTTTCTTGTACTTTTGAAAGAAAAGTATTATGAGACTCTTTTTTGAAACACATCTGTTTTTAACTAATTGAATCTGTCAGCCTTTTTCAGATGACCCCTCCAGGCTTATCTGACTAAACTGATACTCAGCCTGAGCTAACACTTGAACCAATTCTCAAATCCCTCCCTGTTTTCTGTTCATTTAAGTTTCGGTCCTTACCCTTAGATTCTCACCTTTTGTTAGTTGGAAAATTTTGACGTTAGTTCTGCAGTTTTCCTGGCTATTATTTCTTTAACGAATTATAAAACTTTTCCTCTCATTGTTCAGGATTTTAAGTGATTTTATATATCAAGATTATTTCTTTTGTATGCCTTTGATTCTCGCGAATTCTTCTTCGAACCTCATCTAAGTTATGAAATATTCTGAAGTTTTGAAAAATAATTACAAGAGGAATTGGTCACATCTTTTTTCAATGGTAAAGCTTTCTATGTCAGTTAAGTCAAATAAAAAACTTCCTCCTTCTTGCTGTTTCTAACAAGATAAAACAATCATGGCAATAATTACTGAAGGACAAAGATTTCAAAAACGAAACAAGAACCTTTTTTTTCAACTTTACTGGCACTGTGCTCTCTTCCACTCTCCGACGCTTTCTCTCGCTTTCTTTCTCTCTTTTTATTTTTTTGTTCTTAATTTCTTTCTCTCCTTTATATATATGCATACATTCATATTTCTAACTATCTCTCTCTCTCTCTCGATCTCTCTCTATCTCTCTCTCTATCTCTATTTCTCTCCCTGCTCAACTACCTATGTAGTATCTATTCCTTTTCTCTGTAGTTCTCTCGTTCTCTTTAACTCTCTCTTTCTCTCTCCTCTCTCTTTCTCGCTCTCTTTCTCTCTCTCTCTCTTTCTCCCTCTCTTCCCATCTCTTTACCTCTATTTCTTGTCTTCGCCTCTTTCTCTTTCCACTGCCTTATCTCCTTATTGTTAGTGATGTTAACTTACTTACTACTCTCAATCCTTTTTTCGTTCTCTTCTATGTACATATATACTACATACTACCCCGTATGTCGATGTGTTGTCTTCACATTGCTGTTCTCACCCCTTTTTTCTCTCTTTTTAACTCTCTCTACCACTCTCTCGATTTCTCTCTCTCTCTCTCTCTCTCTCTCTCTCTCTCTCTCTCTCTCTCTCTCTCTCTCTCTCCTTCTTTCTCTCTCTGTATCTGGCTCTCTCTCTACCTCTCTCTCGTTCTCTCTCCCTCCCTCTCTCTCTTTCTCTCTCTATCTCTTTCTCTCTATCTTTCTCTCTTTTTCTCGCTCTTTCTCTCTCTCTCTCGCTATCACTCTCTCTCTCTCACTCTCTCTAGAGAATGATAATTGACTTCTCATTTTCCCCGGGAAGCTCCTCCCTTCATTTCTTGTATGTTTTCTCAGCTCCTCCCATCGCTTTCCCCGTCTTTTCTCCTTAGCCGCTTTTTCAAATAGTTTCCAGATAGTCTAGACCTTCACCTAAACAAGTAATATTGGTCAACTTTTTAAAAATTACTTTTCTCACTTATTTTTTCCAGCGAAAAGGCTTTAAATTTGCATGCGATTTGAACGTTTGCAGGCCAAAAGTTCAAAATTCGAGGCCCAATCTCATTTCTGGTTGTATATATTATGCTTTGATAATTTTGTATGACATGGAACAAACAACGAAGGTTCCACACTGCGCTGACGTTATTGTGAGCCTCTTACTCCTGGGAGTCAGTTCTCACCCAGAAGAGAAGGATGTCAGGAAGCACCTCTCTCTATCTGTTACACTCTCTCGAATTCTTTCTCTCTCTCCCTCTCTCTCTCTTTCTCTCTCTCCCCACTATTTAAATCTCTATTTTTTGTCTTTCTATAGTTTTTTTCTCTCTTTCGGTATGAATTTTTTTGTTTTTAGTTCTTCTTCACTATACTTTCTTCTGACGCTCTTTTCGGCCTCTCGTTTCTTCACACTTTTTAATTTTTTTTCAAATCACGTTGTGTTGTCTTTTGGATATATGATGTTTTGAATACCTTTAGAATTCTTAAATTCTTCCAACCTAAATTTTATAAGAGGATTTCACCAAAATTAAAAGAAATTCTGAAGAGGCTTTTCGTACTTCGCGTTATTCTTTTAAAGAGTTATTCAGCCACAAATTTGTGTCCAATTCCGTCCAGTTATCTGTTTATGTTTTTGTTTCTGTAGTTGAAGTAATCCAAGAATGACGACGGCTTTCGATTCATTTCTCCCTCTGCGCAAGGAAAGAAGTTTAGTCAAGTTTAGATGGAAGGAAGAGAAAAGAGTCAAGTTGAAGGAATCTGAGTACTTCCTGAGATGTAGTGGAGAATGCGTGAGAGCTTCCGATGTTTTTTCCTCCTCCTTACTACTATAACGGTTGGTGCTTCCTTCTCTGCACGAATTAATAAAGAAGAAGAGGCGAAATTGAAGAAGAAGAAGGAGATCTGCAAAAGAAAAAGAATAACCAAGATACATAAGTGTTTCGTATGAACGAGTAAGAAGTTGATGCGATAATGAGGAAGATTCAGATTGTGTGTTCTTCTCATCAGAAAGCTCTGTTCAATTATCTATTCAAAGACTACAAAAAAGAACTCCGACCCGTCAAGGTAATATTTACCATCAGTCACAAGCTCTTCACAAACAATAGATTGATTGGGTATCCAAACGTTGAAAAAGAAACGGTCTTGAGAAAGTTAAATCTGATTATATCAAAGCACTTTGAAACACTTCATAATCGATCTTATAATGTGTGAGCGACTACTCATTACTTGAAACCCCTGAGTGAGCCACTACTCATTACTTGAAACCCCTGAGTGAGCCACTACTCATTACTTGAAACCCCTGAGTGAGCCACTACTCATTACTTGAAACCCCTGATACGAATTTTAGATTATCCTCTTCAGTTTATAAAATATTCAAACAAGGGTATGACAAAACTCGAGGCCTGATATATGTATAAATTATATGTTTAGAAACGAGATTATAGATTTGACGAGTATGTCAATTGTAATAGCCATGACAAAGGCAAGAAGCAGGCTAAGGCCTTGTTTACAACCATCAAAGACTCGCAATTCAGGACGAGTCCAGTGGACCCACTAATGTCACTGTGCAGCTATACTTCAAGCAGATACAGAAGATCAAGGAAAACGATCAAATAATCACACTTTATTGTTGGCTCGAGGAGGTTAATTGCGGACCGTATTTGTGTTTACATTTTTTGTTGCCTGAAGTGTTTATTCGATGTTTTTTTGGTTTTTTCTTTATGCTCCATACACGTGTTCACTGATATTCGCATAGAGTTAGTGAAAATTATAAGCTTTTGCATCGTGGTAGTGGAAATAATGTGAAATTTTTTCCTCAGTTGTCTCCTAGGCTTTTTTGTTGGTGTTATCGAAGAAAGTGTTGGAGTAGATTGTGAACAGAAGAGGAATGTCGAAAAAATATTAGCGTTTTAAAGGTTTTTGTAGTTAGTTGAGGGTTTGCCTCTAGGTTGTTGCCGTGACGTTATGAGAAAGGTAGAGCAGTGAAGGGAATGCAAAACTTATCAGTGACACATAGTGAAGATTAATTAACCCTCCTCAAAAATATTCAAGTACTGAAGGAAATTTAGCACTGATGTAGTGAATAAATCTTGTATTGTATATAAAGTATAGTGTATTTTATAACTTTTGTATATAATAATAAATAAAGCATAGTGTTTATAATAAAGTATGTTGTATAACTTGTATAAAGTATTATCATTATTAATTTCAATGTATCAGAATGAAAACAAAGGCTCTTCAATTCTCAAGACCCGTTCTCGAATTTTTCTGGGGAAGAGAAAAATTCCTGTTGCAGTACTGGCAAGACGAGTTCCTGCAGTGGGATCCGAATGAGTTTGGGGGCATCTCTTCTCTTCACGTCCCCTCTGAGCTCATCTGGAAGCCAGATCTGCTTGTTTACAACAAGTTGGTCGTAACCTTTTTTTCTCTGATCATTTCAATGAGACTCGAGTGACCTTCGCTCGTTCCAGTGCAAACATGAACGTGAAGGAGAACGAAATGCAGACGAATGTTCTCCTTGAATATAATGGAAAGGTGAGATGTTTCAACGATCCAGATTCATTATTTTACGAACTTACATCTTTCACGAAATAATTTTCGTATTTTTCAAATAACTTTTTTTCAATTGTTCATTCACCAGTTAGTTATGTATTGAGTCCTAGGCTTTTTTGTTGATTTATGTGATTTTCCAATTCACTGGTTTCTGGAAAGGTAAAGTCAATTCTCGTTTTCTCTCTCTTCACAGGTAATACTTTTTCGAGCGATGATAATGGACATCACATGTTATCTCAATATGAACAAATTCCCTTTCGACCAGGTACTTTTTTCATTTTATTTCGTTGCTTTCTTTCTTTTTAATTTCCAGAGTTCAGAATCTCTATCAATGATCATGAGTTGCAGCAAATATGTTACATAATGCTGGCGTCTTGGTCGTACGACGGCTCAAAGATAATGTTGCAGACCGCTGAAGAACCTACTTCAGCACCAAATGCAAATAAGTGAGTCCTTTTTGAAAAATTCTTGAATTATAATAATTTAAAAATTTCATCAACAATTCCGATTTCTTTTCATGGTAATCAATAAGACTTTGCTGCTTTGAAAACAAAAACTTTTTCTCGATCACAAACAAAATTATACTTTTATTGTGCATGAGCATAGCAGTGTACCATCTCACAGCAAAAAATAAAAATTAGTTATGGTAATTTTACTAAATGAATAATCTAATATTGTTTCGAAACTTCACTCAATGATTACTATTCCAGAACTAATTTGGCCTCACTCACTCACTACATTCCAAACATGGAGTGGAAACTCATTGATTTCAAATACAGGAGTAACTTGAAGTCAGTCAGATAAAATCTTTGAGAGAACACATCAGAGATATGTGTTAACCCAGTACTTAGAGTGCAAGGATTCGAGGTCGTGGTGATTTGTTGTCTTTCGGGAACATCCTTCCGGCGGTGTTTAGAGAACAGCGATTGGTTGAAGATCTGCTTGGTATTTGCATTTTGCTTCTTATTCTGAGCTCAGTTATTTAGGAAAGTATTCGGATAACTCTCATGTCTTACTCTGAGATTCTTTGGACATCTGGATGAATCTCTAACAACACTAGTTGACAACCTCTTTTTCTTTCTGCTGAACTTTCTCCTTCTTTTTCCGCACTCTTCTCCTGATTTTCTCTCTCTTTTTTTGGCTTCTTGATCTCTGCGTCTAACATTTCCCCAGCTCTATTATAGTATTTGTAATTCGATCGTCTTCGTCATCTCGTATTACTACAAATCTTATTTTTTTCTCAAATTTTTCTATGATTGACTTCTTCTGTGACTTATCTCCATCAAACGATGAGCCGTCAGAGTTTAAATAGACTGCCACTCAAAAAAACATTCTCCAGTACTTTTTGGTATTTGCATCTTCTGTTTTTTCCAGAAAAAATCTAGTTTGTTTGAAACTGAATTTCTTTATATCTTTTTTCCTCAAAAGTTTTCTTTTTTAACAAGAACAATGTTTATCATTCATGCTCAAAATAACAGTCTCGAGTTGCCTAGGAAATATTTTTTGCTTATGAAATGGTAGGAATTCAAAAGTACCTTTCCTACTTTTCAAATAGGTGATTTACATCTAGAGACGAGATTGCGAGACTTAATGCAATAAGAACACGGCCCTAAGGTGTAGTAAGTGAGTCCCATGAAAATTTACTTAGATGTGAAAAAAGCTGCCAAGAGATAACAAAAAAAAACACTAATAGGGTATTTAGTCAAGCGAAAATCAGTTATTTTATAGAAGCGTCACCATCGAGTGAGATGTTATTTCCCAACTTCCTGTACCATTAGCTTTTCACACTTTATTTCAGTTTCCGCAATTCACACTATTTTCCGAGTTTTTTCTTTTCAGGTTCAAACTTTTTCGCAACTTCGATTTAAGCTCTTCTGCAGGCGTTTTATGAGCTCTAGATATGAGCTCTAGAACTTCTGCAGGTATTTTATGAGCTCTAGATAGAACTGGTGTTGAAGCTGAGATCCAAAAGTTGGTTGTGATGCCAACTTTATTTCTAATTTCTTTTCATAGATTAGTGGTTCTGCGTAACCAATGTCTTTTTAATTCGTGTTGTTTCTCTTCAAATTATTACCAAACAATGCATCATTTTCCAACCGTGAGTGAACAACTTGTTTTTCGTGAAATTTTAGTTTTTTCGACTATTTTCACGAGGACATCGAACATTGTGTCGAAGATCATGAAATCCGAAGTGAGTTGTGTTTACCCTACCCTTCCTTCTGTACCACACTTCCCTATAATTGAGAAAGTTTCTCAATGAAATACTATTATGTTGAATATTTGCTTCTCGCGTCACGTTTAAACTCTTTTCTCGTGACTCTCCAACAGGAGAATGAAAAGCGGCAAACATACACGCGAATGATGACAATAGGAAAGATGATATGGATGATTGACAGGACCTTAGAGAATATGAGTTCAAATCATCCTAGGAGGAAGTGTAAAAGAAAGAAACAGAGAAAATAAAGAAATAGAGTAAGCAAACGAAATAGATAAAAAAGGCGACAGATGTAAAGATAGAGATAGAGAAAAGAGAGAGAAAGTTAGAGAGAGAGGAAGAAAGCAAGTTATGAAAATAGCTTTTTTGAGGAGAATTAAAATTTTTAGATCATGATACGAAAGAAGCATGCTTGTGTGTGAAGAATTTCCTATAGTCGTGAAAAGTGCACAGAAGAGATGAGAGGTTGGCTGCAGTTACAATAGTATACGATGAGGAAGCCAGGAACAGGAGATAGACAGAGTATTGATAAATTTAGTCTAGACAAGAATACCTTTTTAACGGTGAAGAATCAGAGACCTTTTTACATACATACATATTGATTACTCATGCCTCTGTTTCTATGTTGAAACTTGAAGATCGTTTTTTGCAGTCTACAAAAACAAGGCTTGAAACGGTAAAGAATTACCGATTGTTGTGAAAATTTGTAGTTAAAATTGAATTTTGGACTGCTATTTTTTATACACGTTTATTTGATTTTGATGTGATGCTCCCAAACATACGTATTCACCTTTCATCTATTTTCTGGTTGATCTGAGTGGATAGAGATTTCAACTGATTTTTTTCTGTCTTTCTCTCTCCGTCTCTCTCTCGTTTCCATGTCTATCCCTCTCTTTCTCTTTATATCTCTATATGTCGCTTTCTCTCCCTTTCTCTCTCTTCTTTTCTCTCCCTTCCATTCTTCCTCTCTCTTTCAAAGGTTCTCTTAAGGTTCTACGAGTGCTGCCCGAATCCGTATCCCGACATCTCATACTTCTTCGCGATCAAAAGGAATCCTTCGTATTATCTTTTCACACTTATCATTCCATCAGCATTCATCACTATCGTCACCGTCATCGGCTTCTTCACACCCCATTCTTCTACTGGAGAGAATACTGAGAAGGTGAAATCATATATCACTCAGCGATTCATCTTTTCTCTATTACATCTCTTCCTCTCTCTCTCTTTCTTTCTCTCAACTTCTCTATCTTTAGTTTAATTTTCCCCTCTCTCTCTCTCTTTCTTATCTTTTCTTGACTTCCTGTGGGTCCATATTTCTATTTTTTCTCTCTTCATGTGTCTCTTAGTTTTTCACCTCTCTTCCTCTTACGTTTTTTTTCTCTTTGTTCGTTAAATATAATTTTCTTGTCTTTCTTTAACTCTCTAACTCACAATAATCAATATCAATTGTTTATCGGGAAGTTGGTCGAAGTATAAGTATAACCACATTAATATTCTTCAGCTTTGAGAAGCTTCTCGCGTTATGAGAAGATGAGGAAGATTGAGTGAAGTAATGATAGAAGTATGCATTCGATTTGTCCATAATCAAAAGAAAATTCATATCGAGTGCTTTAAGTTGAATAATTGGCACGGATTCTTACGCAGAACTAGAAAAGACATAGCTCTCGCATCTGAATGAAGTCAAAACATTATGAAAGTCTCTGTTGTAGGACGAAAATCTCTCATCGAACCAATTGTGGGTTAAATTGTTTATAGGGTCGTTTCAGAGGCTTTACTCGAAGCAAGTGTAAGTCTATTCTGGCGTAATATTTGTTAGTAAATAAGTTCAAATAAATTCAATTGCCATTATGACGCCATCGAAAAAACATTTCACCCTGTTCAACCAGCAAGAGAACATAATCTTATGCGATGAAAAATCTTTTTTGATGAGTATTACAGAGTTTCAAGACACAAAAGAAGCTACAAATGAGACTCGGAAATCGGTAAAAACCATAAAGCTTTTGCAGGTGAGCTTAGGAGTGACTGCTCTTCTTTCCCTGGCAATCATATGTTAGATTTCACCTTCTTTCGCTTTACTCCTATATCAAATCGCATTTACATGACCCACATGAACATGTCCGAGATTTATGTAGTAGAGTTTGAACTGGAAAATCGCTTACGATTGGGTGAAAATAACTTTGAAATGCTTAAACGCGCACATAGATCGAGAAATTGAGATATAAAAACTACAAGAAAAAAGATGACCATTCTCTATCCCAGACAATAAGATGTGAGGTACAACTTTTGGTTATCAATGATGAACTTGTTCCATTACAGTGATGATGGTCTCGGACAAGCTACCCGCCACTTCGGACAGCGTACCCTTACTAGGTTACCTTGTTTTTTCTTTGATAGACAAGTTCTTATTCTGTTAAAAGCTATCTTTATGAAATACTTTTTGAGAACAGCAGTGGAAAAAAATAAAGTTTGAAAAAAGCTTTATTTAAAAAGAAACGGAAATTATTTAAAAAGAAACGGTCATGTAATTTATGATAATGTCTACATAAATAAAACAATAAATAAGGATTAAATAAGGGAAATATGTATTGATTTATTGAAGGCACAAGAAACCAAGAAAAAAAGAGTTATATAAACTAGGATTTCGATTTAAGAAAAATTTTTGGTTTGTATCTGATAGTACGAAGTTATCGATAAATGATCTAATTTAACGAAAAAAAATCTTTCTTTACAAATAATTTATGCCTTTTCAAAAAAATCTAGCTATAATATACCATGGTTTCCTCTTGAACATGAAACCAAATTTGTAGGTCAGTACTACGTGGGACTGATCTTCATAATGTTCTTAGCTACTTACTGCACAACATTCACTCTCGGAGTGCAGATGAATGGCAACGCAGGACGACCAATCCCGAAGGTTTGTACTCGACTTAAAAATTTTAAACACGTACCTCCAATTCATTATTCAGTCGCATGTTTTATTTGAGGATTCATAATTGTTTTCAAACTACGTAAGAGAACCTGAGGAAACAATGGAATGAGAATAAGTGTTCTAAAATCGCATGTTAGGTTTTCTATTCTCTCCAAAACAGCTGCTTTTTTTCTTTCCTCCTTTGCCAAAGCGGCAATTTAGTGTGAATTGCTGGTGCGAAAGCTTTCCACGGTTCATTTACTCCGAGCACATAACTCATTCTTTGAGTCCATATTTTGTCTCTTGTTGGGTGAGGGAAAAACGGAAGAAGAAGGCATGAGCCACAATTGGATTTGCATCTCGGCCCAATGAGACTCCGTGCTTTGGTGAGCTTGGCAACAAGCAAGGAGAAAGAATACACAGCATGAAGCCTGTGAAAGGACAGCTCGAGTCTTTCAAGGAGGGGTTTAATGTTGGGTTTAGGTTTAGTAACGAACACCGTTTGACTCTGACTCGAGCTTATCAATACTATACTGAATCTTATCTCTCAAATTCAATCTTTTTAAAAAGAAAAGAAAAACTTCAAGTGACATCCGGCTGAACAAAAAACAAAAACAAGTGAATAATGAACTATCGAAGATTCTCGAAGGAGAAAAAGTTTCTTGTTTCGTGAAGAAGAAAAAACAAAAAAGGGAAAACAAGAAGAATAAACTAAATTCGGGAGGAAACAATGGAAGAAGAGAACTCCTCTGAGTGTTTCAATACAAAGGCTCTTGGCCTACGCACGAATTCCTAATGAACTAACTTGAAAGGGAGTGAATAAATATTTTGAAAATTGAAATGTCCCTATTTAAATTGATTCTTAGCCCTCATTGAGACTTTCCCGTCTTCCAACTCTAAAATGTTATTCGTAGGAAGAAGCATTTTTGCATCTAAGTTTTTCTGCCTCATTTGTGAAGAAGCTTTTCGTTTTTTAGAAGTTTCGGAACATGTTGCTTTCCGTGAGCGTAAACAGCAACTTTGTCCTGAAGTACTTTTTCGGGACTGAGTTGACGAACACACAAGAGTCCATCAGGATGAGGCTTAAAAAATACGTTAGTCATTTTTATTTTTAATTTCCCACTTTGTAAAAATTGTGAAAAAAGTAAAATTTTCTGTGCACTTTTGAAAAAAAAACTAACTCCCATTTCTTGAGTTCCATCTTCAATCGGATTGTTTGTGATCACACAGCGGATTGTTTGTGATCACACAGCGGATTGTTTGTGATCACACAGCGGATTGTTTGTGATCATCTTCAATCGGATTGTTTGTGATCATCTTCAATCGGATTGTTTGTGATCACACAGCGGATTGTTTGTGATCATCTTCAATCGGATTGTTTGTGATCATCTTCAATCGGATTGTTTGTGATCACACAGCGGATTGTTTGTGATCATCTTCAATCGGATTGTTTGTGATCATCTTCAATCGGATTGTTTGTGATCATCTTCAATCGGATTGTTTGTGATCATCTTCAATCGGATTGTTTGTGATCATCTTCAATCGGATTGTTTGTGATCATCTTCAATCGGATTGTTTGTGATCATCTTCAATCGGATTGTTTGTGATCATCTTCAATCGGATTGTTTGTGATCATCTTCAATCGGATTGTTTGTGATCATCTTCAATCGGATTGTTTGTGATCACACAGCGTGGAGAGGATTCAAAACTAACCTGCTTTCAGTCACTGGAATTTTCAATTTCCAGATATCTTTACAGGCGGAAATGATAAGAGTTTCTTCTGCTACAGCATTGCTCCGGAAAAATTAGAAAATCATTACTTTCTCGGTACCCCGTTGTTTCGGCTCAATTCACTTGAAAAAAACCCTTTTTGTGTTCTTCAAGTTCATTATTTTCCAAAAAGATTTTTGTTTTTCATTGCTTTTGTCATTTCAGCTCCAATTAAGCAGAAGTTTTAGCAGTAACTTGTCCAAAAAACTAGTATTGACTACCAAAAAAAGTATTGTGTAGCAGATGCTTCTTCAAAGATAGTATTTCAAAGTTCAGATCTTTAAGTTTACAAGGCTTGTTTAAAAATTGAATTCAGTTTTATAACAATTTTCGACACGTAAATTTTTCAGATTTGTAACTTGTTTCGTTCTAATTTGAGTTTTACTAGACCGAGTTCGGTAACTAGAAAAGCTTAGCTTGTATAGTAAGTTAACTTTCTGTGACTTTTATCATAATAATGAATTCTATTGAGCAAGTTCATGTCAGCTATTTCAGAAAAACAAATTTCAAAACCGCAAATACCTCAAGATGAAGGTTTCTTCGTTTAAAGTTTTAATCTCCGGAATATAGCATAAAAAGTAATAAAAAAGGAATTTGAAAAAAATAGAATAACTTGTCAGAACTTCAATGTGTATGTGGATGTTTTTTTAGTGTTCATGATGCGTTATCGTACCACGACACTTCGTACCCGCGAAACGTTGTACCCGACACTTTGTACTGGGATACTTTGTACCCACGACATATTGTACACGAGAAACTTTGTACCCCGATATTTTGTTAATTTTTAGTTACTTTCAATGTTTTTTCTGGCTTAGGCTCAGGTAAAAATTAGTAAAAATGAGAACATTTGAAAAAATTTCTCAAAGTTTCAATTTTTGGCCGATTTGATTGTGGGTACAAAGTTCCGTGGTAATAAATGTCACGGGTACAAAGTGTTGCGGGTACAAGGTGTCGCGGGTACAAGGTATCGAGGGTAAAAAGTGTCGCGGTACAAAGTGTCGCGGATACAGAGTGGCGGGTACAAAGTGTCGGTGATCCGTGCGTTTTGTTTGCCAATGACATTTGAACTTCTTTTTTCATGTTAAAAAAAAAGTAAAACTTAGAGATCAACCATAGATACCTTTTTTGGTTTTCATTTGCGTGTTGTGTCAGGAACAAAAAGTTATATTCAATATTCATAGCGAAATCTTTGGAATTATAAAACATGAATATTTGAAGAATGATAGATTTTAATTATCTACAATGATTGTTCTGAATTGATCAGTATGTGTTATTATGTATTTACCATTCACGAAATAGGTTATTATTTACCATTTACGGGACAGAAAGAAATTAACCGAAAGAAGTACCTAACTTCTGCTCTCTTCCTCCCCCTTCTCCCCATTTCCTCTCTCAAATGCTGTCTCTAATAAGAACAGTTTTCATTTGCGAAAGCATAATGAAACATAACGACATCCCATTTTTTTCGAATTGCGTGAACTTCTTGCTCTAACCTTAAAAGTGTACAATTTTTTGTACTCATTCGACGCAAGAAAAAAAATCGCTGCTCTTCTCTCTTAAGTTATATCTCTCTCACTATTTGTACAAATTTTAGGTTAGAAAAAGACGTTCACGTAATTCGAAAAAAACAGGATTACGTTATGTTTCATTATGTTTTCACAAATAAGAACACTGCATAACTTTCTTTTTATCTTTATAAAGCTATCTCTCTCCTTCTTTCTCTCTGTCCCTCTTGCTCTCTCTCTCTCTCTCTCTCTCTCTCTCTCTCTCTCTCTCTCTCTCTCTCTCTCTCTCTCTCTCTCTCTCTCTCTCTCTCTCTATGTTGATCTCCATGTTATCTTCCTTTTCCCATCTCCCTCCTCCTTGTCCCCCTCTTTCTCTCCTCTTCTACTGATTCTTTGTCATCAGCATCCGCGGCAACACTTGCAGGACAAGCTGAACGAGCTGAAGCGTATCTTCGCCAACGATTTTCTCGCATTCCAGCAGACGCTGATCAAGCCGGAGCTGCTGCCCGGGGAGGGCACGCCGAGTGGCGCCGCCGCCTCCGCCACGAGAGCCGCCAACGGCGCACTGCCTCGTGGCGGCAGTGGTGGAGTGGCGCCACTTGCGCAGGCCGAGACTCAGCTAGGAGAGAAGGTTCCAAGAAGATCTTACCCGACACCCCTTGAAGTTTATCGCCCGCTGCTACGTTATCCTGATAGCTTAATAGGGTAGAAAACGTCCCCGAGCAAAACATTTTCCCTTTGCGTCTGCTTCACGTAGTATGTATCTCCTTCTCTTCCAACCACTCAATATACACAAAAAATCAGTTTCGGTAGTTACAAAACCTTGGTCAATAAATTTTGTTTCTTGCTCGATCCAAATCGTTTCCTTTTTTAATGATTTTTTGGCCATTAAACAGAGAGATCTGAAAAAGCGCTTTTCTTCCTTCCTTTGATCTCAATCCTACTGTAGTGAACGTAGTATTGTAAACATATGTACTGTACTTTCAGGACTCTTTAACCAGCGAATATGAACCGGTAAAGTCGCTCTTACCTGCAAATTATAGCATGCATGTGCACAATTTTAATCGATGCCTTAGTTTTTTCTTCTAAAGATGCCCCCCTACCCCTGAAGCTCAAATAACATCTTGCTATTACATTCATAACATTCATTATTTTGCAACGCAGCTTTTTTGTATGGTATTTAACTGACCTATACTTTCCCAAGCTTCATGCTACACATAGTATATATAATGCTATCTATACAGAACTTATAATTATGGTAGCTATCAGTAACGGCGGAGGCAGGCGCATGATTGGATGTGTTTGTACTTGTCGGTTCGTGAAAAAAAGCTTCACCTTCGAAAGGCTTCATAACAGTTGAACGAATCTAAATGTCTCATTCGTCTCTGTAAAGATTCTTATCAAATATGAGTCCCATCCTTTCGACTCATTGCAGCAAAATGCAGACGCGAACCTGGTGGAATCCAATCTGCAGAGAGTCAGCCAAACAGAAGGATCGTCTAACTCCGCCGAAAAAGATAAGGTCCTCTTTTCTGTATTCAAGCTGCGACAACCACTGAAGATTTCTACAGCATTACAACCCATTCGTCTGTATTTAGGTCCTGAACGGAATCGTGCTAGACTTGTACAATTCCGTACAGTCGATAAGGCAAGATCTCACTGCTCATGAACATCTCAAAAGAATTCGAAAGGAATGGCAAATGCTCGCCAGGTGAACAATTTTGTTTCGTTATTGAATTTTTTCAACAATTCTGATCCGAAATGACAACAGACTAGTGAAGTAAGAATCAAGCAACCCCAATCATCACTTGAATACAACATTAATCTTGAATACAACAATAATAACCGCATCATACGCGCTCTTTCGAGATGAATTTTCACAGAAGTAACCTGGCAGCATCAGTTGCTACGAGAGAAATATACTTTTGCAACATTCCTCAATATCACTAAAATCCTTGATTAGGGTGAATTTGTCCGTGAAGCATGTGACTTATAAACCAAAATTAGACAAAGTAAAATTATCGCGCACTTCATATTAAAAACTTCTTTTAGTGAGAATTTATGTATATACTTATATACTAGAATGATTGAAAATGATGGAACTATTGGAAGATAACTAAGCTCGAATATTTTTGTAATGAGTTATGGACGCTGCAGAATGCTGGAGAAGATGATAATGTGGTGCTTTATCATCTGCACGATCTGCTTCGCCTGCTACATGTTGTACGATACCCAGGACCCCCCTCTCATCACGGACGAGTACATGTTGGAAATGGTGAAGCAGTAGATCACCTAGTCTCCATCCCTATTGATTTGGGTTGCACCTTGTTTCTCAAATTCAGATAAGACATAAACAAATCTTGGGCAATTTACAAAAAAAGATGAAGGTTGATGTAATTCCACTACACAATTAACTTGCATTTGAGACTGTCGGTACTTAACACTGTTTTTTCGGTTGAGGCTTTAGCTTTGAGGCATTTTTCACTGTTTTTAGTTTTTTTTCAGGTTCAGGTAAAGGTTTTATTGACTGGGCCGTACTGCTTAGAAACGAGACCACATCATAATTAGTTTTTCATAATATGAGTTTTTGCAGGTTCGAGTAACTGCATTTTTTCGGATTACAATAATTAGAAGAGAAAAAATTGAGAAATTCAAGAAGAACCGATAAAACAGAGAATCAATTTGTGTCTTGTGCTAGTGTGTCAAATGAGTATAAAATGTAAAGTGCTAATTACATCAACTTTTACCTTTTTTGTCAATTGCTCAAATCTTATCTGCCTTGTCAAGTCCATGATAGAAAAGATTCACTGTATTCGTATCACTATGTTCCTCTTGTGATTACTTAAATAAAATATACAATTAAATGTATAATATTTTCTGATTTCCGAAGTTGCTCAATTTTCACCTTGTGTGCTACTGTTTTTGTGATTTTTTCAAAGCTTGACTACTTTAAATATCCCGTAAACTATTAAAACCCAGAGCTTTACTTTCTATTGACAACCAAGAACTTCTTAGTCCTGATGACTCTGAGTTTTGTTCTGAAGTTTTTTTTTTTAATTTTGAAAGTATTCAGCTGATGTATTGAGAGTTAGAGCTTTCTTCCTAATTCGCCTCCTGCTCATGTTATCTATGCAAACGGAAACCGTTTGAAGGCGGTTTTCATCATTTTAACGGACGGACGTGTATCGAATCTCATCATCGAGTTGTTCTTTTCTTTGTCAACTTCTCTCTATAATATAGCCCGTTCTTTCTCATACGTGGAAAATTTTCAGCCTTCTTTCGATTCTCATAAGAGTATTCTGCGGGAGTTGAAAAGATTTTCCGTGGAAGAAAACAGTCGATTAAAGCAGATTGGACTAGTTGCCATGGTTATAACACATACCCAAAACAGAAAAACAGGAATAGAGATTGAAGTTTTACTCAAAATAAGAGCAAGGCCAATAATAAAGTTTGAAAAAATAGTAGCCAAGGAGCCAAGCAGATACTTATCACAGCTGTGAAATAAAAGCTAAGGGAGGAATGTACACCTCAATTAAGAAACATCACTGAACGGAACGCGGGTTCGAAGGACCTATCAAGGTTTTAAGAGAGCAGCTGTGGATAAAAGTTGGAATCCAAATACTAGCCAGCAATGAAACACAGCTTTTCTATAATAGCTCACATTTGAATTACGCCGATTTTGAACTTATTTATATGGACGAAGTGCTTACAGAAAGATAGCTATCAGGTTCCGAAAAAGATAGGAAGTATTCCCACAATGAAAATATATTTATGCTGATATTCACTCAATTTTTTATTTAATTTTTTTATTTCTCCCTCAGTCTTACGAATGCACTGATCGTCATCGAAAACAATCATATCTCTCCTCTTGAACATCGAACAATCTCTCCGCTACGTTTCATCAACTATGTATTTTCCCAGAATACATATTTACAAATGAACAGTTATTTTTTGGCATAAAGTTTTGAATTTAAATTCAAGCTCTCACACTGTGAACTTCATCCGAGACCAGGTTGTGAAATAAAGCTTAACCTATAGCAAATTAGTTTTTTCCAGCTTTTTTCCTCCATACCTACGCTCCATGAATAAATAAAATAAGAATTTGATGAACTTCTCATTTTCCACCTCACTCTATATTCTCTCAATTCAGAGATTAGGTTAGTGCAGATCGAGAATTTCAAGAACATTTAGCATCTTGAGCCTCTTCTGTAACATTTTAGAGTTGGGAGAAATCATAACTTGAGCAGGTAAACTGTTTTAAGGCCGTGTTTTCCACCTAGACGTTCTTACTCGAGAACAATTGAAAGTTAAACTCTTTTTCGTGAAAGATATGTGGAAAATAAAGGAGGATGTTCTACCATTACACGGTTTGATTACATTAATTACACTTCTGCCTCCAGTCATTTCATTCCTTTCGTCACGAAGTATAACTTTGATTTAAACAAAGTCTCCCATGGAAATTGCATAAACATGTAGGCAACGACTGTTTATCGGGTAGAAAGAAAACAATTGAAAGTTAATTTCTTGTTTGTAGAAGGTATATGGAAATTAAACGCGGATGTTCTACCATTACACCGTTTGAACACATAAAAAGTATTAACTTTAAGATCAATTTCACTTCGGATTATTTTGAAAGCGTAAGTGAAATCATTAATGATTCTCATACAGGGGTGAAATCTAACCAAACGAATCGTGGAATACGGCCATTACACGACTGTGACGTGCTATATTGTGTTCTGGGAACACTCACCCCTACACCAAAGTGCCTCATACTAGAGATAGACAAAGTAGTACTCTCAACGTGACAGCCAAGCCAACGGAGGCCGTGTTTTAAGGTAGGTAAGGTGTGTAGCCGTTTAGCCGTTTAGCTGTACGTACTGTAAAATTTCACAAGTTTTATTTGGTGGACGTTAGCATTTTATTTGGTAAACGTGACCATTTTATTTGGCCATTACAAAAGAAATATATTAGGGCGACGTTTTAAATACAGCGCATGAGCGGAGTTAAGAATTTTCCCGCGCCTCGGCGTGCATTGGTAATTATACAGTGTGTAGCGTGCGTGCACAGCGAACACAGTGTGCACAGTGTGCACGGCGTGCTTTTGTAATGGCCATTTTATTTGGTGTACGTCATCATTTTATTTGGTGGACGTCGCGTTTTATTTGGTGGACGTTGAATATTCCCCCCCTTCTCTTTTTTCGCATACTATTAATCCAACCGAGAATTTTTTGCAGTATATTTTCTTTACTTTTTTTCTCTTGGTTTTTCACTCTACTGTTTTTCCCTTGCTTGTAAGTATCCTTTGCTTAGGAGTAGCTTGTCACTATATTATACCTGGGCGCTAGAATTTGAATTGGATGACTAGAATCTCTACGGACGCCTAAAGTAGGTTGGAGCCATTCTTTTTTAACTTTTATCTTTCACTTCATTCACGCTTTGGCGAAGTATTTTCTGTAGAGTATGTGTTTTTGTACAAAATAGCGCGGAAGTCCGCGATAAAACTTCTCAGTTTAGAAGGGCACATCTCTGATCGGGAAAAGAGAGCTCTGGAGATGCGAGGATCCTTCCATTGCTTACGTTTCTAACAAGTTGGTTCGAAACATTGTTTTCAGAGGTTAAGTTCATTTTTTTGTTTGAACTATACTATTTTCTGCCTTTTTGTGATCATTAGCATATTCGCTCCTTGCGGGCTTCGAGACATGAGGTTGAAAATTCAAATAAAACGAGTCAATGATAATTACGAAGAATAAAAAACAAAAATCCTCTCGAACGTAAGCATTGAGTTTGATAAGAACTGAGGAGAGTCACTGACTCCCCTGCTCTTGGGCTGATAAGGTTTCTCAGCGAGCGTCTTTTTAAAGTTAGAAGAAAGCGCACTTTTTCATCGATTTCTTTATAGAGTGCGAGTGAATGTTGATACTACTTTTCTTGCTCTTCGTCGGGGCATCTTGTCTAGCAGAAGTCTCCACAGACTACTATTGTTACAGTGATGGACATCTAAAAAAGGTTATTTTTATAATTTGTCTCTAGCAATATTTCTAGACAACTACATTATTAATGTAACTATTAATCATCGACTTTCTCAAATCTTTTTTTTCAGCATTCAGCTTGCCGTTTCTTCGCGATTGTGTTAGATGCGGGCTCTACAGGAACAAGACTCCATCTTTACCGGTTAGAAAATATTATATTCCCTTTTCCATAAATTTCAATCAGTGTTTTTCTCTGAGTACTGTAGGTGAAATCTATCCAAAATTTTATGCGCTCTTCGGAAAAGGCTAGTCATAAGTGTAATATGATCGCTTTTGTTTTTTGGTATCTTTCCAAAATCTGGCGTTTAACATACTACACCCCCTCACCCTCACCCTTTCACCCGCGTCGCGGCTCACCTCACCCTCGCGTCAGCGGAACCTAAAACACGGCCTCAACTTAAAAACGGCCTACCTCAATTAATTAGTATTCTTTTTTCTTTCTCTTTTTTTATTTTTTTAAATTATGTTTATAAATTTTTATTTTTACATCAGAAAATTATTTTTACATTAAAAAACGCTTAGGCTTAGTAAAAGTTTACGATAACGAGGCCGTACGGCTTAGCTAACGAGGCCGTACGGCTTAGCTAACGAGGCCGTACGGCTTAGCTAACGAGGCCGTACGGCTTAGTTGAGGCCGTTAAAGGCCAAAAAACCTGACGAATAGCAGTCATGAAAGTCATGAATGTAATTAATTGAGCTAAGCCGTTTTTAAGTTGAGGCCGTGTTTTAGGTTCCGCTGACGCGAGGGTGAGGTGAGCCGCGACGCGGGTGAAAGGGTGAGGGTGAGGGGGTGTAGTATGTTAAAGGCCCAAAATCTGCCGTTTCCTCGGGCCTTTTAGAAATCGCACTCAGAGGCTCACTAAAACACGGCCTCAACGAGGCTCACTAAAACACGGCCTCAACTCTGGCCTTTTACAAATCGCACTCAGAGGCTCACTAAAACACGGCCTCAACTCTGGAAATTTTGGGGAAAGGAAAGGGGGGAGGGGGGTTTACCTAAGCAGGGAAGGGAGGGGGGCCCTAAAGGGGGGAGGAAGAGGGCCCTACCTAAGCAAAGGGGGGAAGGGGGGCCCTAAAGGGGGGAAGGAGGGCCCTGAGGAGAAAGGGGGAAGGGAGTTTTAATGAGTAAGAAAAAAAGAAAGAGAAAAGTGAAAAAAAGAGAAAAAAATAAAAGAGAAAGAAAAAAGAATACTAATTAATTGAGCTAGGCCGTTTTTAAGTTGAGGCCGTGTTTTAGTGAGCCTCTGAGTGCGATTTGTAAAAGGCCAGCGTCGAGGCCGTGTTTTAGTGAGCCTCTGAGCCACTGAGTGCGATTCGTTAAACGCCTTTCCTCGTGATTAGCCTTGTTGATCTACACACTTTGACGAGTGGGAAGAAACAGCTTCGTTTCAATAATCTCCGTAGAAACGTCGGTTGCATGGAATTATTTCGTTCTCTCCCCCCCCTCCCACCTGAACAGTTCGATCTGCTTTAACGGAATAAAGACAGTTTACCCTTCTCATCCTTTACTCTTCAACAATTTACTTTTCAATATATGTAGTATTGTGTGTCAGTATTCACTCTCTCATCCACAAATTCCACCGGACTAAAAATGTAGTACATGATTAAAAATGGCCAGTTAAGATTCATTCATGCGACGGAAGAAAATCGTCTTCCTTTCAGAACAGAAGAAGAGCTTATTTGGGAAGTAAGTTATTTTTTTCTACTGTTCAAAGCTTTTATGAGCTGCTAGCAAAAGCGGTGAATGTATCAGGCATCATTCTAAAGGAGAGCAAGATTTTGTTCATAAAACAGGAGGTGATATATGACTAGTTACAAACGGTTTTTGAGGCAAAACCGGGTCTTTCTGGCCACTTTGGTCGTCCCTCCGAAGCAGCGTCTTCAGTGGAGAAGCTTCTGATAAACGTCCATGAACACGTGCCTCAGTCGCTGAGGAACCGAACACCAATCGTACTCAAGGTTCTTCTATATATAAAGCTCTATATATAAAATTGAGTGCACGGCAAGGCTGGGAAGCCTGCTTTAAAAGCTGTATACAATGAGGTGAGTTAGATACTGGACCAGGGTTTCAATTTAAGGGTTTAGAGGGAAACGCTAATAAGAAAACTGAAATTGAAAAAGGCAGCAGGGGTTTTTTAGTGTGCAAGAAAAAGGTACAGACGCCCGCCGAAGCCGGAAAATTTTTTCACATAAGTGTCCCTCTTGGGATGAAAAAAAAAACAGAGGCCCACGAAAAAAATTTTCTGTTTCACATGAGGTTCCCCTCTTATGATTTGGAAAAACAGAGACCCGTCGACAGAAGGTCTGACATGACTATTTAACCCCTGGTGGGCACAGGGGTTAAATAGTGACCGGATCGGTCCCGTCAGCTGATACATGTACACACACTATTGACAAAAAACTCACTCTCTTTTCTTACCCCTTTCCTTCATCCTATCTTTTTTCCTCCAAACTTTTAGCGGCGGATACATGTAAACCCAAATTGGGCGGCTCCATTTAACCCCTGGGTGGGCAAAGACCCAAGAACTTTGATAGTTCTTGCCGAGCTATTCGGGCGGTACTTGCGAGATCCAAAATAGTCGCCAAAAATTGATTGCAGCTGTCAATTTCTATGGTTAAGGTCGAAATTCTTTTTCGAAACCGGTCGAGTCTCATAATGCATACAGTAATGGTTAACTCTAGTAACAAATTTAAGAACATTGCTTTAACCTTTCGATCCATTTTTTTAAAAAGCCATTACAATAAAGTGCTGTTTGTCGAAGCTTGTTTTATTACTTTCTTAAAAGTCCGGAATCGTTCAGAACCAGGGGTTAAATAGTGACCGGATCGGTCCCTCCGGCGGATACATGTACACACACTATTCACAAAAAACTCCCTCTCTTTTCTTATCTTTTTCCTTCAAACCCTCTATTTTTTTCCTCTAAACTTTGAGCGGCGTATACATGTAAACCCAATTTGGGCGGCTCCATTTAACCCCTGTTCAGAACTAGTGGTTTTTGCAGGCGACCGCCGGTCTGCGACTTCTACCGGGTGATTCTGCCCAGGAAATCATTAATGAGGTTAGGGGTTAGCCATTCAAATTTGGATAAAAGGTTAGGAGGTTCCTTCCACAGTAAGTTTTTTTCCGAGTTCCTTTTCGCTGCTATGATCTTCATTCTATCATTTTATGTACGTACATGAAATACGCGACATTGTAGAATCAGACATTAAATTAATAACATTCACTGAACCTAATGTGATTATTGTATTATTACAGCAACAATTCGTACCTTAAAAGGTTTTTAAAAAAATATCTGATATCAGTTTCATTCTTTTTAACTTTAATCTGTATTCTGCATATTTTTTTCAATGCAAATGTGAGGGAATGAATAACTGAAAAAGTTTTTTTCCGATTAAAAACGTAATTAATGCTTGAGTAACTGGTTTGAATAGTTGGTAAGTGGTGAACCCGCTGAAACCCAGTTGGAACAGTCTTGAGAGGGAGTCAAGGGTAATTAAATACCTTATCGGTAGAGTGAAGATCAGAGAGTCAGCTGGGAGGGGAGATAGATGTTCTTTAAATATGAATAAAGAAGAAAAAACCAGAGAGGGAAAGATAGACAAGAAGTAAGTTTAGATAGAAAACTTCATTGAAATTTGCAAGAGGTGGAGACATAGTATGGCTTGTCTTTGACAAAGGTTAGGGGAATGATGAGTCATCAGAACATGGAACATCAGTTGATAAAAAAGTCATCAGAACATGGAACATCAGTTGATAAAAAAGTCATCAGAACATGGAACATCAGTTGATAAAAAAGTCATCAGAACATGGAACATCAGTTGATAAAAAAGTCATCAGAACATGGAACATCAGTTGATAAAAAAGTCATCAGAACATGGAACATCAGTTGATAAAAAAGTCAGCAGAACATAGAACATCACTTGATGAAGGAGTTTCGAATGTTTGAATAGCTATCGCATGAACAAAGTCTTCTTCTTCTTAGCGTTGTCCCGCACCGGCCGAGGTCGGAGTAGGGTCCGCTGTACGGCTTCTAGCTCTCCAGAAACATCTGTCATTTGCGTCTTCCGAGTGGAGTCTTGCAAGGCGCAGGTCTTGGTTGAGCGTATCCATATATCTTGTCTTCGGTTTGCCTCGCGGCCGTTTGCCTGGTACTTCCATGTCAAGGGCGTGTCTTGCGATGTTGGTCGCGTCTCTTCGCATCACGTGTCTATACCATCTAACTCTCCCTTCTCGCATCTTGTCTTGTATTGGGGCAACGCCGAGTCTCCCTCTCACAATCGTGTTACGCACACAATCTAGGCGAGTCAGTCCTAGTGTCCAGCGTAATATTTTCATCTCATTGGTTTTGATAATGTTCTCGGTTACACGCGTTGTAGGCCAGGTCTCCGTCGAATAGAGAAGCACGGGACGGATCGCTGTTTTATACATCATTCCGCGTATGCCAGCTGTGATATTCCTATCACAGAGGACACCTGTAGCTTCTCTCCATTTCATCCAAGCTGCATTTACTCTTTGGCGTGCCGCTGCATTTGTTGACGTGGCTGAGGAGATGACAGAACCAAGGTACTTGAATTCGGAGGTCTTCTGGAGCGGTTCACAGCTGATGTGAACAGTTCTCGTCGTTTGCACTCCGATTTCCTGGTACTCGGTCTTCTTGATGTTGAGGCGTAAGCCATGTCTACTAAGAGCGTCATTCCATTCTTGGGTGCGTTTCTCGATTTCGGCACGTGTAGGAGCAGCAAGGAGAATGTCGTCGGCGTATACGATGGTTGACGGAGCCGGAGTCAGTAGAGGACGCGTGACGGTATCCATAACCAAAATGAAGAGAAGGGGAGACAAAGCACTCCCTTGGTGCACTCCAACGTTTACTGCGAATGGCTTTGTGATGCCGACCGGAGTTGATGCCGACCGGATATCTTGAAGAAATTGAAGCCATGGTTTACAACAAGGGTATTCATGCGATCGGCCTGTTAAGGGGATGGTCAATCCAGCCTGGCATCGCGGAACGTGTCTGTCGGGAGTTCCTGCTAATCCTTGACCGTAGAAAAGCAGAAGATTAATCGAAAAGACGCCTCGACTCGTGTGGCCTGGATCGCATGAACAAAGTATCAGAATTAAAATCTGAGGGTAATATTAGGTTTTAGAGGAGTGCGTAACAAAATAAAAACTTTTTGTTGGCTTTATCATCGCTTGTCAGACAAATGAGCCAGAGAAAAAAGGAGACTTCTTCTGTTTGTTCACTCAAAGCTTAACGACTCTCGCTTTTGATTGTTGATAAATTCTTCCCAAGCTTTCATAACGATCAGGATTTGATTCGGTAATCGTGTTTTTGGAAGCTTTTTTCTACGCTTTTGCCCCAACACACAAAAACTTTTCAAAATACCTCTGAACATTGGCATTTCACGTGGGGAGACAATTCAGTTCTCAAATATTTTAGTGAAACAATCTCACACTAACAAAGTGAATTATAGTCAAGTTAGTTTTCTAAGTTCTTAGGCTCCATAACTCACCCCTGTTTGGCAGGTGAATGGCGTGGTACGCGCCTCTGGCTTCGTTTGTATGGACGAGGACTCGGTGGGGATTCTGGACTCGGACCATGAAGGCGTCTTCAGCTGGTTCACACTCAACCTCCTTCTTCATAACTTCTATTCTGAGAGAGGAGGTAGAGGCTGCTCATTTGCAAAATTAGCCAAAAACAGTTGAGGGATTTCATAGTGCGTCCCAGAAGGTCACAAAGGTCCGCAGAAAGCGGTTATGTGCGGGAACCAGTCAATGGTAAAAATTATTGATCTTTCGATAGAAAGAAGGGGGTTTACGTTCAAAATTACACCATTATGATGAAAAGAGACACCTTAAAACAGACCATAGGACCTGAAAATTTAAGCCCTGGAACAGCTTAATCGAATTTTTTACCCGAAAGTTGTGCTTTAGGTGAACGCGGACGATGTAGTTTCTCGGCTTCGTTTTTTTTTTAGATCAAAGGCTTTCTCGTATTATAAACCCCACGTTGCTGGCATGACTGGCATGGATGAACAAGTAATAAGCAAATAGGACCTATAAAAAATTTCCGAGTTTGAAAAGAAACAAGAAAACGATAGAACCTCAAAGCTTCACGAAATTTGAGCCTCCGAGATTCTAAATTTTGTGTTGATTTTTGCTGTTTCGTTTGCTTATTCAAAGATTTGAAATTATAACAGGTTAGGTCTCAAAAATAATGTTTGATTATTAATTTTAAATGGGTACAAAACTTCTAGGTAGTTCAATTATCGAATTTTCGTCTTGCAGATGACGTGAGACCAACTCCTTCCTCCACAGTTCCAGTGTTTGATTTGGGAGGAGGATCGATGCAAGTCAATTTTTGTTAACCACATTTTCATTTTCCATTTGGTTCAAAAATGCGGTTTTTATGAAGAATAGAGATTTTTTCGAGAAAAAGTTTTTCATAATCCTTTCCGATTCTCTTCAGGCAACATTCTGGCCAACCGATAAAGAAATCTTCAAAAATCATCCGGATGGTGAGTTTTTTACTTTCAAATAACAAAAATTTCAATTCACAATTATTTGTATTACTATAAGCGAAAAGTTTTGACTTTTTTTTGCTAGGCTCATCAACCAGTACCTAGAGAGTACAAATACGGTAGAATACAGCGGACTCATGTGCTGTAATATAAACAACGTGAAAACCGATTTATTGAATCTATATTTTTAAAAGTTTTTTGTTGTATTTTCGCTCTTTTATTTTTTGTAACAACAACAAAACTGTAAGATGTCAAATTGGCGTGAAGCCGTAGTTCTCAGATCGAATAGATTTAGACAAGGTTATTAAATACCGGTATATTGTGTTTATAGGAAATGATAATAAAAATAATATAAACCTATGCTGGATACGTGGATACTTTTGAACAGTAAAAAATGTTTATTTTAAGTAATAAATTTGTGTCAGCGATTGTTTGGTATTTGCTCGTTTATCGAGGGATACAACGGCCGCAGCCAAATGGTTGATAATTTAGCGAGCTGTGCAGATCTCTAGTCGTGTTGGGCGACAAAAGAATGAATATGCTCGCGTGCGGGACCGAACCTCGGACGAAATTGTGATAAACAGCGCCCACTAATACAAAGCTAAAGTGTATTGTCGCATTGTGTAGTAAATTCTGATTATAATGTTTTAAAATAGATTTTTGAGTTTTCAAAAAGTTTTAGATAAAAGCCTAGACTAAACAGCCTAGCCTAGACTAAACAATTATGTTCCAAAAAACCAAAGAATGGGTACTTAGGATGTTTCCAGATCGCTACGACATCAACTTCTTTGAAATCCACATGCACCTTTTCACACACAGGTTCACTATGGAATTTTTCCCAGTTTTTTTCTTGCAATGTTTCCATTATTGATCTTCTTTTGTAGTTTTTTCCCCGAAATGTCCACCCTTCTTAGGGAACTATAAGGTAGAGAAGTCCTATCTTACACTCTACTCCTATATTCTTCTTAGTTTTGTCTCAACGGATTATGTAGTTGTTCTTTTTGTCTTACTTCATGCAACTGTTTGCAGTTTTCTGGGCACAGGACTTCAGTCCGGGAGACTCAACACACTCAGATTAGCAGGAGATGAAAAGGTCCGCATATTTTATTCGTTAAAAAAATTCCCTGGAATAATGTTCAGTTTAAAAATCTGTATTTCATGCGGTAATAAAGATTAAAGATTAGGTTAAACGTAATTTACTTTTAAGCGTCTACTTGTTTAGTTTATCGCAGAGGTTGAATAGTTACCGTACCAGCTATGGCCCATACATGTTCGCCTCGTAAATGATCTACATTCTCATCTCTTCTCGTTCTATTTTACCTTTACTCTACTTCTCTTTTTTTCCTTCCCATTCCTTTTCCAACTTGCTCGGCGCGAACAAACATACCCTAGACTGGTCTCATTTAACGCCTGCTTGATCGATGATGAAGTTGCAGGAAGAAAAATTTGCTTCGCCTTGTTTCCCGGCGGACTTTTCTCTTCCGGAATGGCAGCACTCCCAGAAAAGTTGGCACATCATGTGAGTGCACTTTCCAATTTCAAAAACACTTTCCCGCCAGTTAAATGAGTGTTATTGATCAGCGGACCCTCTAGATCAATCGAATATTACTGAAAAAGATCCCTAATAGTGTCCAATGTGTATATGTTCTTAGAACACAATACCATAAATTGATTTCGGAACTTTGTCATTTACTCTCTATTATGTATATTATACTAGTATACTATCCGATGGAACCGCTTTTAGATACCGCGATATGCGTATTATGGAATCGATACTTGTATGCCGGGTAAAGTCGAAAAAATTAGGAATTTTTGTCCCGGGTTTCATTCTCGCATCTCGATATCATTCAAAGTTTGTGATAGGAGTTGTTGAACTGGGAATAGATTCTGCTAACCAATCCTCACTGTTCCTAGGTTTCTTAAGAGAAAAAAACAAGCCCTGAAGGCTTAGAACTTTGTTAGGGGAAGCAGATACTTGATTTATATTTTCCATGAAATGATGTGCAGAGGTTCGTCTTCGTACTCTACTGAAGATTGTCTCGATTCTATTCGAAAGTACATACGAGGAACCAACATCATGGAGTTATCTCAACTGAGGTCGAACAATTTTAATTTGATAATATTTTACGGAACCAGTTCGAAAATTTCTATTCTCAATTTTCGAGTCTTTCGTAGAATTATAAGAGGTTGAAATAGAAGAAGAAATAAAGAGACAAGAAGAGTGGAAAAAAACTGAAAAACAACGAAGGTGAAAGATATAGAATGTGAAAGGGAAAATATAAGTGAGAAATTTGGATTAAAATTGAGGCATAAAAACAGCCGTTTTCAGTAAGGACTCAGTTCCGATCCACCTGATCAGTTATTTCCACGACCGCGGCCTTTTCGCGGGAGTCCCTACACAGGGTACGGTGCTCGATTTCAAACGAGCAGCACTAGAAGGTTATCTATGGTTATCTCTATTGGATACCTTGAAAGTTGATGGATCAAGTTCATGCACCAAGCGAGACCACAGCGAAGGGTTTTGTTTTGTCACGAAAGTAGCAAACACTCTCAAAATCATCCAGTAAAACAGGAGAACTGCCGGTCAGGTCATGTAATTGAACTTATCAGTAGCGGGATTTTTATAGCACGTCCAGAAAAGACACAGAGGCCCGCTAAAGTGGCGGAAAACGCTGGAGAGAAACCCGCCCCTAGCAGTATGAAACCCGCCCCTAGTAGTATGAAACAGTTCAATATAAAAATAAGGGGTTGTAGCGTTAAAAAAACACCTTCGAAAAGGATACAGAGACCCGCCGAAGCAAAAGTTTAGGCTAATCGATATTTTCATCTAGGAAGAGAAAGATCAATAAGTTGGATTGCAGCTTGTGTCCGAAGTACTGCCTCGTTCTCTTCGCAGCCTCATTGGTATCCCTGGCAATGCTTCGACCTCACCTACATATACTCCCTGCTGACGGATGGATTCGCTTTCGAGGACAATCATCCTATTCGAGTCGGTTTTATTGGTCACCTCATAGTAACATTTTTTACATACAAGCACCACTTCAGCTATCATGATTTGCTTGTCTTTTCCTTTTCGACCAACCTCGCTCGTCTTCCTTATGAATGTCAATGAATTAGACACAGAGATTCAAAATGCGATTAGAAATGAATATAATTTGGCTCTAACGCCGTCAAAAGCTATTTCACGTCGTGGGATTGAACCCAGCTGTTCCTCTCTGACAGCGACGAGGGCACATACCTAATTTTACTACTTAACTAACGAAGACACTTCTATAACTTTATGATATTGGTATTGCATAGTCTTCTTCTTCCTCGCGCTTGTTCCCGCCTCGCGGAAGGATACGCGCTTCAATGAGGTGCAGGTCAGACCTATCCTGGTAGAACCAGTGGCTGCCTGCTATATCACTGCTAGTGTGATTAGCAGCAGTGGGGAGAGTCAGATTCGTGCATGAGCACTACCAACATTTCTTAACCCCCTTGGTTTGGGTGGATCTGTCCGGGGTGGGAGTCGAACTCGGGACTCTTCGCACAATGGTCTATCACACTACCACTATGCCACGCCCGGACATTGCATAGTAAAGGTTTTAAATATTGATTTGATTGCAGTTGGTGAAGAAAGTGCAAGGGATGGAAGTGTCATGGGCACTAGGACTCGCTTACTCTCTGGTCGACGAATTCCACTCCAAAATCGCTCTCGAGGACATCGATGATGATCTCGCAGGTTTTTTTAACCAATTTTTTTGTTTTATTTTTCATGTCTTATACACTTAGTCCGCCTCTTCTCCGTTTTTCCTCTTCTTTCATTTATATATACCTGCTTCACCCTCTTATTATTATCCTTCACTTATTTCTTATCTTCTTTACTTTATTTATTTTGTTTTTTTTCTGAGCTTTTTAAACCTTTTTTTCTCAATTCTTATAATATCTCCTGATGAGTTTATTTCCCAGATGATACCAAAAAAGGTGTCGCAGCAGAAAATGGTGTTGTTAATGCGACGGGAGTATTGATTATTGACTCCTTCCTCACGATTGTCTCGCAAAGAACAAATGACCTTCTAAATTATTTCAATCTTTTGTCTTAGATGCATCATTATATGGTTTATCTTTTGTCGTAGATGCATCATTATATGGTTTATCTTTTGTCGTAGATGCATCATTATATGGTTTATCTTTTGTCGTAGATGCATCATTATATGGTTTATGTTTTTTTTTATGAATCCAAGCTAATGTTTGCATAATTACAATCATTTTGATGGCTTTTTAATCACCGTTTTAGCGGTTTAGTTTGATGATATGTAGAGATTATCTTACATAATTGTGATCTGTTCTGTTATATCGGGCATTCCTAGAGTTCAATGTGTGATGTGACCATACCAACATTCGAAGCATCTCACATATCTATTGATTGTGTACATTCTCCCCTCTCATGCAACGAGATAGGTCCAGACGGGGTTGTCTGCGTGTTGATGCCTTACTGGCAGCGAATTGTAATGGAACTAACTACGCAGCGGAACCCACAAAAGCTTCCCTAGTGCTTTTGTTCGGGATAGTGGTTTCCTTACTGTGATAACAGAGTACGCGTGTTGAAGGACATTTTGCAACGATAATCGGAATAGTCGGTTAACTGGTGAAACATGTCTTACCGTGTCCACAAATTTAGATTTTTCAAGTTGACATTTATGTATGACTAGGTCAAAGTGATTGTGAAGAAACTCTTGTTGGCTTCCTGTAAATTAATTGTAATTGAAACCAAAATTCCAGTTGGAACTCTTTTCACTTTGTACTAATGATATTTTCTGTAAAAGTTGATGACATATTCAGATAAAACAATTTATTGAATGATTTGTTATCTAAAAAAATATACAGTATACTGAGGCAAATCTATTAAGAGAGAAAAAACCCGTGTCTAAGCTTGAATTTGGTCTTTTAATTTAAATCTGCAAAAAATAATATTTTTTGTGAAGTTTTGAGCATTTAGCAGTTGGCTTCGGAATAAATAGGAACTCGAAGATATTTGTTCCGCTTTAAAGAGTAAGGTAGTACAATGCACGACTTGCATTAGAGCACAGAACTTTGTAGATGTGTACATTGGCTAATCTTGTCAATATAACAATAACGCCTAGTTTCCACCAGTATTTTTCGAAATGAAAAAATTAAAAGTTTATAAATTTGCGAGCTTTAACGAGCAATTTCTTTAGTAGGGAAATAGGCAAAAGAGGTAGTTCGATGAGAACATGAAACAACAAAAGTTACAGTAATCAACGAGGAAGACGATGGAAAACGAATCGAATATTCCGATAAATGAGCAACGATCCATACGAGTTCGTAGAAGAACAGAAATTAACAATAAAGCGAACGCTGAAGAAAATCTCAAACGTTTTTTCGCAAGATCAAACGTTTTTGGCAATATATGAGGCAAGAACAGTATTCAAAATATCAGATCTTGTTTTCCGAGTATACACGGAACCAATTTTTGAAACAGAAATACGAACATTCTCACGGAAAGTTGATAAGAAGTAGTTTGAACCGATAACTTTATTACATTATCCTTTTAACGTTGTCGAAAACAATCATTGAGAGAGAGTTTAAGGTGTGAGAGAGATCACGTGAAGTGCATATGAACGAGGAAGGCACTTACAGAGTAATGCACGTGCTGACCAGGCTACTGCTTAGAGAAGGCATAGAGAGTCTCGTACAGAGGCAGCATGTTTCCGTAGGTCTTCTGGATCTTGCTGGCATTCGGCCAATTGTCATAGTTGGCGCAATAGGTTATTCGCATGAGTCGATAGTAGTGTACCGCCTTCTCTTCCCGCCAAAGTGGACATTGGCTCAATTGGAGAACGTCTAACTTTCTTAGAGAGAACGTAACTTTCTCCGTATAAGTAACTTAATTACCATGAGTGAAAGCTGTTAAAATTCGAGACAAGTGATCGTTAATTTTTTTGGCGGAGAAGCACATACATACACCCGCGTTGCTAAATTGTGAGCTTGTCCAGCAAATAGTTAGTTTCAAGCTACATGAAAAAATGAGTCATTTTCAACAACTTCTGCTTAAACTTCTCTGTTTTATTGATCAAGTTCTCTTCTAGTGTCAAAATTAAAAGTTCTCAAAAAAGGGTCGACGAGTGTCACCTGTACTGGTCATGGAAGATGGTGGCAGATCCGTCTGGGAGTTGTTGGGTGCACAGCTGAGTCTGCTGCTTGTTCAGCTTACGGATCATTTTAGATAGCCGTTCCGCCTGTAATTCCATTGTTTTCCATTCCACTCTCAGCTGATTCTAATAATACCGGGGAAAGACAAGGTTCCCGGAGAGTCCGTGGATTTTTCCGGGGAGAGTCCATGGAACTCAAACTCAGAAAGCTCATTCAAAAGTCAAACTAAAAACGAGGAAAGCTTCGATACCTTTCGTTGACTTTTTCTCTATTTATGTCTGATCCAATCTCCATTGCTCTTTCTTACAATATTTCTCCTTTTTTCATACACAAAACGAAAGTGCCGACCTGAGATTGCAGTCTTGCAACGACGTCCTCTGCAAGAGACTCCTTGTTGGTGAGACATTCCTCCACCGGTTCCCGCTCATCGTCCTGAAACCCGTTTTGGTTGTAAATTCCCTAATAACTGCACTGTTTTCTCCGTTCCTTTCACTGTAAGACTTCTCTTTAACAATTTTTTTGGAGCTCTCCTTTCGGCAACTTATGATTACATCATACCGATTTCTCTTCTGATATTTCCCTAACAAAAACATTTTCTTTATAAAAAAATTTAATACTCATATAATGGTAATTCGGCAAAAGAAGTGCTTATTCTCTTTCTAACTTGTTCTTTTTTGAATCAAAGACCTTGAGCCAGCTCAAAAACGAGTGCTTTTCTCCTGAGCCAAGAGAGAGAAGTTGGCATTCATTCTTGATGTTTCCGGATCTAATGACGCATTAAAAAGCGCACTTATCCCGGGCCTTCTCGTGTGCTAGTTGCTCCAATGTGACAACAGTTGTCACTGCTTCCATTAATCTGCTACTCCTCTGCTTTAATCCTCTCTTCCTTTCTTATTATGAAGAACCAAACTAGAACTAAAAACCAGCCTTGCAACTTAATCACATGTCGTTTAGCCAGGTTCACTAACTATCAAGTTTCCAGACTAATGATAATATTGTCGAGTAAAAGACTGAATTCACATTTTCAGATTTGATATCAGTTTGAATGTCTGAGGAATAGACAGTAATAGAATTCAATGCATATCAAGCGTCATATAAACTCATTAATGTCCTATTGGCTAACATATTCGAATATCATACAGAATATTATAAATATCAAACAGAAAATTAAATTATCATACTCACTGCCATATCAATACTGGGGTCTCCGAAGACGGGAAGGTCGTCATTGGTCACGTCATCGAGAGCTCCTCCAGGCGCTCGGTTCTCCTTTGCGACTGCCAGCAAAGAAGCGATCTGAAAAAAACCTTAAATGATCGGTCTTTCGTTTTGTTCTCTTGACTAGTTCAGAATCGTTCCTAACAGTATAAGAACATGTTAGATTCGATTTTCAATCAAAACAAAATCGCAAATAAAATTTTTCAGTTTCATGCAAAAATTTAACTATTGAACAAGCGATTGTCGTTAACTTTCCGATTGAGTTCTCTCAAGTTGGTAGTTCTCAATGAAATTAGCACACAACCGAAACATTTGCTAACATGTTCCCTCTGGAGAACGCCGACTTGATGGTTCGCCTCCTGTTGCAATTCCTCTTCCCTCCGTGAGACCGAGAGGCTCTCTAGCTCCTGAAAACTTATCCAACATCGGGCATTTTGTCGGATTCCATTGCACTTCTTAAACATTGTTCATAATTAATGCCATCGAAAATTGAAACTAAAATTCCCTAAATCAAACATAAACATGCCAATCGACAGATTTGAATCATATTTGGTGAGTACTCACTCAGCTGGGATGTATGTTCAAATCAAATAAAATAGTTCAGAGTTTAAAATTTTTTCACTGTTTAAACATGTTTCAATTAATATTTGAACGCGACTGACAATGAAAAACTCATTAACAATCATTCTTGGCACTCGCCAAGGTTTAGACTGATTTTCTTCAATTCTTCAATCCAAGATAGGCCTATCATTGTTTTTTTCAAGAACTTCGTTTACTTCCAATAATTCGAGTGAAAATCGCGAGCAGTCAGACAAACTCTTGAATGCAAAGCCATTTATATGTATATGTTGTATACATGTTGAGGTTGTTGAAATGAAATCCCTTGAAAAAAAGAGTGCCTAATTATCTTGATAAAACACTTTTTCATCATAAATTACCGTTAAAAGAATTGGGTCTTTTTGTTTTCTCGTTTCGTGAATGTTTTTTCTTAATTCTGTGCATTTCGCCACATTTTTGCATTGAAAAATGTAGATAAATTAATTATTATTTACTTATCCGCAATGTGTTTTTGCCTTTTTTCAAGGTTCCATATCTAAATCACATGTCATGTGTATTTAAATGTCGATTACATATTAGCAAACTCTCTGAACAATTTGTTCTACAGTGATAGAGAATAGAAATCGGAAACAGGCTTCTCTGAGTAGAATTTTTCTGAAAGTAAAATTACAACTGACGGTAACAGGAAGAGTCAGAGTGGAAGTTGGTGTTTCCGGAGTCGTTTCTGGCAGTTGACCAGTCAACACAGTGTCCGACACATATTCCACCTGTTAATGACATTATTAACTTTCAGGGAAAATTTTTGAATATTTCTAACATGGTTAGGTGATTTTGGCGATTCTTATTAGGATATTAAACATGAAAATAAGAGAGAATCCAATTTGTGAACCCAAATAACTTTTTTCGAGTAACCTCGTTTGGAAAATTACTTAAGTGTTTACAACATATGTACACGGTGGAATATCTATGAAAACTATTCTTTAAAAAAACAAGGAAAATTAGAAACCAATTTTTTATCAAGTTATGGAATCATATAAGTCTTTAAAAAGTTGTCGACCTTTTTGTACTTGTCATGGTACTCATTGAGAGTGGCAGAGACGGAAATGTGTGATTCTGAAGAGAAGGCGAGCTCTTCTCTTGTCTCGGCGTTGTCTCCTTCTTGATGAGAGCCAGACTCTACTTGGTTTACCCTTGGAGGGGCGACCAATGAGCTCTCCTCATTTCCTGCAAAATGTCATCGGCCATGACTTTTTTCATTATCATTATTCTCAGTATGATATCTTTCACTGACTTACATCTGAGTTTTTTTAATATGAATTCTTCCAACTGAATTCTCTTTTATTGTTATTGTTATTTTATTTTTTTATATTCTTTATCGTGGCAGGGGTGAGGGTAGGGCAAAGGGAGGTGTTGGATTGCTTCATTTGGCGTTGTATTGTCCGTTGCACACGGTTTGAGAGGTGGTCACATAGGACCGCCAATGTCGGTTCTGGCCCGCCAATTTATGGCTTCCTGATACATAACTCTTCTGGAAAAGTTATTGGCTCGTTCGAGTTTATTTTAAGAACACAGGGTTAAAACAAGCAAAATACCTTCTAGTGACCTTTAGACTCGAATTTTAAAGATAACCTGATGCTGTTGAATATGGCCGCCCTTGCGAATTTTCTCTAGTTTCTGCATCACTCGTGGAAGGCGAAATGGGGCTTAAGATGAGTACGTTAAACATATAAACAGATGCTTAGTTACATGGAAAAACGAAAACCTGATTTTTTTGTTGTTAGATTTCAAGATTTCACATTTGTTCACTGGCAAAAACAATGCTAGAAGGCAGAATTGAATACAGCCGCTTCACTTATATTAGAGCAAGTAAGTTATCACTAGTTTACCCAGGGCTCATTCTTAATTTGTGCGATACTGCTCCGTGATATATTCCAGGTCATCGCTCTCTAAATCAAACATTCTTATGAAGAAAAAGCATAACTTTTAATTTCCCCTGGAAGATAGAAAGCTGGGAAAGATCTTATGGGAAACTAAACAGTTTTGTACAATGAGGGTTTTTTCCCAGCATACTTTGCAATTAATCTTTTTTTTTAAATCATAGATTTATAGAAAGCTGGGAAAGATCTTATGGGAAACTAAACAGTTTTGTACAATGAGGGTTTTTTCCCAGCATACTTTGCAATTAATCTTTTTTTTAAAATCATAGATTTATAGAAAGCTGGGAAAGATCTGATGGGAAACTAAACAGTTTTGTACAATGAGGGTTTTTTCCCAGCATACTTTGCAATTAATCTTTTTTTTTAAATCATAGATTTATTCAGTGAGAAAGATTTTTAGTTTTTTGGACAAAAATTACTGAAAACACAAAAAAGGGTATGGAATTATGAAAGTATGCTTAGAGCGCATACAATAAAAGTATTAAACTTTATAAATAAAAGTATGTAAATAGCGTCTAAAAGAGATTGTATGAAAGTATGCTAAAAGATTCAAGAACAAATGTATGCAACATCATACAATGAAAGTATGCTATTTGGAAAATACCGAACAGTGTAATTCCAAAAAGCGTGTTTGCGAAATTCACTACTTGCACATTTTAATACGGTTTCGTTCCTAAGCCTTAAGGTCTCGAGGTCTCGTTAGCGTGAACTTGAGATAAGCATAAGCCGAGATTTTAGTGACATTCCAGCTGGATTTTCAACACTTAAAAAAAACTATGAGAAAGTGTGTCACTTAAAATATGAGCAGAAAGTGTTGTGTATGGTACAAGTTGTGCATTTTACGAATCACCCTTTACGAAATCACGCTTTCTGGCTATTGTCATGCTATTGTCACACAATAATGAAGTTTTTCTAAATTCCTTACAAAACACTGTAAATTTCTCTGTCTTTCAAATTTATAAACCCGGTTAACATACATAGGTGGCTTTATATACATTTATCAACTAATACTTGATGGGAGGAGCACACATGTGAATCGTACGGTGTAGATCTTCCTACCCAACAATCCGCATTTGGAAAAACAAAATTTTAATGATAAATCGCTATCCTTTAAAGGGGCCAATGCAGCCGAAAAATGTTTTACAATTGAAAAGAAAAATTGCGAGGTGTGCACACAAAAAATCATTAAATCTAAGTGTGCATCAGCATACTTTCATTTCATGATTAAGCATTTTTCAATGTATGAATAATCATTAATCAAAGTATAGCATACTTTAAATTTTTTGAATAGCCAGACGTTTATGTATGAATATTTTCGAATACATTCGAAAAGTATGAATAGTCATACTTTATAGGTATATATGCCGTTCTCCATACTTTTAAGTATCAAAAAAGTATGACTATTCATGCTTGCTTTTGTGTGAAAGAAACAGACCTGAGTGGCGGAACTGATAGGACCGTTTCTACGGGTGACGAAACGTTCTTCTCGTCTATTAATCGTATCTCTATCCTCTCCATCGGTTTCTCTATCCTGATCACGGTCTCTGAAACTGAACATTATTATTTTTAACCGTTTTATACTTTTTACGAAAAAAATTTCAAAGAAAATAGAAGTTACCGAATGTTGGCTCGATTGCTGAAAGCTGGGATGAGATCGTGGAAGACACTTCCGACTCCCTGATGCCCGGCGGTTCGTCGACCGGTATCTCACTAGTGGGAGGCTCGTCCACTACCGGCAGATGCCCGTGGGAGACTTCCAAGCTGTCTTGCCGATAACCGTCGTTATGCGAGGGAGATTTTTTCATCTGTTGTTCTTCCTCAGCTTCGTTCTGTAGAGGTGCGGGATCAACATGAGTCTCAGGGATGAATGTAGTGACTGAATCGATTGATTGGTGAGAGAGTAGATCAGAAGAAGAATCATCGGTCCTCTCTAGCACCGGGGAAGTCCGCCCGAAAGTGAAGATGGAGGAAGCGATGATAAAAGGAAACAGCATTCTCCTCACCCTTAATGGGGAAAAAATATTCTACTTTATGCAAAAAATTGGATCTGAATACTGTTGGTACGTCTAAAAATTACAAAATTGTTAGCGGAACAGAGGCACTGAAAAAATTTCTTCGCTTCTTTGGTAGATTTTCTCTCAACTTGTAGAGAAGAAAAACTTTTTTATACGGCCATGCAAAAAGGAAGTTTACTAAAAAAATATCAGCTATACCGTTAATTTCAGGAATTAATTTCATTGTTCTTCTCGAAAGGTGTACAGGTATTTGAAGAAATGTAACGGAGGTTTTTTTCACTAAACAAAGTATGGAAATTAAAGCAGAATTTGATAAGTGAATGAGCGGCAGAGAGAGAGCAAGAGAGAGAGAGAGAGAGAGAGAGAGAGAGAGAGAGAGAGAGAGAGAGAGAGAGAGAGAGAGAGAGAGAGAAATAGAGAGAGAGAGAGAGAGAGAGAGAGAGAGAGAGAGAGAGAGAGAGAGAGAGAGAGAGAGAGAGAGAGAGAGAGAGAGATGAAAAGAGAAGTGGTAGAAGAAGAAAATGGAATTAATAGGCAATGCAGGATAGTATTTAACAAAAAAGTTTATAGTTGATAAAAGTAGAAGTTACTTGGGAACAGAAGTAGCTGCCTAAACAATTAGGAATGGAATTGAGAAGAAGCTCGCGGACATAGTAGAAGTCTGATGAAATGAAGAAGACAAAAGTAAGGGAAGATAGAAGGAACAGGCGCTTTCTTGTCTTGAGTCATGTTGACTGCTTCTTTTTCTTTGTACTGCTCGAGAGATCACTTGTTAATTGAGACACAGAGAAAGATAAAGCGAGAGAGCAGAAGAGAGAACAAGAGCAAGAGGGGAAGATGCTGATGGGAGTAAAAGAGAGAGAAAAAGAGAGAGAGAAAGAGAGAGAGAGAGCGAGGGAGGGAGGGAGAGAGGGAGAAAGAAACAGAAAGAGAGAAAAGGAATTAGAGAAGAAGAGAGTAATGCAGTGTTTTTATTTGCGAAAACATAATGAAACATAACGACATCCCGTTTTTTTTTCCATGTTATGTTAACAACTAAAATTTGTATAACATAGAAGAAAATTTGTATAACATGCCCTTTCTGTGACATAGAAGTCGCGGTGTCTCTCGTTGTCTGCGGCGAGAGAGTATTTGAGTTGTTGTTAACATTAATTTTAGTTGTTAACATAACATGGAAAAAAAAACGGGATGTCGTTATGTTTCATTATGTTTTTCGCAAATAAAAACACTGCATTAGAGAGATTATAAAAAGAGGAGTGTAGGAAATTAGTGCGATTGAATTGAGGAGCGGAAGCTGCACTTGGGAGGCAGCTTAAAAACAGGCACTGATTGCTATTCTCATCCACAAAACTCCGGATCATGAGTAACCAGTTATCATGAGTAACCAGTTATCATGAGTAACCAGTTATCGCTTGGAACTTCAGAATGAAAATGTTAAGCGATGGTTCAGAACTAACATTGATGTTTTGAAACGAAAGACATGTCCAAGTAATCAACTAGTGTAATCTTCTACTTTTTTATTTTGGTCCGAACGAAAGACTAGGTTTGGCCCTTCGACACCTATAAGCAGCGCCTTCTTAACCATTACATTAAGCCTCTTTTCAGCTTAATTAAATATTCATAATCAACTTTCCTTTTTAAACTCTCAAACTTCTTTTCCTTTTGAAGCATTTTGTGTGAAGACTCGGAATAGATAATGTATTAATTGATTTGATCATTACTGATCAAAGTCACATAAATCATGCGACTTTTAAACTACAGAATAGTTTTTTCGCAGCTTATTCTCGTTTTAATTTTCTGTAAATCTAGTAGCAATTCTAAAATGAGAAGGTTTACTTTTTTAATTTTTTGGAATCTAGAAGTGAAGAGGTTTTGGTAGAATCAATAATTTATTTTCATGGAACTTTCAAGAAGTCAGAAGTTCCAAAAACTATATTTGAAAGCAACAATTCAATGCTATTTTTTATATTTAAGTTGACCGTTGTTGAAGCTTTATTTTAATCTTTAGTGTTGGTGCGTCTATGTAAAAAAAACTAATTGGTTAGCTAAACTATTCTGAATTTTTCATTGGTTAATGGGATTTTTCTGAGGATTTTTGAAAAATATTTTGAACACAACATCAATCAATATTTTTGAAGCAAATATTCTAATCTAGTGTGAAGCAAATAAATCAAGTTAACTTGCATACATAATAATTGAATTTCGACTAATTACTGGTTTGAAAACATCACTTCGAATGTGCTTAATACGATGAAGTTTCTGGTCACATAACACATGAGAACATGGGGATCATATGAAAAATCATAATAATGATAACAGTGGAATTGTGTAGATGAAAACATCACCGGAAGTTGAATATGAATCTTTAGGAATAGTAAATATAAAATTTGTGGAAATGAATATAAAGGCATAGGACAACACGGGAAATTGAATTTCGGGATCTAATTGGCTTCTCATCTTCTGTAAACTTTTCACATCCACTGGCCCCATGAGTTGGGAAGGTAGGCCGCCGTCCCCTGACCACCTTGGCCTCCGGAAAGGTAGGAGTTGTTGCTGAACGGGTACCCGGTGGAACTCGGGAGGTATCTGAGCGCAAGAAATCGTTTTGAAAAGTTTATGCTCAAACATACCTCATTTATTTATCGCTCTCCCTGTCTTGTCATCGCTCTCCCTGTCTTGCCAAAGTGTGGCTGGCTCACCCCTTTGTCTGTTTTAATCAATCAATTTTTCCTTAATTCTGCGTTTTTTCGTTGATTTTTGAGTCTTAAACTCTCAGAACAGAGGGGTTTCGGTTTTGCTTCAAAAAACCTAACTCTGGTTACTGGAGGCTGGTGTCAGCGGTTCGCAGACGTCAGTGACATTAACTATCATTGAACAAACGCTTTAAATTTTTCCAATTTCGAGGCCAAGGAGAGTGTAGTACAAACACAAGAGCCTTCTCTCCTGTCTTCCTCTCTCTCTAATTTCAAGTATCTATCTTCCTTCTTGACTGTTGTAGTTTGTACTACGAGTTCGCCCAAGAAAGCAAACGAGCAAAACTCAACTGGAAATCTTTTGCAATCTCGGTTAGTTTTTTTGACCCTAAAATCCATTCCATTCATGTTCATATCAATAATAATGGCGAGAATTAGCAAGAAACTGAACCAAGGTAGTCCGGTTATACAGAAGCCTAATGATGCATCAGATATAATAGTAGAAGCTCTCATCTGTTCCGGCTCCTTTCTGGGAGGGAATGACTCGCTTGATCTCTTTGCTGGCGACTCAACTGGAGGCTGTCACGATGCAACTGCATAACCTCAGTTCCACCAAGGAACAGTCAGTCGCTTCAAATGTTTCAACCAATACACAGTTTTCGGGAGGGTCGAGTTCTATCCAGACACCGCCTAACTTGCCCACATCGTATGAAGATCACTTGCGGGCTCGTTCCATCGTCATCTCTGGATTGGAAGAACCAAGCGGTTCTCCAGCCGATAAAGTTAGTTGTGATTCAAGGTCAGTTTTGAACATACTGTCTTACATGGAAGTGGAGTGCATGCCACAAGTAGTCTTCCGAATGGGTAAGAAACATGAAGACGGCTCTCCAAGGTTACTCAAAGTTGTTTTACCAGCTCTTTCCTTTCTACTTTCATGTCTCAAAGCTGCTAATCGTCTCAAAAATACTCCTGATTTCAGAGGCATATACATAAGAAAAAGCCAAATAGCCGAAGAAAGAAAGCGGTTGTCTATATATCGGTCCTACTTAAATGAGATGAGAAAACGAGACCCTCAATGCAGATTTGTGTTATATTAAGATGAAGTTTGGCTTAGGGATGAAATCGCGAGTGGAAAAAGAACAACGATTCCAAAAAGACTGGGAAACTTGATAGCATGAGACTCCAGCAAACAAACTCGCCATCGGACAGTCGACACTCTTCTCAAGCTTTAAAATGTATACTTTTTAATTCTAGAAGCCTAGTCAACAAACTATTCGAACTTCACTGTGTGATGAATGTAGTTCAGCCAGATCTCATCTTTATCACGGAGACATGGCTTTCTTCAAAAGTTCTTGATTCTGAACTGATTTTAAATTTACCATATAAAGTGGTTCGGTCTGATAGATCTGGTAGAGGAGGGGGAGTCGCCATTATCATAAGAGACCATATTTCTTTCAGCAAAGTCCTTTTCAAAGAAAAATTGGTTCCCGAAATTCTAGTGTTTGATGTGACAAGTCCGGTAAACCTCTCAACGATTCGTGTAGCGTTGGTTTACCGACCACCTTCAGTAACTGTAGATCAGAATAAACGTTTATTCGATGTTCTTTCTACCCTTCTAGCTGTATCTAGTCCTGTTATTCTACTCGGAGACCTAAACCTCAATATAGACTGGAAAAATGTTTCCAATTCTAATGGTCAAGCTCATCAACTAATCGATTTCAGCGATGCAATGGACCTTGTTCAGAATGTTACCTCAGCAACTCACGGATCAAGTATTCTCGATGTAGTTCTCTCTTCTCGCCATCTAGTCGAAAACTGCTCAGTTCAAGCACCATTCAAGAACTCAGATCATAACTCTGTACATTTCACAATCTCGATTGAGGTTGATTCTCCTACATACGCTGCTAAATATGATTTCAAAAAAGCCAATTTTGAATACATAGGAAATTGTATCTTCTTTGCAGACTGGGTTGAGATCTTTTCAGGTTCAGAAGATATCAGTGAGATGTATGATAGGTTTTGTAGCTTTATCAAATCTCTCTTTCCGTAATTCGTTCCTCTTAAGAAACATAGAGTACTCTTTGATAACTATCCGTCTCATATTAGATCTTTGCTCAAGCACAAAAGCGCCCTTTTCCATAAAATAGGACTTTTACCAGTACGTGCAGAGTACATGAGAGTTTGTTCGAAAATAGATAAGGAAATCTCTAAGTTTCTAAAGAACAGGGAAGATAAATCTTTATTCCGGAATTCATCCGAGTCATTTTACAGTTATGTAGGTTCTAGAAAAATAAATAGAGAGACTTATAGCTTAATCAAGAATAAATCTAATATTTCTTTAGCCAGCGATTTACTCAAAGCTGAAGGTCTTGCGGACCATTTCTCATCTCTCAGTCCATGCCCTTCTCAGTGGTCTTTCCTCAAGAAGTCGCATTTTATCTGCGACGACTGAAGCCAGCCTGCGCTGAGACAGCGGATGGACTGCCAGCCGTCTTGTTTTGTGAATGTGCTAAAGATATAGCGGAACCATTATCCTTCATTTTCAATCAGTCTATCCTCTCAGGCGAAATTCCACAGGTTTGGAAACTAGCTCATGTTATTCCTATTCCTAAAAAATCTTCTCCGGCTACAGTAGAGGACTTTCGCCCGATTTCACTGACTCCATCACCGTGTAAAGTCCTTGAGCGAATCATTAGTAAACGTTTGCTAAAATGGTGTGAGATGCATAATATCATTCCAGATGAACAGCATGGTTTTGTGAAGGGTAGGTCTGTAGTGACACAACTGTGAAGGGTAGGTCTGTAGTGACACAACTCCTAGAGTGAAAAATGGCGAAAGGCTATGGACGATGACATTTCGACAGATGTGCTTTATGTAGAGTTAGCCAAAGCCTTTGACACAGTATCGCATTCTAAATTGCTTTATAAGCTAGAAAACCTAGGCTTTCGAGGACGATTGCTTGAATGGTTCGAATCATTTCTGTGTAATCGCTTCTTCTCAGTCCGAATCGGTTCTATCCTCTCAAGCACACGAAAGATGTCGAGTGGAGTACCGCAGGGCAGTGTGCTCGGTCCGCTACTCTTCCTCATCTACATATCCGACTTGCCACAAGCATTAGCCAAGCACTCTGTCGTCGAGTTCCGACTCTTCGCCGACGACATAAAGATCTTCACCACATATGAGGCCAACGACAGCAGTCTCGCTCACAGCCAACTCTCTCGATCAATAGAAACTCTTTCTGAATACTGCGAAAACTGGCAATTATCTATAGCTGAGCAAAAATCATTTGTTCTATACATTGGTACGAACAACCCTCAATATCCATATATGATTAATACCTGCGTTTTAACTGCTTCTTCCTCTGTTCGAGATTTGGGTGTCTTTTTGGACAACCAATTGAACTTTAAATCACATATTGATATCATTGTTAGACGAGCTCTTGGTGTGTTGTTCTGTATCTTCCGTTTGTTATCTTGTACTAAGAAAGAAGTATACATCAGATGCTTCTACTCTTATGTTCTTCCAATTCTTGAGTTTGCTTCTCCAGTATGGTCTCCTTTCTTCAAAAAAGAGATTCGGAAATTAGAAAGAGTTTCTCATATTTTCACTAAACTCTTGTATCATCGTTGTGGGCTTTTCTTTCAGAATCACATTGTTCAACCTTCTTATCATGAGCGTCTATGTCAACTCGACATTTCTTCTCTCCATTTGAGACGTATCATGATCGATATTCTCTCCATTTGAGACGTATCATGATCGATATTGTTTCGGCAGTCCGCATCATTAGATGTGATGTGAATGTACGGGCAAGTGTAAATAAGAGTATTCCTTACTCCTCGTTGATCCCAAGCAACGGCTTTTTATACCGAGCAGAGGAGCGGATTGTTCGCAGAAACTTGTGCAAAAATCGTGTGGTGTGACGGGAACTGAACCCGTGACCTTTCGCGTTCCGGGCGAATGCTCTCCCCACTGAGCTACACACCCACACATGACAATGCACATTTAAGGCCCATACCACATGCCCCCCTCTCAACACCGAGGTCTCTCGAGGTCTAGGGTCAGAGGTCTAGGCGCCTTTGTTTCTGCGAACTAGCTCATGCTCGGGTTTTCTTCTTTCTTCTCATCCCGGTTCGGCCTCCATGTAAATAAGAGTATTCCTTACTCCTCGTTGATCCCAAGCAACGGCTTTTTATACCGAGCAGAGGAGCGGATTGTTCGCAGAAACTTGTGCAAAAATCGTGTGGTGTGACGGGAACCGAACCCGTGACCTTTCGCCTTTCGGGCGAATGCTCTCCCCACTGAGCTACACACCCACACATGACAATGCCCATTTAAGGCCCATACAACACAAGCGCTTTTTATGTATTTCGCCCGTTTCATGGTAGAATATCATCATTCTATCTGGCCATAAGAAAGTTTAATAGAATGAATCTGAAGAACTCCTTCGGCTACCGCACGTCCAGATTTCTGAATAAACTAGGAGATATAACATTCAGCCCCCTCAATCAAAATCTTCTCAAGAAGTTCCTTCTATCTTGCCCTAATCTACTGAGGATCCTTGATGTTTATGTGGAGAATTTATAATTTATAAGTTTTGAAATCTTTTTCTATGTTGATAAAAACAACAAATTGTGTCGTTCTTTTGTTGTTATTGCTCGAATCACCTCATTTCGATTTATAATCATATTCTTTCTTTTTTTATCATTATTTTTAAAAAAAATTTCTTCTATATTTTCCCTGTCTCAGTTTTAACTTCACGTCATATCCGCCAACCTGATGTCACATATAATTATGTATTGAATAAATTTTAAAAAATAATTTATGTACCTACGCTTTATAGATTTACCGAGAAAAAAATTACTTCCCATAACTAAAATTCGTAGTTTGCTTTGTTATTGTTTTCAAACGATTCTCAGGTTTTTATTGTTGAGTTAAAGCTTTATCATTTTTCCAAAAAAAGTCATAACTTCCGTTAAAATAATATAATCAAATGTTATGAGAACGCAGAATCAACTAAAATTGAAGGAAAATGCGTAATCATGAAGGATGGATTAAAGCTGGCCTTTATAGAAGGGATTGACATAACTCGTTTTAAGTTATTTTTGTGCGCTCCCTTTGAATGTATGATGTCTATTTTATTAATTTTTTTCGAACAGTATCACATGAACCGTACTCGAACGGATACAGTATCACATGAACCGTACTCGAACGGATACAGTATCACATGAACCGTACTCGAACGGATACAGTATCACATGAACCGTACTCGAACGGATATAAAACGATATTTGTGTAATAGCGGATGGGAAAGCTTTTATTAACAAGAACACAAAATGTATCTGCAGAGATAAAACAAAATTGAAATAAAATAAAAAAATCAGAAAAAAGAGAAGATTATCGAGAGTACTAACGAGGAAGTAGCGCTGAATGCAGCGGCAGCCGCATGATATGAAGGAGGCATGTCGGATGGGCACGCCTTACCATCTCGAACAAGCATCTTAATTTACACGCTTGTTACTCCTGATACGTAATCATTCAAGGGTAAGCTTCATATTTGGCACTTTCTCTTCTACTACTATTTATTGGTTATACGAAACGGATGTACGGCCTATCTCGATGGAATATTAGCATGGTCCGTAAAATTTGCTTTTACTCTGGTCATTATTGAAACGGCGAGCTACATACATATGTATCAACTTACGAAAACTCGCTGTTGCTTAACTTTTCCCTGATCTACGCATTGTGTTCTGTATAACCCGTAGTAATACCACTAAGTTAAAATACGGAACGTCTACCGCTTGAAGGGCATTAAGACAGTCAAATATTGTCTTTTTGCAGACTTAATTTGAGGGTATTGCCGAGTTTTTGCTTATAAAAAGAACGATTGTTGTCAGAAGTTTCTGATCAGCAAAAAAGCTCGGTGTTTTTCTGCAGCATTTTATGCACGTTCTGACCTGAATAGGAAATCTTCTGGTGGTAGAGAAGGAAGAGGTGGAGATAGGAATGGAAGTTGGACAGGAAAGAGCAGGGGAGAGAAGGGAAGAGGCGATTGATTGAGGCAAGGGATGTCCTTTTTCTTGGATCGTCTTCTTGGTCTTGTATCTGTGGAAAAGTATATTTAATTATTAATCAATTCACACAATGTGTGACTATATATACATACATATATTGTATTTAACGATTTTATATAAATGATATATGTAGTATTTATAATACATATATTTCGATATATCATGGACTACAACCGAGTGTTGAGAAAATGCTGTATATCAACGAATCCTGAGCGAAATCTTACTATTTACTAGGTATATTTGGTTTGAAATGAAAAAGATCGGTTTGCTTCAAGCAGCGCAACTCGAATGGCATTGTTTTTTGTTTTTCTCATTCAGTTGTGTACTGTTTTCATTTCATTGAAGCGAGTTACTCACTAAAAGTTCATTCTATACACTCCAACTAGCTAACCGGTGGTTCTGGAACCATATCTTGACTTGAGTGGGGTGTCAGAGCGAATCTGGATGGCAAGCTGCTCCCTCTCAGGGAGCACTCAAGATATTTCTGGCTCCGAAATCGTCGCTCCAGCTCATATGTTTGCGCTTTCGTGAACAAAACTCGCCGTTTTCTTCGCTTCCGCTTCCCATCTCAAATTTGAACAGGTTTTAGGAAGGCTGAGAATTTTCAAATGAAATAGACAACTCAAGTCCCCAGAGCTATCTTCAAGCAATATCACTGTTCTAGCTTGACTGGCATCGATGAGGCAAGCATGATTAGGGAAAAACCTTTTTCTCTCTCACTAGAAATGATCGGTAAACGATAACAAGAAAATTTTAAAAAAAAAGTTAGACGTCAATTGTCCATGTAAAAAAGCACACACGTTTCTTAAAAAACAAAAAAATAGACATACGTTGTATTGTTTTCACGCATACTGTTATTTTCAATTTCAATTTAAACGCTTTATCAAGATCAACAAGCCACATCGGGAAATCCTCGATTATGGGATCTGAGCGTTGAACGGAGGTTGAGCGAGGCAAGCAGTAGCGATCGAAGTGCTACTCTTCCTCTTCTGTCGCTCATTGTTATGAATATACATAATTTTTGTGAAACCAAATTTGTTTATATGGTATATGGCTATACTATGGACATAAAAAAAAGTTGATCATATTTATTATAATACAATTGCAAATAGTTAATATTTTTGAATAAGTATCTAAATGGAATTCTACCTGGTCCTTCCTCGCAGTCCTCGTCATCTCCCTCTTCGTCTTCTAATTCGTCGAGTTCTTCCGTGACACTCTTTGATCTACAACTTTCTGATGAAAAAGCACAATAAAGTTCAAATTTGAAGTTTTTTCCTCAGAAATTTTTTATTTACCGATATAGAAATATTTAAATCTAATTTTTTATTTGAAAAGTATAAACTTTGAAAGAGTGGAGCTTTTTTTGCTCGACTTTTGCTTTGAAAATGCATATTCTATTCTGAATTATACTTTAAAGACTATGAGGGAGTGGGAGTTCAAACATAATCAGTGAAAGAGAAAGCGGGGAAAAGACGAAGTGGATAGAATTGTAATGAAAATTAAGAACAAGCTCACTCAGACTTGACTGGATGATGACTGCAAGCCTCGTTTGAGGCCTCGTTCCCCTCCTCGCCCGAAATGGAAGCCCTGATGAATGGATCTGCGGGTGGAGGGGGCAACTGGGTCTGCGACTGGGTTGATGGCATCGCAGGCAATGAAACACTCGCATAGCTTCCTGTCAATTTAAGAGCATTTATTTTACAGGAATAATTCAATGACAGTTCTACAAATAAGAGTATACAGGGTGCACCAAAAGTCCAGGTGGACGCTTTGTCATTTTTGTATCTTTTTTGTTTGGTGTAGTGTTCGTGTGATTTTCAGATTGTATTTTATTCATAATGTTGCTAACATACCCTGACAAAAGCAAAATGATAACTCTTTTCGTTTTCCGGTAATGCTGTCTGATACATTCTGCGCTTGAACCAGTCCGGGCCCACTCAAAGGCACATCGCCAGAACCACTGGATTCTCCCGCAGGACCATTTAAAACACAATAAGTCGCTTTCGCGAGAGTGGTACGACGAATGATCGTCCCAGGAGTGCTAGACCAGTGACCGCGACCACTTCCTTCAATGTGGAAGCATCCGAGACAAGACTCGATATAACCCCTAGCGGGGTCTCAAAAAAGTCGCAAAGAAGCTGGATATCTCGAATAGTCCTGTTCGTAGGATCGTCAAATCTCGAATGGGACTTCGCCACATCAAGCTGCAGAAGAGTCACGCTTTGACGGACCAGATGAAGGCAGGGGTTGAATAGTCATGACAGACCTTCTGTCGGCGGGGCCTCTGTTTCCAAATCATCAGGGGGATCGTTAGGTAAAACGAAAAAAGGGTTTTTGCGCGGGCCTTTGCTTTTTATCATATGAATGGACCTTTTTCCGCCTGAGGCGGGCGTCTGTATCTTTTCCTTGCACACTAAAAAAAACCCCTGGATGAAGGCGACCTGTCTTCGGAAATGTCGTGAACTGTCAAAGCGGTTCAAGCCGGTGGACTGTTTGGATATTCTCTTCACCGATGAGAAGTTGTTCAATATTGAGCATTCTTTCAACCGCCAGAACGATAGAATTTGGTCAAAATAGGTCAACGAGGCCAATAAGAGTCTCGAGAAAGGGCCATCCCGCTTCTGTGATGATCTGGGCCTGGATTTGCGCGACAGGCAAGACTCCACTCGTTTTAGTCGAGCAGGGAGTCAAAGTATTGTAAATGCCAAAACTACCTGAACGACATTCTCATGAAGGATGTACTTCCTGGAGCCAGGCTCTCTTTGCGAGTCGCAAATGGACGTTCAGAAGGACTCTGTGCCGCCCACAAGGCTAAAGTGGTGCAAGACTGGTGCAAGACCAATTCGCCCTTCATGATCACCTCCGCCAAATTGCCTCCGTACTCAGCTGATTTGAATCCCCTGGACTTCTCTGTGTGGTGAAAAACCTTTCACAAATAAACAACAATTTATGGTGGTTTCAAAAACGCCTTTTTTTGTTTTTGTTCAACCGCTCGGTCCTTGAGAGCAAGTCCTGTGCTTCCCTACACAAGAATTCGGAAAGTCTGAAGCGTGCCCTACAGAAGGCGTGGGATGATCCTGACGTCGCTTACCTGTCCACCAAGGTGGGTGCCTTCCACAAACGACTCCACCACGCCTGTGTCAACGGAAAAAGAAGGGCTGTTTGAAATTTGAAAACGCAGTTATATCCCTAACTATTTGAATAAACTTTGATGAAAATTTTGTTTGATTTGCTCAATCCGTTAGGTTTGCTCCACATGGACATTTGGTACACTCTTTATATTATAAACATAGAATAAGCATGAAGAACAAGTTATAAATCTAAAAACAAGGCAACACAGACAAAAGTTAGTTTGGCGGCCATTTTTTTTTATTAAAAAATGTACGTAAACATATAGATAGAGGTTTTCGTCGCAAAGCCCTTCTGAGTGTTAATAATACGTTTTTGAGCACTTCACCAGAGTTTTCTTATTGAATGAAAAATCTTTCACAAATAAAACAACAATTTATGGTGGTTTCAAAAAACGCCTTTTTTGTTTTTGTTCAACCGCTGAGTTACAGCTCACACCTGGAAAATAAGTGGAAGATGCTTCGTAGATGCCATAAGGAGAAGTCTGATCAAGAGGAAATGCAGCAGGCGGCCGGATATCCTGCGATATTTGAAGTATCTTTTTGCAAACTCGGCAAAAGATAATACCTAATATCCACCAAAATCTTTTTATTCATCTCTTGCCGTATAAAAATATCTTAACACTTGAGAGTCATGATAAGCCATGAAAAGTCACGACAGTCTCTTAGAATACTCTTAAATGTGTATGTTGACCTGGAGAGCAGAAGAAAGCAGGTCATACCAGTTTGAAGTTATGTTCTATTTACTCTTACCACCAATCACAGTGGGTATCGAAGATCTTAGTCTCTGTAGCTGTTTTCAAGTGTAGTCTTACCCTGGCTCCCTTTCTCCCTCTAACTTACACGCTCTGTTTATTACTTGCTCGCCTCACCTTTATTGGCATACTTCTCCTGTGACATGTGTTACTGTTTGATGTAATGCGATCAGACTTGCCCTTCATCGAACTTCTTCATACTCTTCTCTCTCTGCTCTCTTGTTCTATTTCTCTCTCTTCTTCATACTCTTCTCTCTCTGCTCTCTTGTTCTATCTCTCTCTCTTCTTCATACTCTTCTCTCTCTGCTCTCTTGTTCTATTTCTCTCTCTTCTTCATACTCTTCTCTCTCTGCTCTCTTGTTCTATTTCTCTCTCTTCTTCATACTCTTCTCTCTCTGCTCTCTTGTTCTATTTCTCTCTCCATTTAAAGATCTTTTTCTTCTTTCTCTATCGATTTCTTCACCTTTCATACTCTTTTAATCTCTCTATATATAATCTTCTTTCTTCTCCCGATTATGTTATCTTTCATTCCCACGTTAAGAAAATGAGAACTTGTACAGTGTCTAACAAATGGCAAAGTGTTTCTAAGAAGACAAACATTTGAAAACCAAGATTTAGACTGCGCGTGAGGAGAAGAGAAAAGGAAGAGTAAAAAAGAGGCTAAAAGAAATGTTGGGAAAGGTCTTCAGTTAGAGAAACCCAGAAAAACATGCAGGAATCGAAGTATTTATTATAAAATTTTGATTTCATTTGTTTCAATTTTTTAAACAATGATTGAAAAAATTGTGCCAAATTGTCAAATTGTATGATTAATCTGAGCCAATTATGAATGAATCCTCAAGAAAAAAGGCATTCTGTAATTGAAAAAAGTTTTTTGCCCGATTTTCTCTTTCGTATATTAGTTGCTAGAAATGAATGGTTTTTTCTGTGGTTAAGAACAAAAAGCTTCCCCAAAGTTTTCCAGCGTGATCGGGAAATTTTTTCTAGGAAAACTTGAAGAAAAAAACTATAAACTAAGAGAAAAGCGAGACCGGATTTCTTTTTCAAAAAAGTTAACAACAGTGTGAGTGCAAAAGACGGAGAAAAGGGTATATGTATTGAACCGATCGGAAAAAAAAAGCGAAATATAGAAAAACTCCAAAAGAGTAAAGAAAAAAAGAGGAATAGGGAGACAGAAATAGAGCTTCGACAAAAAAATAAAAAAGGCCAGAAAGAGAGAGAGTTAGACAGAAAATCTCGCGTTTCAAAAAGACATACCGTAAGCAAATGCTCAGTCAAAGCAGTGCAGTGATTCGTTCACAGGGGAAAAGAAGGTGGAGATTTAAGTGCAAGGAAAGAAGATTGCACAGAGCGAGCAAGCAGAATAGGGGCGACCGAGACAAGCAGACACATGTTGTAGCTGCACAGAATGCACACTTCAACCGGCTCCTATTGTCAAAGATACTGTAGGAGGTGTAATTCAACCAGTATGGGGCAACTTTTTTGTTCTTTGAAAGAATTGGATTGCAACGGAGTGGAACTCAATCATCAAAAGTGAAAAAGGTTTTCGAAAACAAATGATTGAATTATCGCACAGAAAAAAAGCTAGTCCACCGAGCGGGATCGAACCCAACCATCTCTGACTCAACCTGGAGCGCGTTTTACCATTACACCGCGGGGACACATTGCTATTCCGTGCAATAGTGTTATATGAAAGGCTCATATGCCGTGTTCTCTTAGTCACGCATGCTTATCAAGCGATTGCGTCATGAATGGAGCGTAACTCCAGAATTCACAATTAAGACATAAGAGAGATGGAAGATGGATGATAATTCTTCAAATGCTAAGTTACACAGTTTAAAGGCAGTGACGCCTGGTTAAGATGACAAATTATTGAACTATCGTACAGAAAAAAAGCTAGTCCACCGAGCGGGATCGAACCCAACCATCTCTGACTCCAACCTGGAGCGCGTTTTACCATTACACCGCGGGGACACATTGCTATTCCGTGCGATAGTGTTATAGGAAAGTCTCATATGCCTTGTTCTCCTAGTCAAGCATGATTATCAAGCGATTGTGTCATGAATGGAGAATTTCGTAACTCCAGAGTTCACGATTAAGACATAAGATGAATGGAAGATGGATGATAAACCCAAACCTAAGAATTATTATATTTTTCATTTTTCGATTTTTTTCTTCATTTTTCGAAGTTTGAACTTTTTTGGTTGTGGTCGTCGCTCTTCGCCGTTTACTTCTCAAAAGCTCCAATATCTGATTCTTGGTTACGTTCTCCTGAACATCGTCCGCCTTTGGAAACTACCTGATGTTTCCTCCGCCTGGATCCCAGGAATGAAGGAAACAGTGAAAGAGTTAACGAAGAAGTCCTGAGGAACGTCTATCGAGCATCCCTTTGTGCTTCTCATTAATATTGGTGCATTTAAGGACGAGCATTTAATTAACAATGTGACTAATATGAATACTTCGCTTTTCAGTTTTTCAGTTATCATTGTAGATTCTTATGGACAACTTAGAATAATGTTTTCAAAAAAGGGGGTTGAGGCAGAGATGAGAGTGTTGAAGTACAAAACTATATTTCGCGGAGTAAAATCTAGACTACCTTCAAAAGAATTTCTTTATCACGCACCTTTTTTCGTGAGTCCGTTCAGTTCAGCTTTCACAAAAAACTTCGTAACTATCAAATAAGAGCTCCAAGAAGTGTTATTCAAACTTGAAGAAAAAAAATTTTTTTTAATAAGTGCATGAAGGAAATAAAAATGAAACCGGAAAAGAGTGAATATTTATACATGTCAAATGAGCCTGTAAATGAGTTTTCAAAAAATGGTTTTTGATTTTTTTGGTGAGAGTGAAAAATTTAAATTGTGTTTAGTCAATTTAAATCATTTTCTGCATTGTGAACAGATGAGGAAATGGAAGCAAAGTTGAACAAAGAATAAGTTTTTTCTTCACAACGAAAAATCGAGTCGTAATTTCCCAAAAAAATTTAGTCGTGCAATATTTTAGATTCTTGGTCAATAAAGGTTTAAACTTGTCAGAAACTATATTCTACTCTTTTAAAAAGACTAAAAGAAAAAAGAAATCTGTGAATCATCAAAAGATAGCCGACTTCCAAGAAGTTTGAAAAGCTCGCCGATTCGAAAATTCTACGTTCGAAATATACTCATGAATGCAGTAAACCTTGTTCATAACTTGTTGACAAAACGGAAGAAAATCAGTTCAGCGATGAACGATTATACCTGAAAGGAGTGGAAGGTGTTCGGACCAAGTTCCAACGACTCCGGGAATACCCATGCCATCTCCCGTCTGACTCGGCTCCCATTTGAAGAGTGATGCTTCTGATGAGCTTGCCCTGAAACATTGAAAATTGAGCGTGATTTTTAAAGGCATCTAGCTATGCAGAGATTGATTCAAGTTAAATCAAGCCGTCATATCATAATCGAAGCCGTTAACACGGGTTTCTATTACGTCCACGTGCGCATATTATCCAAGAACGTCAGATGACTGGGGTGAGCTATGCGAAATCAATTGTAATAAGAGAGGAGCGAGATTGAGAAGCAGTTAGTAAGCGGGAGGGGTCGATGGGAGTATAGTCGAATGAGAATGAGAATGCCCTCTGATGTCTTTTCCTTCTTGAAGATGTGATGCGCGGGAATGGATGAAGTGGCTTGAAGAGTCTTAGCTCAGAGATCTCAAGGGTGTACTTAAGTATCTCTCCCCCCAACGATGTGAGGAGTTCATTCCATCATTCTCTCATTTAATGAACTTCATTGGCAGGGTGGAAGAAGGCGTCACTGACTTGTGGCCACCGTCGATGGGGTTTGACGCCGTGAGAGCAGATGAGTCCGTCGAAGAGAGGCCCATCGAGGAGAGGTTCAACATGGAGAACCAGTGAAGAGTCTGCGGTTGAAGTCTGTGGCGGATCTATCAGAGAGAACGAGAAATAGAGAGAGAGGGAGGGAGAAAGATATTGAAAAAGAGAGAGAGCAGAGGAACTCTTTTTTCTCCTGTGATTTCTTCTGTGTCTCTCTCTCTCTTTCTCTCTCTTCACTCTGATTTGAGGAGGAGAGAGAGATTCGAGAGCTACCTTTGCGCGGCTCTGTAGTCGTGGCTGATGAAGTGCTTTCTTGAGATGAGGAAGACTGTGCAGAGAGAGAGAGGAGAAGAGACTTTAAGAGAAGCACAGTCAACTAGAGGAGAAGCACGAAAAAGCACACATTGGGTATGATAGAGGAAGAGAGAGAGAGAGAGAGAGAGAGAGAGAGAGAGAGAGAGAGAGAGAGAGAGAGAGAGAGAGAGAGAAAGAGAAGGAGAGAACTAAAGAGGGAGAAATACAGAGAGAGACTAAGAAAGAGAAAGAGATAGAGTAGGTGGGATATAAGCCAAGAAGAAGAGTAATGAGAGTGAAAAAGTTAGAAAGGTGACTCGACTGCACACACTGCACAGTTTCTCAATTGCGCCATTGCTGAAATAGAGTTTGTTAAAGTAGATGTGAAATAGCATCAGAAATCAAGAGAGTTTTTGAGAATCAGAATAGAAGAAGGAGATTGAGCCACGCCCTTATTTGCGTGGAATGAGGAAGAAAAGGGGTCAATGTTGCACCATCGGAACTTCTGTTTCCTCCGGCACACTGAAGAGTAATGCCTGCCTTCTGATTGGAAGATTCTTTGATCTTTTCATGACCGAACAAAGTCTTTTCATGCGGGCTTCTAATGTTCAGGACTCCAATCGTAAACCCTTCGAGAGTCTCTGTTTTACTAACATGTTCAAGCCTACCGAGCAAACTCATTCCACACTTTGTTCAATCGCTCTTCTACAAAAAAAAACTTTTCTGTTTTTTCAAAAAATTCAATAAAAAAATATGTTATTATTTTAATAGTTCACTCGATATTCTGACTTTTAAACTAAATGCTTTTTTCATCCGCATAGGAATTCAGAGTTCAACGGGTAATACATAGTGACATGTTTTATGTTTGCAATCATTTTCTTTTTTCTTATACCGTATTTATTACTTTTTTTTCGCATCCGTAGCGGTACTTAGAACCGTTTTGTTTATTTATTTATTTTTCTCTATTATTTATTTTTCTCATATTAAAGCAATAATAATTTGTTACATATCACCTGTTATTTTCAGAACACAAAAGATTTTCCTTAGCTGATTGTTGGAAAGAATGAAAAAGAAAGACAATTGCTAAGAGAAAAAACTTAGAAAGAGACATGTAAAGTCAACATTAAGAAGAAGAGAAAGACAGAGTAAGAAAATGAGAAGAAGCTATTAAAACTGGAGAAAGCGACGATAGATCTTGAAAAGAACAAACTAATGAATATGACACGGCAACAGGAGAAGATTCTCTTTCATATCCGTTATACACGAGATTTCTCCCTCGCTGTTTCTCTCATATATGCAAGCTATTTCCGTTTTTACCATTCCTTCCGCCTCCAGAAATAGCATTTATTCTTTGTTTTACGAAAAGTAACACTTTTCTTGTTTGCTATCAGTTCTCCGAAGAAATTCTTTTAATAAGTATAAGTCTACTTTCTAAACCTGTTCATGTTTTAAAAAAATGTGATTTTGAAATTCTCCAGACTATTTAAGAAGATTAAGAAGATTGTTTATTAATGAACTTGATTTTTTGATGTACGATAACTTTCAATCAAAAATTACTGTTTTTTGATTGGTAAATCAGTTTTCAAGATCTATCACTTTTCATCAATGAAACTCAAACCCTTTTAACAATTTTTTTGAACTACTTACTACAAAAAAACTTGTACATAAAGTCAATTCTGTGGCTGTTTGCAAGCTTTAATATTAATTATATTTGCACATTATAGGCTTCAATTCTCTAGGCAAAAGCTTCGATTTGAAAGGAACCCGACTCCTGTTTTCAAACTACACTTTTTGGTTGTCTTTAATAATAAAAAATACTGAGATTTCTTGTCGCATACGGGACCGAAACAGACTCTTACTAGCTATGGTTTTAGCAATGTATACATTCCAGGAATTGTATCGAAGACTATTATATTTCTTTATTATAATAATGAGTTTCTGGAACCCGCATTGAGTGTTAAATCTCTACACAAATCAATGCGCTATCTAAGAAAGTTGGTGATATTAATGCATTCTCTCCAATGCATTCTCTCTTCTACAGCAAACGCTTTCGCGCTCTCTTATTATTGTTCATTAACGGGAGTTGTCCGTTAATGAACAAAAGCTATTGTAAAACCAGTGGAAAAAAGCTATTGTAAAACCCGTCTTTAAGAAAAAAGGAGATAAGAAAGATGTCAGAAATTATAGACCAATTTGCCTCACCCCATCCGCTTCTAAAATCATTGAGCGAATTCTTTGTCAAAAACTACTGGAATATCTTAATGAGAATGAACTGATTAGCTGTCACCAATTCGGATTTCGACCGAAACATTCGTGTGAACTCGCTTTACTCGATACTCACCATGATTGGCATACTAAATTAGACAGTAAATGCTTCATTAGCTGTGCTTTAATCGACTTTTCCCGCGCCTTCGACGCTGTCCCTCTTCACCTTCTCATGATAAAGATGAAATCATTCGGAATAGATGGATGCTTGTACAGATTCTTGCAGGATTTCTTAGAAAATCGCCAACAGAGTGTTCGAGTAGAAAATGACGATTCTCCCCTCTACTCGACTCCTACTGGAGTTCCTCAGGGTAGCTGCATAGGACCATTACTGTTTATATTATATATCAATGACTTACCCAAATTCCTTCCCACTGGTTGTCATATCTCTATGTATGCAGACGACGTGAAGTTATACTCGATCAATGACACTAATTGTTTACAGAAAGGAATTAACTATGTCCATGACTGGTCAAAAAAATGGGGCCTAACAATATCTGCTTCCGAAACAGTAGTCATAAAACTTGGATCGAATCATCCACCTACTTCGTTCTATCTAGCGGAAAACCTTCTTCCCGAGTCCAACACAGTTCGTGATCTAGGAGTAGAGTACTCTCAAACACTCAATTTCTCTCTACACATTGAAAATATCTGTAAAAAAGCGAATGCTAGATGCGGATACATACTGAGAACTTTCAAGACGAAAAATGTTGACCATCTAAAAAAATTGTTTGTGACTTATGTCAGGCCACAAATTGAGTACTGTTCCATTATCTGGTCTCCCCATCTTAGAAGGCATGTGGATTTGATCGAGAATGTTCAGCGAAAATACACCAGAAATGTTTTCGGAAGAACAGGAGTTCAAATGGCTTATTCCGAACGACTCAAGGAAATGGGACTGGATAAATTGGAAGTTAGAAGATGGAAGAAGGATTTGATTACCGTCTACAAAATTATAACGAACCGCACTCCGTTGAATTGTCAATCTTTTTTCCGATTTCAGTCTCATGATTATAACACTAGATCTCACTCATTGACACTAGTAATGCCTAGATCTAGAACTGTGAGCCATTCAAACGAACTATCGGTCAGGGTCATCGACCATTGGAACAGTCTTCCGGTCAAAATCGTTAATTCTAGCACAATAATGTCATTCAAATCAGGTATTAATGTGTTTTTCGATCAAAAAAAAAAGATGATGAAATGAGCTTTGTTCTAGTTTTACCACCTTTATTTGAAAAATTATCTCTGATTTGTTTTTTGCTGATTTGTTTCTGATTTGTGATTTGGTTTTCTTGTTTATCAACTTTTCTCACTTTAGCCAAAGTGATACGCTTGTGTTTGAAGTTAATCGATTCTTTACCGTCTTCATGATTTACGTTATATACACTGTGCGATAAACTATTATTATTATTATTATTATTATTATTCATCTTGAAATTTACACTTTTTATGCGGATGGGAAGAATCAGACATTCACATTCACAGCCTGCTAGACAAACTTGCATTCACATTGATTCCCTCTCTGAGTGGCATCTAATTTTCTTCACATCTTAAACTGCCATGATTCATGTTGGATGAGAAAATGTGACTGCGGAAAAAAGTTACCAGACAAAAAATCCAATTATGTCGTTGATTTGTTGATAAATCAAGTTTTATCATTGTATGGAAACCGCAGAGAGCGCCGCATCCTTTTCCAACGGTGTTAGAAGACGTAATACAAATATGTCATAAAATCCTCGGTGATGACATCTGATTCTGGGCTTCTGCTTTGATATCATAAAGTAGCTCTCTATTCTTCTATATCCACAAAACACATTCATTCGTTCGCGGATGACAAAAGGTAGCCCCTTTATGACAATACACGAGACTTCGCAGTCTTTTCAGATCGCAAAGCTGTGCGGCTAACAAGATGAAAAATTTAGATGGATTAAAGGGAAAAAGGGAAGCAGAGAAGAAACAGGAGAGATAAAGAAGCTAAAAGAGACAAAGAGAAAAACATAAAGAGAGATGGACATAGTCAAAGAATGAGAAAACGAAATGAAGATAAACGCAGAGATGATCGGTGTAGAGGCGGAAAAAAGAGAAGTATTGGAGATAAAACGAAAAGCTCGGCACAGACCTGTTTGAGCAGAACAGAGATATCAGTCAGAGAACAAGAAAAAACAGAAATGGAAACAGAATGTTTGAAAAGTGAGAGAGAGTAAGATAGAGCAAGAAAAGAAGAGTCAGTTAAAAAAGAGATGGAAGAGAGAAATAAGAGACGAGGGGGAGGGAGAAAAATCTAGATCGTGTAAAAGTTAGAAAGAGAGAAAAAAAAAAGAGAGAGAGAGAGAGAGAGAGAGAGAGAGAGAGAGAGGGCGTCAAGGATAATAATATAGCTGAAGATCAGAAAACGATAGATAATAACGGAGGTAGTGATGCACATTTAAGGATGGCCGAACATGAGGAAAAGCCAAAGATGCTGACTATTTGGTACGTTATGTTATCTCTTCTTCATTTTCTTCAGTTTTCCAATCTCTTTCTCTATATGTCTCTCTCTCTCTCGCTCTCTTTCCCTCTTTTTGTCTACGTCCAATTTTATCATCTCTCAGATCCTCTGGCACCTACACTCTCCTTCCTTTCTCTTTCTTTCTTGCACTATTTTTGTTTCTCAGATTCTCTCATGCTCACTTTCCCTCTTTTTGTCTACGTCCAATTTTATCATCTCTCCGCACACCATCCTTCTCTTTGAGTATCTCTCTTCGCATCCCGTACACCACTCCCTTCCCGGTCAAACATATCCCTCCTCTTCTCCGCACACGGTCACAAACTGAGCATCGCCACAAGATGCTCACAAGACAGTAGCGAAACGTGTAAACATCACACTGAATTCACTGTGAACAGGTAAAGAAAAGCAGAAGAAACAACTTGCATTAATATTGATTTTTTCACTTTCTCAACTTTTTCTATGTCTGGGTAAAACATAATGATATTGTTTCCGAAAATCGTGCAAATGGTCTCAAGTTCGATGCCCACCTTGGGCAGATCCACTCAAAACGAATTGGCTTTTCCCTCCCTGCTAATAACACACTGACTAGGACCTGGGGAGTACCCACTAGTTCTATTAGATTATGTATGTACCTCATCTCAGGTTTCTTTGTTACTTGAAGGGCCGCACTTTACTCGGGGTGGGGAGGAGGAGGGCTACACTTTACCAGTGGAAGGGGATACTTTTCAATGTTTTTTTTGCTTAGAGCCAAGTAAATTGCGGCCCCCTAAACTAAAATTGTCCCCATCTCAGAAAGGCGCGCAGCCGAAAATACTATCTAAGTTAAATATTAGAGAAATTCTTTTTATTTTTGATTGATTTATTAGATGATATGTAAAATCTTTCATTGGGAATACTTTCCTTCTTTGATGATTGGAGCGATGAGAGGTTTTTTAATTTTACAGAAAGAATTTTTCCTTAAAAAAGGCCTTTTAGAAGGGTAATATACTATACTCAGAATTTATAAATCTCCCGACTGTGAGAGGCAGCTGAAGTGAAAAAATTAAAGTAACGTGCTCTGCTGCCGCGAATTATGTTCCATTGCTCTGGGAAGAAGATGCTTCATCTGTCTACAATTACCCGAATTTTTTTTTTAGATTCACAACACGATTTGAGTAAAAAAGCACGAACTATCCAAGCAGCTAACATAATAATAATGTCATCGAAAATCTTAAACTAATTGTTACATTATGAGTAAAATAAATCCGAGGAAGAACCACAAAGTAATATGAAAAATCGTTACAAAAAAGACAAATAATTAGTGTCTTACAAAGCAAAGTACTGGAAATACAAGTAAATATAAAGAAAACTCCATTTGCTTATTGAAACCCGGGAACTTATTCAGCAAAACTAAAGAAGAGACTGCTGGATTTTATCAAAAGTTTTTTATCAAGTCTTATTGATTTAATCCTCAAAAAGTCTTGTTCGACAAAAAAAACTAAATGTTATCGCTATTAGCAAGAGTAAATCAGAAAAATAGTAGATTTGATTTTGAAAGCTAGGAAAGTAAAGCATAAAATTTCTTATGAAAAGACAATGATTTTATTCTAGCGATGAGTTAAACTGAAACGATAACTAAAACTCAAAACTATTTTTCAAAATGAATGTAGTGTTCAGTTATGGTCAGTCTAATGTAACTGGTTTTGTTTCAGTGAAGACATTGACTCAATTGAGCAAGAAGCTGAGTACATATTAATATAAAGCAAAATTCGATAATCGTCGAACGATCGCTCGTTGAAGCAAAGAGTCATTTTATGATAATTTATTTGCTCTGATGCCCAGAGTTTTCAAACTCAAACGTTCTCATAGGTATGTTTGGAAGGGTTGACTTGGATGACAGTGTCTACTTTCTCTTCACTCTTTCGATCTTCCTTTTTTGACAAGGCTGACTCGCCCAGACTAGTCGAGGTCGACATCAGGGCTTCTCGAGAAGGGTCTCTCCACACTCCCGAGTCTCCGAAGCTCGTCGAAGCTGACATCGCCGTCGAGTCCCGGAAAGGGTCTTGCAAGCCTTCTGAACACGTAAAATACAATTTCGGACCAGTTTCTGCACCACTAATTTGCTAGCATAATCTTGGATATATGTAAAGCAGTCCTTTCTCTTGGTTTGTTCTTAAAACTGTTATTCAATGAAAGAGAGAGACAAATAATACCATTAGAAATGTCCTCCGTTGGGCTGACGTTTTCCGATGGCGTAAAGTGAGATATTTTCCTCTCCATCTGAGAAGCCTTTAAACATCTTATTGATTTCTCAAGCAATGTAAGCTTAAAACAAACATTTAAAGTGTAAATACTCATAAAGTCATAACTGATAAGATGCTCGTTATAAAAACAAAAAAACTGCTTCGGAGACTCGGATGTCATATTAATACGGATACCCGGATGTCAATAACTTTAACATTTATAATGAACCTGATTTTTCTGCGCCAAGGAGTTCTTTTCGAGGGGTTTTTCTAATTGCGCACTTCCAATTCCTACGTTGCTGAAACACAGAACGTTAAAAATTTTCTTTTACAAAAACTAATCATGTTGCTGTAAATATTTTAATTCACAGAAAAATGTTTTTTTTCTGAATCTGATACAGAACTACATATACATACATATACACGCCTTCTTTCTCGATTTGTCAGAGAGTTATCAGAGATTAGAGAAACGATATGCCGGATTAAATGGGTTTTATCATCGTCGATGAATTGATTGTAGTTTCCGTTTTCCTACCTGAGACGTACCTGCAAGTCTGAATGTTTTTTCCTCTTCCACTAATCCTGTTGGAACCAAAGAGTTTTCATAAAAAAGAGCAATTTATTGGCTTTTTATATTACTGCGTTCCAATGATAAACTATGATATTCCATGACTTCTTTGAATATCAAAACAAAAACCTTTTAAGATTTGAAGTGGAATGTTTCCGACTATTGAGAGCATCCAGATATTTCTGCAGCAGACAGTGCATCGGAGAAGACTCATTAGACTCTGCAATTGTCTCACCAGCTGATCAATAAAAGTTAATAAGTAATTGTAGACTCATTCGCTTCCATCGCGTGGTATAAAATTGGCTTTCTGGGCAGAATCAGCTTCTCCATGTAACAAAATCACATCGTTTAAACATAGTTTAAACATCGTTTAAAAAAAGTTCACAAAAGTGGAAGAGGAACCTGCAGAGTCAGTAATGGGTATTTCCTCATATCCTGTGCCATAAATGACTTCTTCGTCCATTTGGAATGAGTCCGTCGACGTTGTTTGAGTTGATAACAAGGATACTACAAAGAAGAACCATTTTAATTGGGTAGCATTCAACAATGAAACAATTTCAAGTCAATTTTTCTCGTTGTTGGAGATTTTCATCACCATATGTATATGGATAGATATACTTTTTTCTTTCCACCAACTCATACATTCCAAAGCATTCATAAGTAAAATTGAAACTTTATAATGAAAAAATTCTCGAGAAAAATTCGTACTCAAAAAGCTCCAGACTGATTTACTTATCCTTTGCTTTCCGGTGTTTCAGAAAACACAAGTAAACTCGAAAAATCCCAACTTACATTATCAGTTCTGAGCGAGTTATTTATTGTTGCATAGTATTTTAATGGATGAGCACAGCGATGCAGTTATTTGCCTTTTAACTGGTTTTCAGATACATATACATAGTTGATTTTTTCGGTATATTATAGTTTTAAGTGAGTTTAGTTTTCGTTGTTTTCATTATTCTTCAAATCAAGAGTTGTAACTGAAGAAGAAAGTAACACTTCAAGTTTTATAAACTTGTTTTTACAAAGTTACAGAAAAGAAGCCTTGTGCTTACATGGTCTTTGTGTGTCATTCTGTTTATTCTTCTGTTTGGGTCCTCCGAAATAATCGATAATTTCCGTCTGGCACTCCTTGTGAATCTTCTTACTCTGTTGGTTCTCTTCCACCATCTCTTTCACTTGTTTCGACTCGGTCACTTTTGCGAAGATGAGTGACCTGGACATATCAAAATATAATTATTTCTTCAATTTTTTCAGCTATTGTTTTTTTTATCCCTTTTTCACTTTTATTAGAATTGGTAAGCAGTAATAGACCATTGTGTGATAGAACATTGTGCGAAGAGTCCCGAGTTCGACTCCCACCCCGGACAGATCCACTCAAACCAAGGGGGTTAAGAAATGTTGGTAGTGCTCATGCACGAATCTGACTCTCCCCACTGCTGCTAATCACACTAGCAGTGATCTAGCAGGCAGCCACTGGTTCTACCAGGATAGGTCTGTCCTGCATCTCAGGGGAGCGCGTACCCTGCCGCGAGGCGGGAACAAGCGCGAGGAAGAAGAAGAAGGTAAGCAGTAATATGAATATTTAGCTCCTTAAAAGTAAGCTACAAACAATAGAGTGTTATAAATAAACTGCGATCTCTTGAGCTTATGTACATAAATCTTCTGAATTAGAAGTCAATCATGACTGACTTGTCCATTATACATCCGAAAATCAATCACTAGTGACTACTCATTTTGGAACGGTAAAAAACGTCTTTAACCTAAAAGTTCAAAAAAATTTAAAGAGAAGTGTCGTGGCTCTGGAACATCATTGGAAAAGTCATAAAAGACAGAAAATTCGATAATGCTACGATAATTTGAAAAGTTTAGTTTCGAAGAACAAAAAGGAAATGAGTAAAAGGAACAACTCACTTAAAGTCATTCTTCGACGAAGCACTTTGCCGTTCCTGAAGTTTTAGCAGGGCTGCTCTGTTTTTGAAGACTTTCATTCGTTTGAGAGAAGCGTCTGGCAAAGTATCGAGTTAAAACTCATCTTGAAACTTTGATATTGTCAAATAAAACTTTGATATTGTCAAATAAAACTTTGATATTGTCAAATAAAACTTTGATATTGTTACTTTGACATTGTTAAAGTTAAAACATCGATATTGTCCCATCAAACTTGATGTATAAGTAAATAAATAAATAAAAAACCATGGTTTCGAACGCATCATGTACGAATGAAGCATTAAAGGGATAAGTTTTTTTATAGGTTCACTCTTTTTTCCACTGCAGCTAGTTATTTTGTTGAGAGATCTATGTTTTCCGAATTTACCAATATTTAAATGAGATGCTGAAAACAGTTGCCAGTTCTTGGGGAAAATTCTGACTTTGATATTGATAAAATCATGTGTAAATGACTAATACTGAACCAGAACAAATATCAAAATGCTACAGATTTTGGCCGGGTATGAAGATCGAACACTGTGTTTTTAAGGTTTATATTAATTGCATAAATATTGCCAACAACAAATTTGAATAAAGTATTCGCTGAATTAGAGAGATATGAAACAGAAGAGGGAAGGCTGTCAATATTACTTTTGAATTAATTTTTTACTCATTCTTCTCAGAACCTTTGACTGTTAAACAAATAAGTAAATATAATCTGTCGTCCTTTTTGTTGATTACTTCTTTTATGAAGATAATAAATAATTGTAATATTGTTGCACAAGCAAAAAACTAAATATCGAGAAAGAAACGGGGAGATTCGGAAGCAGAAGAGAAAAATCGATGCCGAGGATGAAATTCTCTCAAGGGATCTTCATCGTCTTCATTTCTCTCCTCCCCGTCGTCAGAAGATTCCAGCAAATATGGCATCGTTTCCAACTTTTCTGCTATTTCCTGAATTCGATCCGATTCAGGATCCTGGGATGCTTCCATACATGTAGTGTATCATTCCTCTAAAGAAAACTAGTGTATCATTCCTCTAAATAAAACTAGTGTATCATTCCTCTAAAGAAAACTAGTGTATCATTCCTCTAAAGAAAACTTAAGTATTTTAGATATACGAACTTTAAATATAAAAAGTTTCAGACAAAACTGTGAAATAATAAATATTCTAACATCATCTTCAAGAACTGTCAAAAGATTCAAATCTACCTCCATTCAAATTTGTAAATTGGGTCATATTATAATATATCAGTGCCTGGTACTTTTTCCTAGTATCGGCCCTTATTGAAGTGTGTTCCTGAACCGAATATAACGCCATCACAGGCTGACATGATCGTTTATATTGACATATGGTTAGTCTTATTCCTCATTACAGTTCTCAATCATTAAGAGCAACTTTTTAAGATTTACTTGAAACAATACAGTTATTTATCCAAATAAACTATTCTGCAATCAAATTCACCAGTTGTATGCGTTCGTCATATTTGTAAAATAGAGTTCTTTCTCGCAAAACAAACCCTGTCCTTCATAAAACCATTTAACAACTTCAGAGCAAATTGAGAAGATATTCCAATTTTGGAACGGGTAATTGGGGGACAAAAATGCTGAGAATTGAATATCCAAAAGTAACTTGGGCGAATTGGTTGGCGGCCCAGTTCTTCGCTGTTCCCACCACTCCTTGCATTCGACGCTTCATATCTGATATGTATATATTGAGTCTTATTCAACATCTTTAAACTTTACAGACACTAAAATCTCTTGAATAATATTCCTCACTATTCATAACTATATTTACGAACTCAAATATCACTCGATTCCGTACTTATGACCCCTAAGGGGTGAATAAAGAAAGACAATCACTAGTACCGTTGAGAGCTCTTAACAGAGACAGAAAAAAAAATATAGATATAAAAAAAAAAGGAAGAGAGGAAGAGAGAGAGTAAGAAAGATGGAGAATCAGAAATTCGATGAATACATAGTACCGATGAGAGCCTTTGGTAGTCTAGGGGAGGGTTCCTCGTCTGCTGGTTGGATGGCTGCTTCTCCTTCCAACACTATCATCCCGTAGACGAACTCCTTCATCAGCAGAGGCCACACGTTCTCGATCAGTGTCTGATTATTCAATCAGTTGTTGGAAATCCATCGAAAAAAAACACTCAAACTCAGAATAACTGTTTTTCCTTAAAAACATTAGCTTCTATCCGTATAATTCAATTTTAGTAAAACCATTTACTTCATATTATTGACTAAGATTTAAAAACCAGTTATTATTTAACCATATTTCTACAGCGAAGAAGCATTCGATTAATAGTATGTTGGCAAAGTCTCTCACAATTTCTGAAAGAACTGAGTATTCTTCTTTGTTCCCGCCTCGCGACAAGTACGCGCATTTCTGAGGCTGAGATTCGAGACAGACCTATCATGATAGAGCCAGTGGCTGCCCGCTGGGACACTGTTGAAGTGATAGCAGCCGTGAGGAAAGTCAGATTCGTTCCAAAGAACTAACAACGCATCTTAATCCTCTTTGTTAGAATGTATCTTTACGGGGTGTGAATCCAGGGAGGGACTTTTTGCACAATAGCACACTACCATTACGCCACGCCCTGATTTTTGAATGGACTCCGAGTATTTAAAGAATATTTCCGGCTCTTTTTTACAACTTGAACGTGTAATCTTGACACAAAAATCGAAAAGACGCGCTCGAGAGTCAATCGGTTGAGTTGAAATGGAAATTAATGAAACAATGATAACCTGTAGAAGGTTATGACACATTGATAGGAGAAATAAGCCAATGATGATGAGAACGAAGTTCACGATGAACATCCCCGTATTCGTGGGAACGATGTCACCCAGCCCCACCGTACTGGAATACATACCCATCACCAATGTGAGCGCATGAAAAGAACTTTATAAATTATTGATTCAGATAACCAACCGCGCCTTTAATCTATACGAGATTAGATCTTCGCAGAGATGATCTCGTTGATTTAAAAAAAAGATCACAATATCGGTATGCTCATCTGTTTGCCAATAACAGAATTTGTCTTGCACGGAAGTGCCTTTGATTCAAACCTGAAAACGCGTAAGATTTTCAGCGCGTGAAATTTTTTTTGTAGTGTACAAACACACGAGTTTGTTTATTAATTTTTTAATTACAGTTTTTTTATTACAAGTTATTTGAAATATATATTATTATTGAGTGATGTTATTTTGCGCATAAACATTAGTTAAATCGACACTTGATGAGTTTATTAGTTATTTTTGTTGTTTTTTTCTTAATTTTTACGTACAATTTATCATTCTTTGATGCCTAAGCAGTAGCAGATTTGCGTGGTTATTTGTTGTTTTCATCTCAAGTTTTTTTGTATAATATATCGGCTTATAACCAATTTCGCCTGCTTTCCAGTTTCGAGTCCGTGCGTTTATCTCGAGGCCCCAACACTCCAACAAGTTAGTTAAAAAACTTGAATGTTTTAGTCGAAAGTGGGCGCTGCTTTCAATTTTTCACAGACTAAGACGTAACGTTCTCTACCTAAACCGTAATGGTCTCTACCTAAGCCGTACGGTCTCGTTAGCATAAAATTACTAAGCCTAAGCGTAAAGGTAAAACAATTTTGTCTGTGAAAAATTGAAAGCAGCGCCCACTTTCGACTAAAAAATTCAAGTTTTTTAACTAACTTGTTGGAGTGTTGGGGCCTCGAGATAAACGCACGGACTCGAAACTGGAAAGCAGGCGAAATCGGTTATAAGCCGATATATTATACAAAAAAACTCTAGATGAAAACAACAAATAACCACGCAAATCTGCTACTGCTTAGGCCTCAAAGAATGATAAATTGTACGTAAAAATTGAGAAAAAACAACAAAAATAACTAATAAACTCATCAAGTTTCAATTTGTCTAATGTTTTTGCGCAGAATAATACCACTCAATAATAATATATATTTCAAATAACTTATGAAAAAATTGTAATTAAAAAGTTAATAAACAAACTTGTGCGTTTGTTTGTTTAGTATATTAAATTTTCATTATTAGATTACGAAAAGTCACTAAATACGGTAGGTTCTTTCGAGCACTATTTTAATTCGGAAAGGTAGACAGGATATGAAATCCTTTCTTCTCCTACTTTTACATACTGTTTCACTTTCTCTCTCCATGTCATCGCATAGTTCACGGATCATTCCATTCTGCCGCGCGAGAGGTCCGAGAGCGATAACCGCATCTCAATTTTTTCAGTTATAATAACACTGATACGATGATCCCATTCATTAAAGGATAGATGGATGTAGAAATTGGATCATGTGATCTCTCATCTCACCATTGAGTAGATTAAAGGCGCGGCAGGTAATTTTAGTCAGAACATATACAACTCACCTACGAGATTGGCTGATATTTATGAACAATTCTTCTATTGTGTGCAAATGGATAAGCTGCAAATGGATGCAAATGGATAATACATTAGTTACTAGGCATAAGTTCAATTTTTTTTTTGCAGACCGTAAAAACAAATAGTAGGCAATTTTCGATACTCATCAAAAAAGGATGAGTTGTTTTGATGAAAAATCATATGTTTTTCAGAGCTTCACCTGATGATTTGCTCTGTAAACAGAGAAAAGAACTCGAATTTGTGAAAAAATCAGCCGCGACATTAATCTCTGAACGATGAGATCATCGGTGCGATGACCTCATGTCATTCAAATTAGGCGAAAATTTTGAAAAATGTTGGAAGAAAAAAGTGGTAACAAGAAAAAAAATGTTGGGTACAAAGTTTCGGGGTACGAAATGTCGCGGTACGAAGTGTCGAGAATACAACAAAAAAACAAAAACTTTAATAAAATGTTCAACAAAAAAAAATGAAATGATTTTTAAGTACAGAAACAAATTAGATTGCGATTGGTTAGTATTTTAAGATGCATTTGGAGAGCAAGACGACATGTGAAATCTCATTTTCTCGTACTTTAAGGTGTTATTTCGCGTGCTCTCGCAAGATCATCTCATACCTCACTGATCCAACATTTTTTGCCTAAAAAGTGCGAGAGCCATGATCTCATCGTGAAAAATTTCAGTTGTATTAACACTGACTCGATGATCTCATTCATCGAGCAATGATGTCATCTTTACAGATACATCGTCGATCACTCAACTTTTTTCGAGAGATTAATGTCGCGGCAGTGATTTGAAGGGAACTGAACCCGCGTGTCACCCAATAACATACCATTGGACAAAATCTACCGCATTTTTAAGAACCTTTAACACTATTTTCCACCTGATAGAAACGAAGTAGAAGTATACGGCAGTAGAGAGCGCCCACTCCGTCTCCCATATACAAAAGAGGAAAGAGGACAGGAGGATCCAGAAGATGAGAATACCGAAGGCGATCGGAATTTGGGTCAGAAGGTTTCGCAACTTCTGCAATGGCAAACAATTATCTTATCATGTCTTCCGAAAATTTTATTTTGTTCTCAGTCTAGAGAAAGTTTCAGACTTCTTGTTTTGTAGCAAACATACTTATACATGTTTGTTATGTTTGTATGTATGTTTGTTACAATGATACGATTCAATGATGTCTACATACATATTCTTAGCTAAGTATTTTTGTTGGAAAACAGACAAGTTAATCACGGGCTGTATTCAGAGACAAAAAATTATAGTAAAATTTATGGTAAACTTTATACTAAGTTGTAGTTTCGCCAAAATGGAATTCAGATAAAGTATACTTTAGGGTAAACTTTATACTAAACTTTAGTAGGAAAGCTGAGACACTCTCACCCGTCTTGTCTCTGAATATAGAACTGAGTTGAACTTAGGTCTACAATATACTAGAGTAAAATTTACCCCTGAGTTCATCTTAGATCTCTGAATAAGGCCCCAGGTCTCACCAAAAAAAAATTATTAACTAACGTTTGCTACTTTTTGCTTCTTCTTAACGTACTCGGGAACATCTTTGGACTCTTCGCCTTCTTCTTTGTCAGCTTCTTTCTGAAAAGCAACTCATCATATTTTATTGTTTCATTTTTTTCTTCACAAAAACTACATATAAAAAATATTTGAGAACTACTCGAGCATCTTTACCGCACTCATCAACAATACTAAAAGCTGGCTCTGAACAAAATTCAGGACCCCTTGATTAGTTTTTCGTGGAAAATGGTTTCAAACGATGAATAATTCAAAACTATGTTCAATACCAAGGTAGTCTTAGCGAATTTGGTTAGGAGCAACTTGGCTTAAAGGCTATTATTTTTTGCATTCTGGAAGCCTGGTTTTCGTCCCAGGATTTCAGGGGCGTTACAGCATCTTTTAGTGTTAATTAAAAGTTTTTAGGTAGTTTCGTTTCCGTTTATGGCGCTGCCAGTCACTTAATGCTAATTAATGTTTGTATTGCGCAAAAGCTCACCTTTCTTAGATTTTAAGAAAAGGCTGTCAAGTATATTGATCTGAAAGATCTTTGCTCTCTTTTTCACGCTTACCATAGAAAGGCATTCGATTGAGTAAAGCGGCTCATTCTGCAGTTTATTTGCTTCCGTTATTAAATTCTTCTATTCTTCCTCCTACCTGGGTTCAAATCAAAAAAGTTACCAATAAAGTGAATTAGATTGATCCCAGTCAAAATTTAAGGAATGCTTGCAAGTTAATAAACAATTTTAGAGAAAAAAATGAAGAGTCTCTTAACCTTCCGGGCCGATCGTATCTTCTGTTTGAATATCCTTTTCAAGTCAGTTGAGAGGGAAATTCCAATCTGAAGAGAAAAAAAGTTCTTTGGAAAAAATTGTGAGAAATTTTTCAAAGGTAAACTTGCCTGTTTCAGGGAGACAAGGAACAACGGAATCCCGAAAAGAATGTAAAATATTGATGCCATGTGGCCTTCCTGAGTCTGGGTAATTGGAATCCCGTAGCCTGGAGCAATTTTCTATTTATACTGGATGTTCTTTTCCTGAAAGCCATTCTCCTCTCGTTTTCTTTCTTCTAATCAAGTTAACTTTCAAGTGGAAATTGGCACCTTGAAGCCGTATCTTGCCAGCTATTTCGATGCTTTTCGCCAATTTTATCATGGAAGTATTCGTGTTCAGATTACACTTACATGGGAAGATTGGCAATCTGCGCCATTGTTTCGATTGTGATAACTTTTTTATCAATTCATGTAACAATCTTAATCCTTCACAGACGTGCATATGTATGCAAATATGACCAATTCAATCATTGACCAACCGATAGTTGTGTACAGTTGGCCAGCGTAGAACATCGAGTTGAACATGGTCCAGGGCGTTTCCTGACTTCTCGCTGCTATCACCTGAAGGATCACTTTTTTCATGAAGAAATTTATTCATTGCTCTTTCTGTTGTCATTCGATCAATAAATCTGATTATTCAGCTTCTCATCCGTTACGGAGCGACTCTAATCAACTCATTTCACTGTGAATTGGTTCTGTCAAGCGGTCATTAGCAAGGTCATATTTTTACCAACTAAAATTTTAATTTTTTATCATGGAAGTATTCGTGTTTAAAACACACTTACCTTAGAAGATTTGAAATCTTCGTCATTGTTTGGATTTTGAGAACTTCATGTAGTTTTCAAAATCTTTTCGATTTTGATTTAATTTCAGACAGCTCCCAAATTTTACTTTTTTTGACTACGTTGTTTTTTTCTGAGAGAAGCATTCGCGTAACTGCCTTATTCATTGCGTTTTTCGAATAAAGTTCGGCTGCAGAAAAAAACAGGGATTTTTCTATGGTTTCCGCCCTTTCTAATGACCCCATTCAGTTTTATCTTCACAACTTTTCCGATATTCACACATGTTGCAGATAAAAAAAGGTATGCACTGCATTGAATGTGTCGAGGCGCTTCACAAAAGCCATGAGCGAGTTAGAACAAATAATTTACAGGGGATGTTCATAATTCAGAAACTTCACAAACTCCAACAGCTAGAGTATCTTCCAGTAAAATTAAATTTTATTTTTCAACGATAATGTTATTTATTACGAAAAATATGTATCATGCATCTGTAAATACCTTTTCCACGTATTTTTAATATTGTACATATAAAAATTTGTATCTACTTCGAAACTTCAACTGCAATCCAGCTCATTGCATATTCCTCTCTTGATTCTGAGGTCGATGTTCGTTTAAAAAAAACTCAAGTACATATATTCACCGTGTTAGAAGAAAGTTCTCGAGAAATGGACCCATGTCATAAGTTGTCCTGAGCTAAGCAGAGCCACACGGTCAATGATTAATAGTGACCATCAAATCTCCTTTTGAGTAATCACCATTGCTTCCGCTCGCGATTGCAAGGGATTAGTTTGTTCTCAAGAATTTCTACTATATACATACATACATACATGCGTCAACTGAGATGTGAAACAATAAAACTTACGATATAAATAAATTCATAAACGAATGAATGATTTATTAAATTGATGATTGTATGAAAATATGTAACAGTTTATAATGGCCAACCTCTGTGAGATTTAAGAAGTCGAGAAACCAGTACATGGCATCCTTTGAGTGCTTTACTTGCTCGCTTATATTGGCGCGGGAGAGATGCTTATCGAGGCATTTCACTTCTAGCATTCTCTCCAGCATCTGAGACAGAACTACCACATCAGTCACTGCTGCATCTCAGAATATTAACGCAGCTCGATATAACTGACTGATTAAATATGTTCTTGCATAGCCTATAGTTTTCTTTTCTCAACTGACTTGTAACTAAACACACAGTTTTGACAGCTCGCTCATTGAGAAGCTTTTTAATTTTCCTCATGAACGTTCAACGAGTTATTTGTAGCCTAAATCAAAGAGAACCGTTAGTTGGAACTGACCTGATTTACTGCCCACTCACTGTGTATAGCGTACTGCTTCCTTCTTTCTTCGTCTTCTGACCTCTCCAGATACCTTAGCAATAAGTTTTCAAACACTTTATTGGAATCTGAATCAGGCTGAATATGGAGAAAAAAATTGAGTGAGAGAGAAAGACAGAGAAAAAGAGACAAAGGGAAGGCAACTAAGAAGGAAAAGATATGAGAGAGTTGCAGACTTTTCAGAAAATTAGAGAAAAAAAGGAAAGATGAACAGAGAAGAAAAGAGAAACGAGAGAATGTATCAACCAAACCTAAATAACAACCCGCCGAATATTGTGTAGATGACGAGAATCAGGAGGGGCAATCTGCCTCCGAAGGTGAATATCAGGTAAATCAACGCCAAGATTTTTCCGCGAAGATTTTGTTCTCCATGATTTTTTTTGCTCATTTCTTCGGCTAAATTGTTTTTTTGGAGATTTTCATGTTTTCTTTTCTGTTTGAATAGTCGGCAGTGACATTGCATCGAACCAGTTAACGCTGACTGCAAGTTTAGCGTACAACAACAAGTTCAGCAGTAAAATGTGAATATAAGTTCATACCTAATTGAAAACTTTTAGGGAAAAAATTTAAACTAAACATATTTTATTCTTTCATACATGATATCTTCAAATATATCTCACATTTAAATATATTGAATAATTTCGGAACTCAGTTGAGACCTTGGAAGAATCACTCACCATTTCCACAACAACCCATCTTTGCCACAGTATCGTCGTCGTAATTCATCAACATGGTTAAATCAGGTCCGGTGACGGTAAAGCAGACAAGGGCGGAGAGGGGAAGCCTGGGTGGGGTTTGGGAAACTCACCTTTGACTAGAAGGAAATGGATGACAGCAGAGAAAAAGTGAAACATAGAGAAAGAGATTTATGGAGAGAGAATGAGAGAAAGGGAGAGAAAGGGAGAGAATGAGAGAGAGAGGTAGAAAAAAGGTACGGAGAAAAGAGGGAAATTGCCGAGAGAGAGAGAAAAAGTAGCCAGAGACAAGAGAAAATGTGGCCGAAAGAGAAGAAAATAGGAAATTTGAATGAAATGTGAAGAGAAGGGTTGAAGGGGAAAAAAGTTTCACGTGAAAAATTCAGCAGGGGAGGAAGAGGTATACGAAGAGAGAGAAAAGGACGAAGGAAAAGATTTAGAATTAAAGGAAGAGAAAGAAAAAGAGACAAAGATATGGAAATATATTTAGAGATAGATAGAGAGAAAGAAAAGGAAGAGTAAGTGGAAGAGCACGGAAAGAGGTGGCAGCAGGCATTAACAACAATGGATGGAAGGGTCTGACAGATTGACGAGTAGAAGTGGAGAAGTCAAAAATGAATAACGACAAAGCGAATAGAAACAAATCTCAGCTATCACAGCATTTTATTTTATGTTTACTGAAATGGAAATTGAATGATGAAGACCAGAAATGTTGCCTGTATAGTAAACACGAAGTAAGCAGTTATGAGTTGTAGCCTTGAAAATACATACATATTGTAGTCTAATCCTAAGAGACCGAGAAGTTTCTCTCTGTCTGTTTAGAAAAAGAGTGATTGCTTTCTGGAAGCGGAGATTATTGGGAAGTCAGCAGTTGAGTCAACTAATACAGACGATTATGAAAAACTGGGTGGCATTCTTAACTGGGTTTCATGGAATCAAAGACCTTTCCTTTAGCAGTTGATTGTATGTGTAAATATTACCCTTTCAGAGTATTTGTATATATACTTAATGTATTATTTTGTTTCTCGACCTTTTCTGCTTCTGTGATACCTTGAGAAGTGAAATTACTTATTAGAAGTTCTGAATAACAAAGAAAATTTTAATTAAGGAGAAATAATGGAGAGAGAGAGAGAGAGAGAGAGAGAGAGAGAGAGAGAGAGAGAGAGAGAGAGAGAAAGAAAGAAAGAGGAAGAGAGTGAATGAGAGAGAGAGGAAGAGGGAGAGGGAGAATGAGAGGGAATGAGAGAGAGAGAGAGATAGAGAGAGAAAGAGGAAGAGAGGGAATGAGAGAGAGAAAGAGAAAGAGAGGGAATGAGAGAGAGAGATAGAGAGAGAGAAAGAAAGAGGAGAGAAAGAGGAAGAGAGGGAATGAGAGAGAGAGAAAGAGGGAGAGAGGGAATGAGAGGGAATGAGAGAGAGAGATAGAGAGAGATAGAGAGAGAAAGAAAGAGGAAGAGAGGGAATGAGAGAGAGAGTAAGAGGAAGAGAGGGAATGAGAGGGAATGAGAGAGAGAGAGAGATAGAGAGAGAGACAGAGAAAGAGGAGAGAGAACGGCAGAAAACGCAGAAAGAGGGAGAGAGGGAATGAGAGGGAATGAGAGAGAGATAGAGAGAGAAAGAGGAAGAGAGGGAATGAGAGAGAGAGAAAGAGGGAGAGAGGGAATGAGAGAGAGAGAGTAAGAGGAAGAGAGGGAATGAGAGGGAATGAGAGAGAATGAGAGAGAGATAGAGAGAGATAGAGAGAGAAAGAAAGAGGAAGAGAGGGAATGAGAGAGAGAGTAAGAGGAAGAGAGGGAATGAGAGGGAATGAGAGAGAATGAGAGAGAGAGATAGAGAGAGAGAGAGAGAAAGAGGAGAGAGAACGGCAGAAACGCAGAAAGAGGGAGAGAGGGAATGAGAGGGAATGAGAGAGAGAGATAGAGAGAAAAAGAGGAAGAGAGGGAATGAGAGAGAGAGAAAGAGGGAGAGAGGGAATGAGAGGGAATGAGAGAGAGAGATAGAGAGAGATAGAGAGAGAAAGAAAGAGGAAGAGAGGGAATGAGAGAGAGAGAGAGTAAGAGGAAGAGAGGGAATGAGAGGGAATGAGAGAGAGAGATAGAGAGAGAGAGAGAGAGAGAGAAAGAAAGAGGAGAGAGAACGGCAGAAAACGCAGAAAAGCAAGATGTGAGCCCAAATCAAAAAGAAAGAAAAGAGTAATATAGGTTGACTAAGATGGAACGTCTCAGAAAATATTCGGAGTATTTTTTTTCTTCGAAAAGAAAGGAACGGATAACAAAGCAACAAATAGATCTAGATGTTAAAAGAGAAATAGAGTAGAAACAGATATAGTATAGGTATAGATAGAGGGAGAAAGAGGAAAAAGGCGGCTCACATGAGAAGGGTAATTGCATTTTTCTCACATTCTCGTGGATATACATACATATTAGCTTTCAACCCCCAACCTCTTCTGACGTTTTGACCGCAACATTTCAGAACGCAGTCCGCATGAAAAATGATCCTTCCTTGATTTACTGAGCGTTGCAAAGGAACTCAGATTTGAAGTTGACGAATTTTTCACTCTTTTGAATGTCACACAAACTAAGTGTAATGGAAATACAGAGAAATATGAGAGGAGGCTGGGTTCGATCTGGCCCGATGGACTCGGTCTGGCCCGATGGATTCGGTCTGGCCCGATGGACTCGGTCTGGCCCGATGGATTCGGTCTGGCCCGATGGACTCGGTCTGGCCCGATGGACTTGATCTGGCCCGATGGACTCGATCTGGCCCGATGGACTCGATCTGGCCCGATGGACTGTTTTCTTCCGAGCAATTGTTCAATTAATTGTTTTCTCACGAACTATGTAATAAAGATATTTACTTGAGTTTTTATTCAACTGAAAACGTACCGAAAAATTGCTTCATTTCAAAGTTGTTTTCAGAAATTGAAATAAACTTATTAATGAATCCTACTACTTATTTCTGTCCTATAATGATCCAATTTCTTTCAAGTTTAACCCGTTTGGTTGTTCCAGACAGAGTTTGGTTTTTTCCGAAACAAGTTCTCTAAAAAATTCAGCAAGAAGTCATGGAAATCTTATAGTACGGTGGTAAAAATCGTTCGCATAAGTCATTAGTTCTGAAAAGATGAGGTGCAGCTTTTTATCAAAAAACCAATCAGAAAAGTGGTTTCAAAGCGTTTTCTGGTTTGCTGTGTGTGTCCGAAAGTTATCCTAAATCTCAGTAAATCGAGCATAAAATACATATAACATATTTGGTCTAAGATAAAATTTTCGTGCTGACTTCTTGTTCCAAAAATTAATATAAACATAATCAGTATACATTATTTAGAATAATTACCCATATCTGAAGATTATGAACGAGGAACACGAAGTTTAACTCCAAGAATTTATCAATGCTGAGTATATTGCTGATCAAATTTGTCTTTCAGTTCATGTCGTTTTCGTTCTCTATCAGTGATTTATTTACGTAGAACTTCGAGAAAAAAAGGTTTTAAATATAAAATTGGAGATAACTGGTACATTGCCTGATTCTAAATGTTACATTGCCACTAAATGACATCGTTTTTTAATTGCAGGTTTCGTTTTTGATAATTTTCTCCATCGAGTCTCCTTTCATTTCTTAAAACTGCTAGTTTTTGGAAGAGTTTACTGGACAATTTTTTCAAAGTTCACACCGCCTACAAGGTTGACTATAAGCTTAGGTCGATAATCAAACTCCATTTGTATAAATCAACTAACTTTTGAACACATCAAGCTAAAAAAGTAACGTTTTTGAACCCTTATTTGTAAAAAAAAAATTCCAAAGTCTTCACAAAATCGAATAATTTGATAATACCACTGGCCCGATTTGTTTAGGCTTGAAATTCAGAAGTTCCATGAGTTCTGAGAATTTTATAAAATCTATTTTTAAAACTTTCAAACTTTTAAACTGGAAATTTACGCACTTTGATTATTTGGCTACGGTGCAAAGCAAAGCCAAAGTCCATTGCAAAGGACTCCAACCGAACAAAGTTTTTTAATATAAATTTTTGGAAGAGAAAAACCCAAAAAATCTGCAGGTTTTCCATTTAGCTTAATAAGTATTCCAAACAAAACAGGCTTTTGAATGTGTATGTCAATGGAGTAGTTTCAGATGTTTTGTTCTCTTGAGTCTGATTTCTATTGTTTCAAAACTTGACCACACTCATTACTTTTTAGGTGAAAACTGGAAAAAAGAAACAAAAGAGTCCGATTGAAGAAAAAATAAAATAGAAAGATAAAATCAAAACTGGGATTTATAATAACATAGCCCAAGGGTCTTCTATGAATAGAAAGAGATCTTACTCGAGTTCAGAGATCTATTTCAACGCAGAATTTAGAGTAAGAAAGGTAAAACAAGAAGTTTTTCAAAAAAATTTTGAGAAGAGAGAGAGATTTGGCAAAAAAAGCGTTAAGGAAAAATAAGTATCTTTATGAAGTATCAACCCAGAAACTTGTTTAAAATTACAATGTGAAAAGCAAAAAGGAAGAAATAGAGTGTAGAAATAGGAAATGAACGAAAATAAGCAAAACAATTAATTTAAAAATTTTAAAAAGAGGGCTATCAAAAGGGAAGTAGAGAGTATTGATGAAAAAGTGATGAAAACAAACAAGAAGCGAGAAAATTAAGTGTACTAAGAGTGACATAACAAATAAATTCACTTGCATAATATTATAAAGATTAATACATATGTTCGATTCTTCGGGGTTGTGAGATGTTTGAAGTGGAGGCCCAAACAATGTTTTCGAATAAAGAAAGAAAAACACCTAGAAGATTTCGACCAATAAAATTACTGGCAAGTAATTTCGTGTTTTGTGAACGTAATTTGTTTCATAGGGAAAGCGTTTGACATGCTTTGATTTGCTTATCAAAACAGTAATGGACGTTTGAAGCGCTTCTGGGTTGTTAAACTGCTACTACTGTTACACTGAAGAAATAAAAAAAGCTACTGTTACACTGAAGAAATTAATAATATTTATGGTCACTTTTGCTGGGTAAAAAGAAAGAACTTAAAATGCTGAAGTATGCATTGCAGAATTTCTTGAAGAGACCGAATTTCTAGAACAATTCCAGTTGTGGTATATATTCTGAAATGATAAAAGAGTTGTACTCTAGGGGATCAAACGTCAATCGAAACAAGTAATAATGATACGCAATAGCGATTTCATGAGGGATTGGAGCGGAGCTTTTAGAGAAGAAACGCGAACTGAGGCAAAGGAAACGATGGCGTTTCATGTTGAATAATGCAGAAAACAAATGCGACGCCAAAGTTGCTAAGTCCTTAGTCCAATTTTTCTATTATTAAGCCAATCTCTGTCAATTCTGTCAACAATGACTCTGAACAGCTAACATTTCGGCGATAGAGGTATAGTTTTCATTATTAAAACTGTTTAATAGCATGTCCTAAAAATGCTTTGAATTATTCAGCGTTTGATTCTGACACGTTTTTAGGAGAACTTCTTACGCAGAATCTTAAAAAATAATGTTTTTGAACGTTGTCTAACTGCATTTATGTTCATATGTTTTCGAAAAGCAGGGCTGGCAACTTCCGAACTCTCAATGTTTTAGTTTTTTTGATTCGGCATACTTTGGCATACCATGTTTTGTGCTTGTTTGAGATTCCAAGTCAAAACCTTAGTCTTCACATTTCTTTTTTTCCAAAAATACTTTTTTTTGATTATCACGTAAAAAATTTTTTGTCAGTTAAAAAACTCCAATCGCTTTCCAAACTAAAAAAAACAAATATCGGCCAAGAATACCTCAAACACTCACTAAGTCTTCATAAACTCTTTTCATGAAGTATTCCTTGCCTATTCCAAAACTACTCGAACGTTTACCCGACAGAAAACTAAAACATTAATTTTTAAAAAAAATTGAGGCAGCATGTTTAAGTAGAAGCGATCAATTTTTGTATCCCTTCTGTTCAACCTGCTTCAAGGAAATCCCTTTGCTTTTCAACCTCCTTCAAGGAATAACGTTAAAAAATTCACCTCATTTTTCTCTCGTCATTATGTTTGCGACAAAAGATTCCAAGGAAAAAATAGTGATAGAAATGCTACTTTGAGCCTTTTTCAAAGCCCTCAAAACATAACCACTTTTTTTGCTTTCGACATTTTAAAACTGTATTTTATTCAGATCAGAAATTTAGAGATCTATTCAAAAACTAACTTCTGAAGTGAAATTTACACACATAAAATAAATAAATATTGAGATTGGCGAGGTTCGCATCACATTTAGGAGAGCAATTACATGAAGAACAAGGGAAAAAACGGCAAAAACAAAGAGCCTGTTGGAAAAAGATATGTATAAAAAAGAAATCATGAAGAGAGTTCTGAAAAAATAGAAGAAACACTGCTACATTACAATGCAGGTAAGAAGGGTGGATCTGGAGAGAGGGGAAATATTGGGATTTAGGGAGAGGAAACAGAGCACGAAGAGAGAAAGGGAGCATGAAAGAGAAAGAGAGTGGCTAAGAAAAAAAAGAGACAGAAACGAGCCAGGGATTAAGATTAGAATGAAATATAGCAGTCAAAAAGAGAGCATCAGAAAAATGAGAGTGCAAAAATCATTTGACGGCGCTTTTTTATGATATGAAGTGGGAGATTGGAGATTTTTGACAAATCCATTGCAAAAGATTTGTTTGTGAGACTTTTCTAATTCAATTCAGAATGACTTTGAAATGAGACTGGAACAAATTTTATGTTCCGAACTTTTATAGAGCCGTTTGCGATTCAAAACGAAAGTTTGTTGTAAGGATTTGCAGTAAAATATTCCCTTCCCAGGTGCCTTCCCGTCGATTGAAGAAATAGAATTTATCAAAAACAAGAAGTTTACAGAACAGATTTTTTAGCTTATTCATTAAATGAGTGACTTTCAGACAAACAGACGCTCAGCGAACACCCGCTGATTACTTAGTTTTTGGCTCCCATAACCATTTCCTGAGTTTTTATTACTTTAAAACAACCACTATGAGCTTTTAATTATATTCTGACTCAAAAAACGAGAATAAAATGTGTAACCAGCCTTGAGAAATATAACAAAACATAACACCCCAAAATACTTCTTCAGAGTACATGGTCGTGTAGATTCTCGACTGATTCCATCACGACGTCTTCCAGAAGTAATAGCAGTCGTTCTAACATACTGCCTCTCTCCTCTCTCATTCTATCAACATCCCCAACGTTCGCCGAAAAGACAGAAGATTTATTTCTTCATGAATGAATTGTTTTTTGTAGAGGCGATGACAGAGATAAATGGGAGGTTTTTTTGAAAAGGTGTATAAAGGAATTGTATAATGTAAAGAACATAGAGCGAAACACATAAAAAATAAAGAGAATGAATGGAAGGATTGAATCGGACTGTGGAACGGGGCGGGGCTGGAGATATGAAAAAGATTTGAAACGTTTGTTTCTGAATAACTTATACGGCTCATTTGCTGTTCGTCTACGTTTCCACACTTGAAGCGAGAAATGAAGAACTCCGCGCTGAAGAAATAATATCAATAGGTTTTTCAAGTCTCATGGCATTATTACATTGAGAATAAAATGTTATTAATTTCAGAATTTCAATGCAAAATTGGGATCACTTTCTTTTTTTATGGTTTGCTACCGAAAAGAGTAACAGGGGCATTAGGCAATTTGAATCATATGCTTAGCAAGTATCAAAATTGCCAACTATCAATATCAAAACTTATACTTGGCATGTAAATCTCATTTTTCTCTCAAATTCATTGAAAAATAACAAATTTTCCGGTTAAAATACAAAAAGAAAAAAAACTGAAAAAGTTTTTTATCAGTTAAACTAGGAAATGAAAAGCGAATGATAATCAAATAACATTTTTTTCTTCCGCTAAAAGCACTAGCTGCAAAAAGGTGAAAAAATTTTTACGAAAAAAGAGGAAGAAGTTTGAGAAGTCGACCCACCAGACTGAAGTCGACCCACCAGACTGAAGTCGACCCACCAGACTGAAGTCGACCCACCAGACTGAAGTCGACCCACCAGACTGAAGTCGACCCACCAGACTGAAGTCGACCCACCAGACTGAAGTCGACCCACCAGACTGAAGTCGACCCACCAGACTGAAGTCGACCCACCAGACTGAAGTCGACCCACCAGACTCGGAGAACAAAAGAATTTTTTGTGACTTGGGATAAAAGCGCTTTTGTTTCTATTTTTATCTCAGAATTTGTTTGAAACTCCAACTTTCCCGTTTGAAAAAAAAACTAAAAATTTTCAAGCTTTTTCTCATAACAAAACGGAAAAATATGACTTCCTTCAACTCGTCGTGGCTGAGAGCAGTCGACTCACTTCTCGCTCTTCATTTCCATCATCCCAAAATGAAGGACTCCGGTCTCTAGCACGAATTGGAAACCTTGAGGCCGTATCGTCCAAACCATAATCGGCACTCCAGTCTACGTCCTCGTTCTCAACATCAAGAAACTGATAAGAAGCTGGAGTCGTTCGAATTAATTGCGCTTCATGTCCCATGACATCGAGAATAAAGCATTTGAATTGACTTGAATTTAATTGAATGACTCGTCGGAGAACTACACTTGAAAGGCTTTCAAGTTTCCAAGTAAAAGATTTACTTAATTTTTTTCTTCTTGGGTATCATTCAAAAAACTTTTCAATTCAGTCGATCTTTAAAATTAATGATTCCTTTTTTCTTTTCAAGTCTACAACAATTGGAAAATCAGGCCTTGACCGCGGTCGTAAACGTGAACGCGCGGCGTCAGACTCAACTTTATACAGGGTGGTCAATAAATAAAGTTACAAATGTTCGAAAACATTTCCTGGGAAAGTGACCGCACGTAGCGGTCACTTTTCTCGTTTTCCTGATCCCCCGTTTTTTTTAGTACGTGTCAAGTGAGTTGCGATTGATTCCATCGATGTTTAGGGTAATGACAGCGTCGAATCGCTTGCGCATTGCGATCATTCGCCTACACACTCTTGGCCACGCTCCTACTCGCATTGCTGAAACGCTTCGCCTGCCTCGCATGACAGTGTATCGAGCGATCAAAAGATTCGAGGAGCTTGGCACATCTTTGGACCGTCCAAGGCGAGGTCGTCCTCGCACTGTTCGCACGACACCACTCATCGAAAACGTTCGGAGTCGGATCAACCGAAATTCACGACGAAGCATCAGACAGATGTCGCAGCAGCTCCCGATGAGCCGAACTTCATTGAAACGAATAGTCACGGAGGAGCTGGGACTCAGGTCGTATCGTACACGGAAGGCCGCTTTTCTGTCGGCTCGCAACAAGTCGGGAAGAGTCAAAAGATGTCGCGACCGTCTTCGCCGTACGCAGCTAGGCGAACATTTCAATATGGTGTCCTCTGACGAAAAGCTGTTCACCGTGGAAGAAGTCCACAACTCAAAAAACGTCAGAGTGCTTGCGAAGGACGCAGAGCAAACCGATAGCAAGGGTAGAACGGTCCAACGCAGTGCACATCCAACTCAAGTCATGGTCTGCGCCACAGGAAAAACACCGCTTGTTTTTGTCGAGAAAGGCGTCAAGATCGACACGGAATACTACCTGAACATGTTCTGCAAGACGTGCTCCATCCATGGTCTCAATCGCATTTCAATCAGAGGACATGGACCTTTCAACAAGACTCAGCACCAGCCCACAAAGCTAAAAAGGTCCAAACGTGGTGCAAGGAAAGTTTTCCCGGCTTCATTACAACATCAAAATGGCCGGCCTCATCACCCGACCTGAACCCGCTGGATTATTCCATTTGAGCCTACTTGGAGTCCAAGGTCAACTCTCGCTCCCACTCAAATATTGATTCCCTGAAGAATTCCCTTCAGGCAGAATGGGACAACATCGGAGTCGAATACCTCCGTACAGTGGTAGAGGCGTTCCCAAAGAGACTTCGAGCTGTAGTTCGAGCAAAAGACGATAGTTTGAGCTGAACTTTCGCGTGAATGTTGACATTTATGTTGTTGATAAAATATGTTAATTTGAGATGATTTTCTCTGTTTTGAAAAAAGGTATAACAATTCCAATTTGTAACACTATTTATGGACCACCCAGTAATTGAAAACTTTATGGAAAAATATTCTATGATCAAAAATCAAATTAAATTTTCACGGATACATGGCTTTGAAGCAAGGAGTACTATCAGTATTCTTCGGCACAAAAAAGCCATGGGAAACATCTCCAGTGTGCAATGAAAGGATTTGATTGTGGTGGGGTATCTTATTAAATAAAAGTTCTGTTACAAAAATACAAAATTACAAACCGTATTTAATCCATTGCATCACTGAGTGAGGAGTGCTTTTTAGTGTGTCATGTTTTAATTTGTCAAAGAAATTGGGAATAGCTCTGTCGTCTCATGATTATTCAAAACCAAGCGTTAAAACGTGATGAAAAAGTCTTTTCAAGGGTTTTTCAAGAACGAGAAAAGTACTCGATTTAATTTCGCTACTTGCAAGACGGTCGCTTCCCTTTGCCTGCTTTCTGGTTTCATTTCGCTACTTGCAAGACGGTCGCTTCCCTTTGCCTGCTCTCTAGTTTCATTTCGCTACTTGCGAGACAGTCGCTTCCCTTTGCCTGCTCTCTGGTTCCATTTCGCTACTTGCAAGACGGTCGCTTCCTTTTGCCTGCTCTATGGTTTCATTTCGCTACTTGCAAGACGGTCGCTTCCCTTTGCCTGCTTTCTGGTTTCATTTCGCTACTTGCAAGACGGTCGCTTCCCTTCGCCTGCTCTCTGGTTTCATTTCACTACTTGCAAGACGGTCGCTTCCCTTTGCCTGCTCTCTGGTTTCATTTCGCTACTTGCAAGACGGTCGCTTCCCTTTGCCTGCTCTCTAGTTTCATTTCGCTACTTGCAATACGGTCGCTTCCCTTTGCCTGCTCTCTGGTTTCATTTCGCTACTTGCAAGACGGTCGCTTCCCTTTGCCTGCTCTCTGGTTCCATTTCGCTACTTGCAAGACGGTCGCTTCCCTCTGCCTGCTCTCTGGTTCCATTTCGCTACTTGCAAGACGGTCGCTTCCCTTTGCCTGCTCTCTGGTTTCATTTCGCTACTTGCAAGACGGTCGCTTTCCTTTGCCTGCTCTCTGGTTTCATTTCGCTACTTGCAAGACGTTCGCTTCCCTTTGCCTGCTCTCTGGTTTCATTTCGCTACTTGCAAGACGGTCGCTTCCCTTTGCCTGCTTTCTGGTTTCATTTCGCTACTTGCAAGACGGTCGCTTTCCTTTGCCTGCTCTCTGGTTTCATTTCGCTACTTGCAAGACGTTCGCTTCCCTTTGCCTGCTCTCTGGTTTCATTCCGCTACTTGCAAGACGGTCGCTTCCCTTTCATTCATTCATTCTTTATTCCTTGCAAAGATATTTGTACATACATTTACAATGGATGACTGTCGCGGGTGCGAGTTCAGTAGATAAAACAATGAAGCGGAGAAGGTATAATTCAAATGAGGCGTAGTTTGGAAGCGGTTATGATCAAATATACCGGAAGTTCAAATAGAGAGTTTTTGAACGATTTAGGGGAAGCAGATGATACAGTTTGGTAAGGAAGATAATTCCATGTGTCAATAGTTCTGGAGACACATGTGCTATGAGAATGAGGAAGATTAAAAGGAAGGACAATCCTCAAATGGTGAGTTAAACGGTGGTTATACGGGGAAGGAAGAATCCTCAATAAAGATGTATGCTCGAGTTTAATTTGATTATGAACAGCTTTGTGAACAAAACATAGATCGGTAATGGCTCATCGATATTCGAGTGTTTGCATTGATAGAAAACTCAAGCGTGACAAGTAATCAAGCTTGGGAACATCGGCTCGAGCAAGAAGTCGCCTGGTGAATGACCTTTGAACTCGTTCTAAATCATTAGTGAGGCCTATTGAAGTAGGTGACCAGACTTCTGATCCATATTCAAGCAAGGGAAGAACATATGTTTTGTAAGCATGGAGAATCACAGAGATTGACGAGGTTTTAAGAGAGCGGAAAATTATGTTCATACATTTGGAAGCTTGAGAGACAGTTTTGGTTATATGGTTAGTGAATGAAAGGGAAGTATCGAAATGGATGCCAAGGTCTCGGGCACTAGATTGCGTGGGTAGTATGTGGTTGCTGATATGGTACTGTTTACCCGCATTGTTCTTGCCACAATTGAGGGTGAGGCATTTTGAAAAAGAAATTGAAAGTGACCATTTGAAAGCGAAGTCTGCTATCAGATCGAGAGCTATCTGAAGAGTAACAGGGTCACTAGAGAAAATTTTTACATCATCTGCATAGAGAAAACAATGCACGTTATCGGGAATAAAGTCTACAATATCGTTAATGAAGATTGAAAATAAAAGAGGGCCTAGACAACTTCCTTGCGGAACACCGGTAGCGACAGTTCTCTCTGTAGAAAAATTGTCATTAACATTCACTTGAAAAGATCTTTGTGTTAGGAATGATGATACAAGAGAAAGAAGGGACGAATGAATGCCAGATGATTCTAACTTATTTATGAGGAATCGATGATCAACCACATCGAAGGCCTTCGAGAAATCAATCAAGCAAATATCGAACGGAGTTTTGCTGGATAAAAAAGAAAGGTAGATCGAGTGGGAGTGAACAAGGGAAGATACAGTTGAACGGTTCCGACGGAATCCGGACTGATTCGAATGGAGGATATTGTTTAATTCGAGATGAGTGTAAATGGTATTGTAAATGTACTTCTCGAAAAGCTTGGACAATGAACAAACTAGAGTTATTGGACGAAAATTGTTAACATCAGATTTGTTTCCCTTTTTGTGAATAGGTTTGATTATACCTACTTTCCATGCAGCTGGATAATAACCAAGAGTTAGACAATTAGAGAAAATGATCGATAGGGGAATGGATAGTGTTTCCTTGCACTCCTTCACAAGCAGATTAGGTATGCCATCGGGAGATGTATTAATTTTAGGAACAATGGATTTGACAAGAGTGTAAACATCGAGAGGACTAACATTAGTATCAGATACAATAGGGACCGAGGCGGTGCATGATGGTAGAGGACCTGACATGGGACTTGAGGTAATGCATGCAAAGAAGCTAGAAAACGTGTTAGAAATTTCAAGCGGAGATGTTATCGGTACATTGTTAACAACTAAGGATGAACACGTGTTGCTAGGCTTAGTTCTGTTGGCAATAGTACGGTAAAACTGTTTGAAATTCTTCGGCATTCTAAAAGAATTTTCTCGTTGACATTCGAATCTGAATAATGCCCTATGCATTTTCCTGCATACTGCCATAGTGGATTTTCGCAAAGGTTGTTGCTTATTTGATCTCTTTAAAAAGATGAACATTCTTCTAATTTTGGCGGGATACTTCAAATGAGGTTTACGGGGCTTCGTATGGGGAATATGTTGAGATATAATTGAAGACAGCATATTTGTCAGATAAAGTACACATTGATGATATATTTTGCAAGACAACACAGTTGTTGAAGTAAAATATTTATTATGATACCACTGCTGATAGCAATCACGATAGCTTTGCACTTTAGTGCTCACGTTTTCTCTAAATACGACAAGGAGGTAGATCATCCGATGTCGATCAAAAAACGGGGCGGGAGAAAAGGTTGGAGAGCGTATAACGAACCTCTCGCGCCCATTGAGGGCCGAGTCCTTGTCCCTGCCTCGTCACTTGTATTTTTATGAGCGAAACCCGAAGAGTAGGATATCGCTTTTATATGTTTTTGTTGAGTGTGACTCGAAACCCGACCAACGGTATCAAACCTTTCATACACATGATTATGTATAAACATGACACAACAACATAACAAGATAGATACATTAACTATCTTTTGGCAGACGCTCCCTTTTTAAACGACTTCTTTCTTGAAGCATCAGTCTCCTTCGGACTCTGATTCTTCTTGTCGACCCCTCGCTGCTCCTTTCCCCATTTTTTCTGATGTCCTCGCTTTCGTCTGAAAACGAGAAGTATTGGTCTTGGGATGGAAAGCAATTTTATAAAAAAATTTGCTAGGGTGGGAATGTGATTGCTATCAGCAGTGGTATCATAATAAATATTTTACTTCAACAACTGTGTGGTCTTGCAAAATATATCATTATAATCCACTGCTTCTAGCAATCACGATAGCTTATTCAACACATCTGACCAGAACTGAACGTTGAAAAGACGTCTTCTGTACTTCCTTGTGATAGAATTTCTCAAATTTGGAACCTTTGAGTGACCAGTTCGCGGCTGCCATAATCGCGCTACTGGATAAGCCACTCAAGCTGCTAGCTGATGTCGCTGCTGCCCTAGTTGAGTGAGCCCCAAAACTGCTATCTACTCCTGCTGCTAAGAGCACTGACCTTAACCATCTAGCTATTGTAGAGGTGGAAACGGATTTATGTGGGGCATTAATAGCCAATATTAGTCTGTTTCCTTCATTCCTGTAAGAACTTGTTCTACGAATGTACTCATTTACGGTGTGTATAGGGCACAAAGATTTCTCTTCGAAAGTTTCGAAAACTGCCTTATGGGGGGTACTTCCCATTCTTCTGTTCTTATTCATGAAATTTAGAATGAATGTCCACCCCTGGCTACCCTTTTTGACCGAGTCCAACGAGAACCTTGCTATCTCTGATACCCGTTTTGGTGAGCAGAGTGCAAGTAACATGACAAGCTTATGTGTGAGATCTTTGAGGGACAAACTTCGAATGTCGCCTAAATTCTTAAGATAACTCAAAACCACGCTTACATCCCAAACCTGAGAGTATTTTGGTTTTGAAGGTTTCATTCTGAATAAACCCTTCACAGCTCTTGAAATCATGTTTTCAGAGTTCTTGCTCAACTCTCTCGCTGAAATACTCTCCATGTATGCTTTAATAGCCGCTCTATGCGTCACAATGGAAGAATAACTCAAACCTTGATTATGTATTTCTGCAAAAAAGTTGATCAGATCAAACGCCTCTGGTCTCAGCCTATCAATACCCTGTGAAGCACAATATTCTGCCCAGTGCTTGAGAGCGCTGTTATATTGATTTCGAGTGCTAGGGGCCCAACTATTTAAAACAGCTTCCGCTGTAAGTTTTGATAGACCGGAGTCAGTGAAAAAACGCACTAAATTCTCCATGCGATCAGCGGCAATGATCCTTTTTTCAGGCACGGGTGGGTCTCTCCCTCCGTGTTGGTCAGTAGGTCCTTCTGGGGTGGGATCTCCCATTTTGGACCCTGAGAGTATCTTAGTAACAGCGGGTACCAATGTGGCGCGGGCCAGTCCGGCGTGACTAGAATGAGACTCGCTCTTTCTGTCACCGCTTTTCTGATCACCCTCCCCACCATGTTGAACGGCGGAAAAGCGTAGCCGTAAATCCCCGACCAGTCTTGATTGAAACTGTCGGTTGCTTGCGCCATCGGGTCTGGACGGAATGACATGAATTTTGCACACTTAGCGTTGTGTCTAGAAGCGAACAGATCCCATTCTGGAAATCCAAAGTAAGAGAATAAGCTCTCAACTATCGCTGGTTTCAGGGCTCATTCCCCTGTTTCCTTGAAGTGCCTAGATTCCGCGTCGGCCTCTTCATTGTCAATTCCGGGTCTATGGGTGGCAATAAGATGAATTTCTCTTTCTCTAGCCCAATCCCATATTTGCCTAGCGAGCGTGTTTAGCCTCTCGCTTCTAGCACCTCCAAACTTATTGATGTACCATACTGCTGCTGTGTTATCGATCTCTAAGCGGATGGAGACCTGTCTCTCCGTTGTAATAAAACATTTGAGTGCGAAATAAGTAGCCATTAGTTCTTTTTAGTTGATGTGCCAGGTTTTTTCTTCCGCTGACCATCTACCTCCTGTTTTATTATTCCCGCATATCGCTCACCAACCTACGTTAGAAGCATCTGACTGAAGTGTAATTTTGCACTCTGGTTTCCATAAGGTATCCTGTGCTATTTCGCTCGTGAAAGAGTGAACCCACCAGTCAAGATCGATATTGCATTTTTCAGAAAGACTTTCACGCTTATCGTAAGAGCGCTCATCGGCCGGGTCTACCCTAGCTGTGATCCATCTTTGGAGCTCTCTTATTCCGAAACGGGTGTAGGGTGCAACGCAAGCGACGGCGTTTGCTCTACCCACGAAACTGCTAATCTCTCTAACAGAATGATTTCTTCCGTCTCTAAGACGGACTGCGTGTGCTTTCAAAGAATGCAATTTTTTCTCCGGTACTGATACCACGCCTCTAGAGTCGATTTCAAAACCTAGAAACTCTATTTTTTGAGTGGGTACCAAGTGCGACTTTTCAAAGTTCACAGTTAAACCGAGACTTTCAAAAAGGTCTATCGCGTTGTGCAAGGTTTTTGAAAGTTCGATTTGTGATGATGCAAAAAACAGCCAGTCATCTAAATAAACTATGAGACGCACCCCGGCTTTTCTGAGTTTTTCTGCTATTGGTCTAACGATCCGTGTATATACTCGGGGAGCTGAGGATAATCCAAATGGCAGTGCTGTGAAGCGGTAATATGCACCAGCGTGCTCAAATACCAATAATTTTTGGTGGTCAGGATGAATGGGAATAGCGAAATAAGCGTCTTTCATGTCTATCTTCGCCATGTAATCACCTTTTATCAAAAGGTCCCTAACCATAAAAAACCCCTCCATCTTAAAATGGTGTTGCTTCACGTACTTATTCAGCGGTTTAAGGTTTATAACCGGTCTCTGTCCTCCTTCTTTTTGGTACACAGAAAATAGATGAAACCCAGGCTTCATCCTCGTTGGGATGCTCTACTATCGCGCCTTTCTCTAAGAGTGTTTCTATCTCTGCTTGAATAAGTGGGCTAAAACTAGATCGCCGTCGTTTGTTCGTAAACAATCTAACCGGAGGGAATGTATGAAGCTCTAGTTTGTACCCAGATATAGTATCTAGTACCCACTGGTCACTAGTTAATGTTCTCCATTCCTCGGGAAACTGTCTTAGTCTGCCCGCAAACTCAGGTTTTCTCGTAGAGCAATGTTTTCCTTGCTCGCTTATAACTCTCTGACACTCTGACCTCTTCGAAGATGTCGTTGGTGCTTGGAAGTCCTTTCCTCGCCGCTTGTCGAAGACGTTCTTGTGTTTCTGCAGCGTACGTATGGACTTCTCCACGTCTGTCGAGCTCCCCTTCCTCAGTAGCTCTCCCACCAGTTGTCCACCGAAGAGAGCGGGATGAAGATCTCTCCCGAACTCGACCGTCTCAGAGCCGAGCGTAGACATTCTCACCGAAGGCATCGCCTCGTGAGGGTCCAGTCGCATAGCTCTCAAGTTCATTTCCCGACGAGCGGATATCAAATCGTGTTGAGCTGATCCCAGTGGCTCCAATGTGGCTTTCCCGTAGCCCTTGATTAGACCTTCCGTTGTCTCGCCTTCGAACGACGTTAGAAGAAAGCCGACCGCGTTCATCGCACCGACGATCGAAGACTGGATTCTATACAGAGCGGCGTCTGTGATGGATCCACGAACGGGGGATCCCGTTGTGTGAAGACAGTCTTCGACCCGTGGAGGGAGTGCGTAGATCGAGTCGGCCAACGGGAGTGACTCGAGGAACGCCTCGCGTTCTGCATTCGGTAGAGCTGTGCCTCCCGCTGCGTCTTCAAACATCGGTTTGACGTTTTTGCTTAAGCACACTCTTCCACGCATCGGTTTGCGTTGAATGGTCGGCGCCTCAGGTATCGTATTGGAAGCAGCGACGAAGTCGGTGACTCGCGGGAAATTTCGTTCCAGAAGGCTCTTCTGACGAGATTCCTCCTGTTAATGTTTAGCATTGAACACCAGTAATACGATCGGCGGGAAACTATCCGAGTATAACGTCTCGTGATTACCTCACCAAAGAGGAAATCAAACGACACGTCTACAAAGATCGATCACATCACAAGCAATCACCTTACGGTGAGCTTAGTGAGTAATTTATCTCTGTATTTCTACCTCATGATCTTCACCGATGGGGAGATCAAACGAAGTAAAACACTCTCAGACCTTACTTCTTCTCAATTTAGGTGAACTCAGCGAGCCAAAGTCATACACAATGACGAGGCAAGCGATAGCTCAAACCCAAAAAGCAAGTAGATCAAATGAGGTAAATACTATCCGACCCTGTGTTAATCAATTCAGGTGAACTCAGCGAGCCAAAGTCACTCACAATGACAAGGCAGGCGATAGCTCAAACCCGAAGAAAAACAACATCGAACGAATTAAATACTCTCAGACCCTGTGTTAATCAATTCAGGTGAACTCAGCGAGCCAAAGTCACTCACAATGACAGAGGCAAGCGATAGCTCAAACCCGAAGAGAAACAAGGGAGAGCGAAAAAACAATGTATTTCTACCTCATAATCTTCACCGATGGGGAGATCAAACGAAGTAAAACACTCTCAGACCTTACTTCTTCTCAATTTAAGTGAACTCAGCGAGCCAAAGTCATACACAATGACGAGGCAAGCGATAGCTCAAACCCAAAAAGCAAGTAGATCAAATGAGGTTAATACTATCCGACCCTGTGTTAATCAATTCAGGTGAACTCAGCGAGCCAAAGTCACTCACAATGACAAGGCAGGCGATAGCTCAAACCCGAAAAAAAACAAGGTCGAACGAGTTAAACACTCTCAGACCCTGTGTTAATCAATCCAGGTGAACTCAGCGAGCCAACGTCACTCACAATGACATAGGCAAGCGATAGCTCAAACCCGAAGAGAAACAAGGGAGAGCGAACAAACAATGTATTTCTACCTCATAATCTTCACCGATGGGGAGATCAAACGAAGTAAACCTCTCAGACCTTACTTCTTCTCAATTTAGGTGAACTCAGCGAGCCAAAGTCATACACAATGACAAGGCAGGCGATATCTCAAACCCAAAAAGCAAGTAAATCAATGAGGTAAATACTATCCGACCCTGTGTTAATCAATTCAGGTGAACTCAGCGAGCCAAAGTCACTCACAATGACAAGGCAGGCGATAGCTCAAACCCGAAGAAAAACAAGATCGAACGAGTTAAACACTCTCAGACCCTGTGTTAATCAATCCAGGTGAACTCAGCGAGCCAACTTCACTCACAATGACATAGGCAAGCGATAGCTCAAACCCGAAGAGAAACAAGGGAGAGCGAATAAACACACTCAAATACGAGCGAATAAGAGAGTAGTAAAAAACCGAAGCGAAAACCGACTACTCTACGTGAGCTCTAAAAATACAAGTGACGAGGCAGGGACAAGGACTCGGCCCTCAATGGGCGCGAGAGGATCGTTATACGCTCTCCAACCTTTTCTCCCGCCCCGTTTTTTGATCGACATCGGATGATCTACCTCCTTGTCGTATTTAGAGAAAACGTGAGCACTAAAGTGCAAAGCTATCGTGATTGCTAGAAGCAGTGGATTATAATCGATGGTCAGGGTAGAAAAGAGAATTGTCCAGTTCACTGAACAAATAGATTGGTTTATGGCATTCCAATCAGTTTTTCTCCATTGTGGAATTAATTTAGTGGATGTTATGACTGATCGGAGAGAGCATTTCGAAATTGAGAAGGTTATGGACATATGATCACTCGTTGAAAAAGGGTGAGAGGTTGTACAGTCCGTAATGAGGTCATGGTTACAGAAAACATAATCCAAAATGTTGGTAGAGCGTGTTGGAGTAGTAACAAACTGAGAAATGTTATAGTCACTTGCAAATTGTAAAAAAGGGTAGAAGTACCACAGTGAGAAGTAGTTATGGCATTGCACCAATCAATACTTGGAAAATTAAGGTCACCACCAATAATAAAAGGATAAGGCAGAGAACAGTGAGGAATTAGGTAATCAATAAAATCAGTAATAGCATTAACAGGAGAGTTAGGTGAGCGATAACAAGAAACGAGGCGTAGAGAAGGAAAAGGTAGAAAACATGAGTCATTGGGAAATATGTCAACAGTTATGCACTCAATAGAGTCTTGAGAAAAGGAAGATACATTTACAGGGGAAAGACTATTTCTAATAAGTATCGCGGTTCCACCACCACGGTTACTATCAATGCGATCTGATCGAAATACATGGTACGGAATATTATCACAAAGTAGGGAGTCGGGATCAGATGAGCAAAGCCAAGTTTCACATATGAAAACTATGTCTGGAAAGCTTGATCGTAGTAAGTGATGAACATCATACAATTTGTTTTTTTACAGATCGAGCATTAAAAGAGGAACAATTCAGTTTAAGAGAACTCACACCCAATATGTCCTATTTAGAATTCTTCCTTTGATCGGCGACCTTCTTCTGGATGCGAGAACTTCTTCGAGGAGCATCGGGCGATTTAGCAGCGACAGCGTGAGAAGAGGCCGTTGATGTTTGGTTCACGGTATTCGAGGTCAAAGGAGGGAAATCTTCGGATGGGAACTGATGGGAGCTTGACGAGGGCAGAGAAGAGGATATATAAGGCTTCGGCCTCCGCTGGAAAGAGGACACATGCTCTAGATGAGAGTCGATCACTCTGAAGGGAGTTTCTGACGAACCAGAGGCAATGATCTTGCATTCTCTTTCGGCGAGAAGCTCGGCAGGGGAGAGATCCGCCCGTACATAGCAGCCTCTTGGAACACTATTCTTCGTAGTTCTGATCGACTTCAGAAAAGCTTCTCGGTTTGAAGCGTCCGCAAACTGTATCTTGATTGGGCGTCCAGCATTGGAATGTGATCGGGGGCATCTTTAGGATGGCGATGAAAAGAGATTTCTCCCTTTTGAAGAGACTGCAGTAGTTCAGGTGAAGAGAGCTTTGTGAAGATGTCGTGGATTACTTCTTTGTCAGACGACTCAGTGGCTTCGGGGCTCCTCTTCTCAGGAAGCTTCAGGAGAACTGCTCTCTTCGACTTGGAGAGAAGCATCTCTCTGTCTTTCAGGGAAGTTTCCACCGACCGTCTTGCAAGTAGCGAAATGAAACCAGAGAGCAGGCAAAGGGAAGCGACCGTATTGCAAGTAGCGAAATGAAACTAGAGAGCAGGCAAAGGGAAGCGACCGTCTTGCAAGTAGCGAAATGAAACCAGAGAGCAGGCAAAGGGAAGCGACCGTCTTGCAAGTAGCGAAATGAAACCAGAGAGCAGGCAAAGGGAAGCGACCGTCTTGCAAGTAGCGAAATGAAACCAGAAAGCAGACAAAGGGAAGCGACTGTCTCGCAAGTAGCGAAATGAAACTAGAGAGCAGGCAGAGTGAAGCGACCGTCTTGCAAGTAGCGAAATGAAACCAGAAAGCAGACAAAGGGAAGCGACCGCATTGCAAGTAGCGAAATGAAACTAGAGAGCAGGTAGAGTGAAGCGACCGTATTGCAAGTAGCGAAATGAAACCAGAGAGCAGGCAAAGGGAAGCGACCGTATTGCAAGTAGCGAAATGAAACTAGAGAGCAGGCAGAGTGAAGCGACCGTCTTGCAAGTAGCGAAATCTGTTCTCACGTTCGATCTCGAATCTAGCCAGTTCTTTATGGAGCTTTGTTGATGCTTTAGAGGTCAGGGGAGAGAGAATTCCTCTTTTCCTACTTCTTTGAAGGAAACTATACAGGTGACGAATTTTACGAGGGTACTTCATGTATTTCTTAATGTTTTTCTCACGAGGGATGCTCTTTTCAATAATGGAGAGGATTATGGACGTCAATTCTTGCGTGCATTCATCTACTGTGAGAGTTGAGAACAAAAGGGTCCAATCTATGTTGAATAATTGCGAATTGATGCTATACCAGATTGCTTTTTTTCCAGTTGAGGAAAAATTGAGTGGAGGGGAGCATGGCTTTTGCATTATTCCTTACTTCAAAGTGAACAGATGCGTGATCGCTAGTCGAGAAAGGGCTTTTGATTTCACAATTGAAAATTATATCTGCATTGCTAAATACATAGTCTAAGGTGTTCTCTAGCCTCGTTGGAGAGAGTTCGTATTGGGAGAGATTGTTATCGCATGCGAGATCGAGGAAGGCATGAGAGATAGCGCATGATTTAGGAGCGGTTAGGGAAGCCAAGTCTATGTTTGGGAGGTTTAGGTCTCCACAGTTTATGGAGGGAAAGGTATGGAAAGGTTAGACAAAATAAAAGTGCATAGGGACTTATGGAGCGTTAGAATATCACTTTTCACTTTGCAATCTGATTTTCTGCAATCTGGTTTTTTTGAACGCTCCAATGTCTCACCACGAAAACATGCCTACGGTAAGAAGAAATAACACATGCATTCTAATGGAGTGTTAGAATTCGCGAAAACATAATGAAACATAACGATATCCCGTTTTTTTCGAATTGCGTGAACGTCTTGTTCTAACCTAAAATGTGTACAATTAGTGAGAAAAATAGAACGTTCGAGACATGAGCAGCGATGTCTTTTTTTCTTGCAGCGAGAGAGTTCAAACGGGATATCGTTATGTTTCATTATGTTTTCGCGAATTCTAACACTCCATTAGAATGCATGTGTTCTTTCTTCTTACCGTAGGCATGTTTTCGTGGTGAGACATTGGAGCGTTCAAAAAAACCAGATTGCAGAAAATCAGATTGCAAAGTGAAAAGTGATATTCTAACGCTCCATTACTTTCCTAAATATCGCAACTCGGTGATCGATAAAAGTTCATTACTCTAATTGCGTAGAAAGGAAAAGAAAAAGAGATATTAGGATATATATCGATAATAACTCCCTCGCAGTGAGGCAAATTGTAGTGAGAAACTAGAGAGGAGGAGATAGTGTTATGTAATAGAATAGCTACGCCTCCTCCCCTATTAGCTAATCGGTCACATCTAAACACCGTAAAAGGCAGACTATCAGTGAGTACGGAGTCGGGGAAGTCGCAATTCATCCAGGTTTCGGACAATACATCAATCTTATAGTTGGAACAGCGGAGTAAAAAGTAAAAATCGTAAAGTTTGTTCATGATAGATCTACAATTGAAAGACAAACATTTAATCAATCTCTTAGAACTCACATCCGTTTTGTCCTATGGGGATGAAGGATCTGTTCTCCTGACAGTTCTCCTACGGGTTACTTTCGCGTCTGCAGGGGCATTGAGAACACGAGGCGGATGAGTACTATGGGTCGTGTGCTGCAACTGAGAACTATTGACGTGTAATGTGGAAGGGAGAGTGGAGGGGGTCCGAAACGGTAAGAGGGGACGGGGTGGAATGGTCGAATAGGAAGGGTAGATGTAGGGTTTCGGCTTGGAAGAGTCTTTTTTCCAGGCGTTGAAGGCTTGATGATATATCCTCTCACATTTGGTCTGACTATGTCTTATGTGGAGGTCAGGATGGAATGAAGAGAGAATGTGAGAAGAATATAAGACTTGCTGTTGGAAAGATGTCGTAGGGAGAACTATCTTCAGAGGCCTGGGTGATTGAACTCTAGAAGAGGGCATGCGGTAGGTATACTCGGTCCGGGTAGCATTGAAGATCCATTCTGTCAAGGATGCATGTTACGCGACTAATGTCGTCTTCGGCTCTCTGGGTTGCGGATTTAGATTTAGACTCGGGAAGATTGAAAAGAACCACTGAACGGTTTCTTTCCGGGCGATCCAAAACTTCTTTAGGAGACTCATAGTAAAGGAAGTCTAGAGATTAAAGCTGGGGAGGTTTAGGAGCAGGTGTATGTGGCGGTAAAAGAGGAGGGATAGGGTTTGATTTGGGACAAGTTAGTCCTTCGGTCTGTGGAGAGGACAAAGAAATGGAAACATTGACGATGGTATGGGCAAGAGAAGAAACTTGCTGCGTAAGAGAAGACACTTGCTGCGTAAGGGAATCAAACTGTACTTGATATTCTTCGCATTTCCGAGAGAGGTCGTGGTTGTGCTTGAGAAGAGTGTTGATGAGAGTGACGACGTCTCCACCGTGGCGATACATCTCGAGAGGCCCTTCCTTCTCTTGAGTTGGAGATGGAGAAGAGGGCTTATCTGATGTGGAAGAACGATCGGCAACCACGTTGTTAACTTTCAAGTCCACGTTTTTTGACATGACTGTATTGTTGACACGATACAAAAACGACTCACCGAGTATAGTGCCAAACTGAGTAGCATAGACGGGCACAAGTCTATTCGAAAGAAGTCGATGATTGAACCGTGGTGCGAGAATACGAAGAGATTCCGATGATGTCGAGACTAAGAATAATAGTCGAAAGCAGGTCGAAAAATCGATGAGGCAGAGCAAAATAAATGGTCACCGCTCTTCGCGAGCAAAGAAAGTGAAAAAGTGATGCTTTTGCTGGTTTTGCATGCTCTCTGGGGCCGTATTCAGAGACAAAAATTTATACTAAAATTTATGGTAAACTTCATACTAAGTTGTAGTTTCGCCAAAATGGAATTCAGAGAGTATACTTTGGGGTAAACTTTATACTAAAGTTTAGTAGGAAAGCTGAGACGCTCTCACCCGTCTTGTCTCTGAATACAGAACTGAGTTGAACTTAGGTCTACAATATACTAGGGTAAAATTTACCCCTGAGTTCATCTTAGATCTCTGAATACGGCCCCTGGTTTCAATTCGCTACTTGCAAGACGGTCGCTTCCCTTTATTTATTTATTATTTATTCATACATTATTCAAAATGTGACAACACATGGTATATAGTGAGCTTGAATTTAACACAGAACACATGTCAAATAAACGGAGTGAGGGAAACCGAGCCATTTTTGCCTGCTCTCTGGTTCCATTTCGCTACTTGCAAGACGGTCGCTTCCCTTTGCCTGCTCTCTGGTTTCATTTCGCTACTTGCAAGACGGTCGCTTCCCTTTGCCTGCTCTCTAGTTTCATTTCGCTACTTGCAAGACGGTCGCTTCCCTTTGCCTGCTATCTGGTTTCATTTCGCTACTTGCAAGACGGTCGCTTCCCTTTGCCTGCTAACTGGTTTCATTTCGCTACTTGCAAGACGGTCGCTTCCCTTTGCCTGCTCTCTAGTTTTATTTCGCTACTTGCAATACGGTCGCTTCCCTTTGCTGCTCTCTGGTTTCATTTCGCTACTTGCAAGGCGGTCGCTTCCCTTTGCCTGCTCTCTAGTTTCATTTCTCTACTTGCAAGACAGTCGCTTCCCTTTGCCTGCTCTCTGGTTCCATTTCGCTACTTGCAAGACGGTCGCTTCCCTTTGCCTGCTCTCTGGTTTTCGGTTTTTGAGGTTCACGCTTTTTGCTGCTCTCAAGTTTCTAGGCGTACCTGAGAATGAATCATCATTGTTCTTACAAAAAAGGATTCGTGCTCTTCCGTTTACATGTCAACGAAGAATTGTTTTGGATTTTCATTCGTTCAGCAATTATATGACATAATCAACGTGGTAAAATGTATTACAATACATGAGAAACGTTGGATAATTCTTCGAATACTGTTATATTACATTGAGGACGCATCGTGTTAAGCATCATCAATATCACAGTCTGACCTTTATGTTTATATGTTTCATCAAAAACAAGGAATCAAATGATAAATCATTTGATACAACAGTTTCCTTCTCTCTCAGTTGTGCACGAAAACTGTATCCCGTAGAAAAAAAAAATTTTTGAAACTAATAATTGGCGGAAATTTAAATCATGTAATTATTTCCTTCCGAAAAAAATTGCCTAAATGTTATTCAGTGAAAAGGTTATTTATAATTCCAGGAGTCTTTTACCTTAGGGTTTTTGAAAACATGCATCTAAATATATGTATGCAACAGTCAAGGAAAAAATTAGGAAACGTTTTTTAGGGAGTGACATGAGTATTTCCAAATGTCAGTAAAAAAAAAAGATTTTGTCACGAGTTTACTTTTTGAAATCATCAAATTAAGACCTTGTGAAACTTTGCAAGGACAAAAAAAATTAATAATGGTTCGATCTATATACATATTTTTTTCACTGGAAGATAAATCAAGCTGTGTTGTTTTCTTACTAAATTTTTGATCTCAAAACAAACCATATACCTTATGTTAATATTTATACCTCACTATTAACTCAATATTTGTATAAATAATTTTGATCATTAACCTTGAATATTTTCACATAATTTGTTAGGTTCTCGAAAGAGCTTTCTTGCAGAGAGATTTTTCCCTGTGTTGTTGTTTTTTCCTTGCAAGCAAAGTTTGTGAACGTCTTTTGAACACAGTTTTCCAAAAAAAAGCCGAGATATAAAACAATTCAAGCGAATCCACAAAGTTTAGATGACTTAAAAGATGGGAATCGTAATCTCGGAGTGCCGTTCGAAGTTCCGAGTTAAGGTTTTTCGAGCTTTTCCAGATTTTTTCCGCAGCTCTTTTTCTTATTCTTAACTACTTCTTCTGCAGCTGCCAGAGTATAAATAATTCATAAGTTTGGAATACCTTTTTAGGATTACCATAAGTTTGGAATACCTTTTTAGGATTACCATAAGTTTGGAATACCTTTTTAGGATTACCCAACGTGGAGATGAAAAAGTGTCGGTTTGTTTCCTTTGAAGGGATTCTTTGATGCACTTTCCTGTAGGAGAAATGTGATAGATTTGTTCTCTCGCAGTGTGTAGGGAGAGAATTCTCCAGAGAGATGGTCAACTGCAAGGCAATCATTCTTCCCGCGACACTTGCTCTCCTATTCCGGATATTCCGTTTCTTAACTTGGCTGGATAGTATATATCTCAGAGCTTTAGATTTGAAGGAAAGCATTCAGCTGAAGAAAGACCCTTTGAAGAAAAGCAAAACTCGAGATACCAGTGATTAAATAGACTTCTTTCTTGTATTTCTAATGTTTTATTTGAAGAAGAGTTGGTTTTTAATGTATGAACTTCTTAGTTTGAGTTCACTTCAGTTTTTCTTTATTCCCTTTTTTCCCAAATTCCACGAATTCTCTCATAACAGCTGTGAAGTGTTCTTCACGAAACTTCACGTTTTCGTTTGTTAAAAAGCCTGACATATTGAATTCAGACAGAATTGTTTTTGAATGTTTAAGAATTTCATTAAAAATGTAAAGAGAATTTGTCACTTATTTGATTCATATGATGCTGCAATTTTGGCTAGCAATTACGGAACCGCGTTATATGATCTTATGTTAGCTTGCTTATCTACCAAGAAAAATCACAGTGGATAAATCGGGTTTTGGTAGATCATCAAGTTTTCATATTTTAAAATTAAACGTATTGTGAAAATTTGTCTGTACTCATGCCTTCCTTTCCACTTTGCTTGAAAAGTCCTACTTCATCAGTTATGAACGGTAGTGTTTGGAGTTTTATAAAGAAATATAATATCCAGGTAGGAGCGGGGAGAGATGTGGGATCAAAAACTCGAAATTCGTTGCTAAGAAAATTTTCAACAATTAAAGATTCGAATGGGTTCATGGATCTTCTTCGTTTTTGTCACCATTGTATTTTAAGCCTTCCATTCCACTATATAGACACACCCAATCACCTCCAGTGAACCTCTGGCACTAACTCTGATTTGATTGCTTACTTCGTTGCCAAGGGAGACCTCTCATTCTACTCTTTTGGCTACTGCTAAACGTTGTTTCTCTATCTCTCGCTCAATATCTCTCTTTCCCTATCTTTCTCTCTCTCTTTACTTTTTTCTGTCTATCTCTTGCTTTCTCTTTCTCTATCTTTCTCTCTCTAAGCCTTTTATTTTTCTTCTTTTCTCTGTCTATCTCTTGCTCTCTCTATCTCATTCGCTCTCTCTTTTTTCCTTTCTCTCAAATTTTTCATTTCCTCTCTCTTGTCTAGTTTCAAAATCATAAAATTTCTCTTCTTTCCTATTATTCACATACTTTCTCTTAATCTCTCTGAAATTTACTTGATGTCTCTCTTTCTCTCCCATACTCAAGATGTCTCTCTCTTTGACTTTTTCTTTCGAAATTTCCTCTCCATTTTTCTATACGTATCTTAACTATCCCTATGTTTCTTTTTTGTTTGAAGAAGTAACCCAATTTTTTTATGTTTCTCTTGATCTGAAATTTCTCGCTTTTCTGTCAACCCATCTGCTTCCCATAAGTGTATAGTTTTTTTCCCGTTTTTTAATGCTCTACTTCTCATGAAAATATTCAGAAGATTTATCATCTCAAAGTAGAGCTCATTAATAGTATCTCCTGGAAAACTACTCAATGTACGTCTTCCATCAACGCAGGCATTTATAAATTCTAACAATCTTTTTTTTGAATTTTCGGTTTGTTTAGCAGTGTTTATAAGTTCGACTCTCTTACTTACTTTTTGTGCTCTGACGAAAATGATTCCATGTTTCGAAACCTCACGCAAAATGACAATAATTCATGGGGTAAAATATAGCTTGAGGCCTTCTAGTCATGTTTCTCATGCAAAACACTTTCCTCTTCCTATTCTGACTCCATCCTATCGTATTTCTAAATACGACAGGAGAGGAAAAGTTGTTCGCTTCTAAAACCTCTCCCCTTTTCGCCTCCGTTTGTGTCTTTCTGATATAAGTAGAGAAATTGTGCAAATAGTGGAGCAGTTGTTTTGTTCCAATTAAGCAACTCCCGAAAATTGAATTCCATCAAGTGAATTTCAAGCTGCTGTTCCTCGTTTGTCTATCTGAGAACTATACTTATTTAGCGCAATATGTATGTAGGCACAACTGAATATTTCCTCTATTTATTACGTATTCTCCTTTAAAAACTAGTCAAGTTCAATAGTTTTTTCTTCAATTTATTCTCGAATTAATTCCAGGCTTTTCCAAAATTGTGGTTTCTTTGAGTATCATGACTGTAAATTGTATTCTGTTAAATAGTGGGAAGATAAGCAATGTTTTTTTAACTAATAATGGTCTTTTTTATTATTAATCATCGAAAAATGTCTCTTAAACTATTTTTTTTTGGCTGATGAGGTATTGTCTAACATATACGATTCTAAGTTTTTTGTTTCAGGAAAAAATTTGCAAACCCTTATCCACAAATCCATTTGTTTTCTTTTGGAATAACCAGATTTAATTTTCCCAGTGTCTCGAAAATATAAATTTTGCAATTTCCCGGTTTTCTGAATCATTAGTCAGACTTCGCAGAAGAGCAGATGTGATGAGAGCCGAAAATTACGCCATGATCATATGTTTTTGAAGGAAAAGAGAATGATTGGTAAACGAACCAAACAAGAGATTGTATCTTACAACGAGATAATCCTGACAGACTCCTCATTACTATGATCCCCTCAACAAATCTGCCTCTTCCCTCTCCCATTAGCTATTCCATGCCTCCCATCACCTTTATCTTCCCTCCACCTACTTTTTTCTCAACCTTCCCCCTTTTATCCTCCCTTCTTCTTTCATCATCTCACCAATCTCTCACTATACTTCTCTCTCCACCTTTTTGCAAGTTGAATTTCTATTTGTCTCTGTAATACGTCGTTTTGGAACACACTCTAAAAAACGACTCTTCTTGCTGGTGATCCTCTTTCTCTCGCTCGTTCCTAATTTGCTATTTCAGTCCTTTCCGCCAGTATGTTTGTATTTGTTCTCTGGTCTACCTCTGAATCTTTCATCTCTAATCTCTCAGACCCAACAATTAGAGCCAGATCATTTCTTCTTTGAAGGATAAACTGACCATTTCTGCTTTTTTGTATTCGGAAACACATTCACTGATTTACCTTGGTTGCCGCGGCGATTTTAGCAATATAACGATGGAGAAGTTTCTTGTATGTGATATCATAGATGTCTGAGAGCGAGTATCATATCATACGTTCTGCGCATATTCATCCCACCAAACCGTAGTAAATATATGTACAGTGCTTTGCATAATCATGGCACTTCCCTGAAATTTCGTTGCGGAAGTTCAGTGAGTAAAAATCAAAAGAGGTTGTTACCAGTTTTTTCCCGTCTTTGAAACCTACGGTCTTCTGACAACCTAGAAAATTTTTTCAAGGAACTTGGCCGCCTTTCACCGTTTTATAATGATGGCACACCTCTTATCTTTTCTACAAAACCCGCTCAGTATAGGTCAAACTTAATGTAGAAAGGACGATAAAGTTGATCAATATGTATGAACACACCATGGGAAGTGGAACGCAACTATCTCCAAGAGAAAGAGCTCACAGATCGAAGTGATGCGAGGAATCAATCTTAGCGTGGAGAAGATGGCCGCCAATCTTGTACGTTCTCAAAAAGTCATCTCGTCTCATCTTGCGAATCCCGTTGGATATGGCTCCCGAACATCTGCAGGTCGTCCTTGCAAGCTCACGCGGAGGGACGAACAAAAAATCGCCAGGCGCGCACCGAATTCAACTGCCCCGACAAGGAAATCAAGGCAGAGCTCTGTCTGAAAGTCTCCGAAAACACCATTATAAATACGTTCCATAAATTTGGAATACACCTTAATCTGTGTCTTGCCTTGTTGATGCGTTGTTGAGAAGAATAGGATTTCGAACGTTTCGCTTTATAAAAGCATCGTCAGCGAAATGAATCACCTAAACACAATGGTGAGCACAGCAGAAATATGTATCAAAAAGGATAAGAAAAACAAATACAAATCAAAGTAACGAACCAAATAATGGTGATACAGCCAGAAGAGGTGGCTGTGATATAGAACACAATTGAAGAACCACCGAAGAAATAATACGAGAAAAAAACAACAGGAAACAGAAATACAATATAGATCGAAACAAGCGAGATGATCCTAAGGAAGGGGCAGGAGGGAGAGATGAGAGAGCTCTTCTGCCATTTCGCTCTTGTTGTTAAGGTCAGGTTTGTGAGTATCAATCAGCAAAGCCTCAATAATTCTACGGCGAACAATATTAGTTTCAACATGCAGAATAGAACCGGTGAGTACATCTGTTTCATTTGGATGAGAAACAAGAACGTGCTGAGAAAAGGCATTAGTTGCGTAGGAAGGGGCCTTTGGGTTCTAAGTAGCACGTATATAAATTTGGAATCTTAATCTAACAAACCAGAAAATGATGAAGAAACCAATTCTTTGAACTTCTCACAACCAGGCACGCATTGACTTCGCAAGAAACAACTTGGCTCGCGACTGGTCAAAGGTAAAATTTTCGAAGTTTAAGGGCTGTCATGAATAACTTTTCGAATCACTTTTTCGTGTTCAGATCATATTTTCAGATGAGAAAATTTTCAACCTTGATTTTCCGGGTTGCCCCGTGTGCTATTGGCGTGATCTCCGCAAGAGACCATGATACTTCAGCAGGAGGAACTTCGGCGGTGGATCAGTCATGTGCTGGGGTGCATTTTCTTCTTTTGGTAAGCAATCTCCTTTCCCTCGTCCAAGATGAACTCGAAAGAGTATCAGGCGATTCTACAGACCTTTCTCTTTCCTTTCATGAGTTGACAGCGTGCTCCTCATCTTATCTATCAATAAGACAATCCGTCAATTCATGCCAGCACCTCGACCCAGTCATGGTTGGCGGCTAAGAACATCCCAGTTCTTCTCTGGCCTGCACGTTCTCCTGGTGTGAATCCCATAAAGAACGTTTGGGGACTCTGGTTCGTCGACTGTACAAGAACAACAATCAGTTTTACCGAGCTTAAGACTGCCATTGCCAAGGAATGGGACGAGATCGAGCCAAACATCATCGCTGCCCTATTTGAGACCATTCTCAACCGCATATTTGACATAATCACAAATAAGAACCGCTTCATCAACTATCGATCCGGTTTTATTACTCAGGTATTCTAAATATTTTTTTTAATTGAAAAACCGCTATTAGTGCCATCATTATGCAACGGTGAAAAGCGGCCAATTTATGTAAAATAGTTTTTTTTCTAGATGATCAGAAGAAAATTTTTCTCTCCAAAATACGGCTACCGTAGTTTTCGAAGACGGAAAAATGGTAACCCTTGTTCCAATTTCCACTCACCGAACATCCGCAACGAATAATTTCCAGGGGTGTACCATGATTATGAAACGCACTGTAGAGCAGAGAATGAAGCCTTAACGCCGCTGATAAAAATATGCATTGAGAGTTACCGAATTGGGCGTTCTAATGAGCTGAAATTTTTTAATTTGTGTTATGCTTATTTAGGAAAACTATCAGTTCTGTGTCGAAGAAGGAAAACAGTGACTTTACATAGATCGTCAATAGCTTCGACAGTATCGTGCTCATCTTCAGTTTTGAGACATTCGCCAATTGTGGCGTTGAAGTTTGTTGAAGGGCTTCACAAAATTTACTTACTAGTTTAATACATATTGTCCTATCTTATTGATGGATACTGGAATTGAATGTATATTTTAGCAAGGAAGAATTCTGAAGCGTGTTTTGAGAGGCTTAAGGTCTTGTCCTCTCAGAGTACGCAACTACCACGAAGAGGATCAAAGATGGGGAGAAGTAGGGAGAAACAAAGAGAAAAGAGTAAATAAAAGTGAGAAATAAAAGATAGGTAGATGAAGAGAGCATAAGAGACATAAAGATAGAGAAGGAGAGGCACTAATAAAAAGAGAAATGGAAATGCAAAGATTCAAAGATATCGACAGAGTTTACGAGATAGAGAGAGAGAGAGAGAGAGAGAGAGAGAGAGAGAAAGAAAGAAAGAAAGAGAGAGAGAGAAAGGTGAGAGGAAAAGAGAGAAAGTAGAAAAGAATACGGAAAAGCTAAATAAGGAAATAGAAGACGAGATTAGATTGAGAGAGGAGGGCATGAGTTATGCCCGCTGGTCACTAAGGACAACTTTGCAGCTCACTAAAACATGCACAAAAGCATGCACATTCTATTGGCAATGCTGAAATCGAATGGCTATTTCAGTTTTCTCTCTCTTTCTCTATCGCTCTGTCTTTAACTTTCTTACTCTCTCTCTCTTGCTTTCTCTCTTTCTCTTTCTATCTCTCTCGCTCTCTTTCACTCTACACTGCTCTCTATCTTTAGCTTTCTTTTTCTCTCTCTCGCTTTCTCTCTTTCTTATTTCTCTCTCTTTATCTCTCTTTCTCTCTCCTTCTCATACTCAGTCTCTCTATCTTCCCATGTTATCCGCCCCTCCCAGTCCCATCTGCCCTTGCCAAGTCTCACTCCCTGAGGCATCTTTTTTCTATTGAAACCGATAAAAAAACGCATGTTCGTATCACACTCACTTTCTGTCTCGTTCATTTTCTTCACATCCGTCACTCTCTCTCTCTCTCTCTCTGTCTCTGTCTCTGTCTCTTTTACTCTCTCTTTTATTTTTGCTTATCTCTCTGCGCCCCTTTTCTTCATTCAATTCTCACTTTCCGTTTGTTCCTTATTCGTGGATCCTTTCCCAAATGTAAAACTTAGCAGTGAGAAAAGAATTCTGATTGAGAAGTATGTTTTACTTCCTTATCTATTATTCGATTCATAATTCTCCCGTCAGCTTCTCAGACTATGTATTTAATTTGTTTTTATGTGCATACACACTTTCAGCATTCCTTCGGACTCCACTTTCAACAACCCCTTTGTGTCTCAAATGAAATCTGTCCCAAATGATAGACTTTCAGCGGTTTTCTTGTCAACATCCCTGCATTTAATGGTTTGGTAGCATAGAAGTTCTATGAAAACGTCTTTTTGCCCCGGTTTCTCGAACGACCCAGTTTGTTCTGCGTAATGATGAATGGATGATTCGGAGTTTTGATGTTCCGCATTTGGTCAATTTCCAGGCTTCATACGAGAGGGAAGAGGGTCCCCGAGGGGAAAGACTTCTCCGAGAAGACGACCGAATCTCTGCCGCAACAATGGCTCAAGAGATAGGATAGAGAGAGGAGAGGGACGAAGAGAAAGAGAGGTACAGAGAGAAAAGAGACAGAGAGCTAGAGAGACAGGAAACAACACGGAGAAATAGAGTGAGAAGAAGCAGCTGTCATCTTCTCTTTCCTTGTATTCCCTCTTCGCTTCCTTTCATCTCTACTTCTCTTTGTTTGCCTGGTCTCTACTTTCTCCTATCCCCTATCTCTCCCTCACCCTGAATCTCTCTCTCTCTCTCTCTCTCTCTCTCTCTCTCTCTCTCTCTCTCTCTCTCTCTCTTTCTCTCTCTCTCCCGCATCCTTCGGACCCATCCACACTCCTTCTCAACTTTCAGGTAACCAACGTGCTCTTTGATGATATGATTAATTAATTCGCAGTACTTTTCACTATTCAGCTTTGTTTTTGCAGCCGATCCTCGAAACGGAAGGGAAGAAAGTGGCCAGTCGAGAAGGCCTTTGAAGAGTCTCCAGTCAAGGAATGACTTCTTCTAGTGAGGGGGAGATACTTCACGTCTCACAAGTCATCCGGGACAGATGGAAAATTGTTAGTTATCAACAACTTTCAACCTTATTCAATTTTTCCGAAACTTTTTTCCTTTTGAAATTTTTTTATAGATTTCTTAGTCTTCGTTTCCACTGTTGAAAGAACTTCATATCTTTGACAAGACTAATCTATTACTTGAGACGTGATTTGATAAGTTTTTATGTATTAGCTTTTGCCCAAAGAAAAGAAAAAAAAAAGATATCAAATGAGGCTTTCCGGAGAAAAAACTTTGTCTTTTCTTTGCTCAGAGCCGACACAATTAATTAAGTTGAACTGGAGTGCAGTCAATGTTATCATTCATTACAAAAACACTTACTTTCTTGCTCCGAGAGAGGAATCAAGAAAAAGCAGATGGAAAAAGCGTCAACCGAAGGGAAATAATAATAAAAAGTGAGCGAGAGAAAAAGAACGAAAGATTAAATGAGTTAGAGAGAGAGAGAGAAGTGGAGAGATAAAGGCAGGAATAGAGAAAGAAGAAAAAAACATTCAGAAAATTTATTATAATGATTAGAAAAAGTTTTTAATAAAGAACGAAGCATCGGCGTTGACAATGATATACATATGTTATTTATATCATAATTACTTATGAGGATAGAGAGAAAGTTTTGACTTTGTCAATTTTTGTTCATTCGGCTTTTTGTTTTTGTTTCCTAGATCCTATATGATTTCAGAAGTATAAATGCAGCTTCTCCGAACACAAACAAGACTGTTCGTCTAAAAATATACGTCTACATACATGTTATGGCTACGTTGAAGGGAATATTCCTTTTAATCTCAGTTGAAAGAAAGGTTGAGAACGGAAGGGGTTGAGCAAAAAAAGAGAAAAAAGAGGAAAAAAAGATAAGATGAAACACAGAAAAAGAAAAAAGAGAGGGGGTAAGAGGGGAAAATGAGAAAAAGAAAGTAAGAGAGAGAGAGAGAGAGAGAGAGAGAGAGCGCAAATGTTTTCCTGAAGCATCGGCCTCCTCTTTTTGCCATCGGAACCTTCGTATGCCCAGAGAGAAGTATGGGGATGCTTTTTATATTATGCATCACTTCCAAGTGTGATGAAGACCGATTAGCATAGAAGCATGAAGACCTCATCGTATCTCAATATAAAGCTACTGCGGAAGATAAAAACATAGCTTTTGCTGCTAAGCACTGATTGGGGAATACAGGGTGGTTCATAAATAGTGTTACAAATGTTTGAGAACATTTCCTGAGGAATTGACCGCACGTAGCGGTCACTTTTCTCGTTTTTCCGATTCCCCGTAAATTTTCTATACGTGTGAAGTGAGTTGCGATTGAATCCATCGATGTTTAGGGTAATGACAGCGTCGAATCGCTTGCGAACTGCGATCATTCGCCTACACACTCTTGGCCACACCCCTGCTCGCATTGCTGAAACGCTTCGCCTGCCTCGCATGACAGTGTATCGAGCGATCAAACGATTCGAGGAGCTTGGCACATCATTGGACCGTCCAAGGCGAGGTCATCCTCGCACTGTTCGCACGACACCACTCATCGAAACCGTTCGGAGTCGGATCAACCGAAATGCACGACGAATCATCAGATAGATGGCGCAGCAGCTCCCGATGAGCCGAACTTCATTGAAACGAATAGTCACGGAGGAGCTGGGACTCAGGTCGTATCGTACACGGAAGGCCGCTTTTCTGTCGGCTCACAACAAGTCGGAAAGAGTCAAAAGATGTCGCGACCTTCTTCGTCGTACGCAGCAAGGCGAACATTTCAATATGGTGTTCTCTGACAAAAGCTGTTCACCTTGAAAGAAGTCCACAACTCCCAAAAACGTCAGAGTGCTTACGAAGGACGCAGAGCAAGCCGATAGCAAGGGTAGAACGGTCCAACACAGTGCAAATCCAACTCTGGTCTGGGCGGGGATCTGCGCCACAGGAAAACACCGCTTGTTTTCATCGAGAAAGGCGTCAAGATCGACACGGAATACTACCTGAAACATGTTCTGCAAGACGTGCTCCATCCATGGTCTCAATCGCATTCCAATCAGAGGACATCGATCTTTCAACAAGACTCAGAACCAGCCCACAAAGCTAAAAAGGTCCAAACGTGGTGCAAGGAAAATTTTCCCGGCTTCATCACAACATCAAAATGGCCGGCCTCATCACCCGACCTGAACCCGCTCGATTATTCCGTTTAGGCCTACTTGGAGTCCAAGGGCAACTCTCGCTCCCACCCAAATATTGATTCCCTGGAGAATGCCCTTCAGGCAGAATGGGACAACGTCGGAATCGAATATTCTCCGTACAGTGGTGGAGGCGTTCCCAAAGAGACTTCGAGCTGTAGTTCGGGAGAAAGGGAATCGTTTGAGCTGAACTTTTGCGTGAATGTTGTCATTAAAGTTGTTGATAAAATATGTTAATTTGAGAACATTTTCTCTGTTTTGAAAAAAGGTATAACAATTCCAATTTGTAACACTATTTATGGCCCACCCTGTATAGGAAACACACAGAAAACGCAGTGAAAATGCAATGTTATAAGATTTTTAAGAAAGCGAAAATTGGCGGTGGTGGCTTCGGAGAAATCTATGAAGCGATTGATCTACAGAATCACAATGAAAGAGTTGCTATCAAGGTTATTCTGGTTGACTTCTCGACCCTACTTCATTGAATATCAATTTTCTTAAAAGTATTTGATAAGAATCGGGAAATAATTCCTTTTTTTGAGTTAAACGAGGTTTTCATTTTCATCAACCTATTTTGCGAAAAGATGAATCTTATCTGAGCATTTGATGACTTGATAGCGAGAACTGACTGAGAAACCGATACTGCAAAAAAAAAATTCACATAGACTGACTAAGGTTTTCGTTAAAAGTTGAGTGAGGCCGATGTATCTAATCTATGTAAACGAAGACCGGTTCGATTTTCAGCTGTAATTCAGTGAACTTACTAGTGAATGACTCAAGTAAGGCCTACACACCATGACTTATAACTGACGGAGGTTGCAGGTCGAATCAAGTAAGGCAACAAAGCAAGTGCTTAAGATGGAAGTGGCAGTGTTGCGTCGATTACAAGGTTATTTTAATTCAATTCTTCGAGTTTTTACCCGCTATAGGAAATGTTGATTTCTTGCGACTATCAAATCATGTTTCTCTTCTTTCGTCCATGTTATTCCAATCACCTTTTAGGGGTCGTTTTTTTGTTCTCGTCCTTCCTTCACGGATATTTTGTGTTTTCAGTTTTTCTACGCCTTTACATTTCTTCTTAGAAGATATTACCCTTCTTTCCGAATTCATTTCGAATTCACCTCGCTCTATTTGTCGCATGCAACTTCTCTATCTTTCCCACACTCTCTCACTCTTTCTCACATACTCTTAATTTCTCTCTCTCTCTCTCTCTCTCTCTCTCTCTCTCTCTCTCTCTCTCTCTCTCTCTCTCTCTCTCTCTCTCTCTCTCACACACACACACACACACTTCGAGTCGCACTTCATCTCATTCACTCTCTCTTTATTCCTCTATCTGTCACTATCTATCCTATCCTTTTTTTGAAAAACATATTTGTATACGTGCTTACAAGCACAAACGAGTATCGCATTACAAATTGGTACCGCATTCGGGCGAGACTTTTTTTAGAAGTTTCAGGTAGACTCGAGTTCACTGTTGACCTACTCTAGTCCAGTCCAATCTCAGATCATGAGTAAAGAGTGAACAAATAAATTTACAAATTAGTGTAAAATTAATTGAAAAGAGGGAAACTTTTCAATGTACGCGTTTACAATTGCTGAGAAACGGAGAAAATAATTTCATAACTCCACAGACCCTATTCAAAAAGGTATTTTCTTGAAAGAAAAAATATGTGATTTACACAAAAATCACATTATTATTGAACTTTTTCTAGGCGTTCGATTATTCCGAAATTTTTTCAATATGTGTTTCCCATGAGCTTTTTTTACCCATTGTCTCACGAATCTCCGAGAAGTCATTTTATAAAAAAATAAACTGTTTTAAAACAGGGAAAACTTCAAATTTTAAAAATTGACGAAAACTATCTTATGAACTTTTTTAAAATAAATAAATTCGGGAAAAAGGTGTTGAAGGCAAAAAGCACGCATGCAAGTTCTACGGTTGCGGGCGGAACGACAAGTTCAATTATCTCGTCATGAGTCTACAGGTTCGAGGCTCCTCGTGAACGCAACATATTTTTTGTTTCTTCTCATTAATTGTAATGATTTTGCTCGTGCTTTTTTTCTTGATACTTCTAGCTCTAGAATGAGGTTTAGACCCATCTTGATATAACCATCTGGCTTCTTCTAATTGATAATAAAATTTGCAGCAGTCGTCAAACGCAGATGCGTTTGAGCACTATCAACCTTTACTTAACTCTTCAATTTGGGTAAATCTGTCCGTGGACGGGTAAGAAAACACTTTACACAATAGTTGCACACTTTCCATTATTCCACATCCAGACTCACGTAGCAGAATTACGAAGAATAATCGAGAGGAAGACTTTTCCAGGCTAAAAATCTTGCTGATCTGCGGCGAGAGACACCTCGTCAGTCTTTCTCTCTGAGCACTTCCATCCGAGTCTCACACCAGATCCTCGTAGGAATTCGGGAAATCCACTCGATCGGCTTCTTACACAGAGACATCAAACCGGTATGTCTTGCGAACATCCTCATTTCCTTGATCAATTGATTTGCATGCCATAGTTAGAATAGTTTATGCTGTTTTGCGTTTGTTGGATTTCGAGGTTAAACTGTTTATCAGCTAATTTGAGAAGATTTTGTTGTTTTGATGGTCCGAAATTCGCTTTGAGAAAAGTTGTTCCCTAAAACTAGGATTTTTCTCCATACGATTAGCCATCTCAGTTGTTTGTTGTTTTCGCGAACTTCAGCTGAGACTCAATCAATGAAATAACCTGGGAAGATATATCCAGCTTTCATATGCATCTCCATTATTCTCCGAGAGAGAGAGAGAGATAACTCCCAAACTCTTTTTCTCTGGATTCTTCCGTTCCCGATAAGTTTACGCTTTTGGTTTTTTGTAGTGTTTTCGCCTCTGTCTACTTCCATCTCTGTTTTTTCTTACTCTCTTTCTACTTTTACCTCTTCAAAAGCTGAATGCTAAAATTTGTAAGGACAGAGAAGAGTGTGAGATTTGGTAACGAGAGACGAATGAAGAGCAAGGTAGAGAAAGAGGGAGAAAGAGGGAAAAAGTTGAAGAGAGAAGGGGATAAAGGAAGAGAGAAAGAGAGAGGGAAGGAGATGAAGCGACAAATAAATGGAGAGAATAGAGGGAGAGAGAATTAGATAGGGGGAGAGACAGAGGGAGGGAGTAAGAGAGAGAAGAAGATTGAAAGAACAGATGAGAGTAGAAGGCAAGTCAGCAACTGCTTAATCCCTTCGAGATAAGGGTTGACTATCTGCCGAGGGGCTGAGTTTTATGTGTTGCCAGTGTTCCAATCTCGACCGAGATGATGTCAACGGAATTGTAATAGAAGAGCACATCACATCTGTTTCATAGGCTAGCACGGCTATCTCTCTCATTCCATCCCTGCTTTTCCTAACATTTCGGGAATCTTTAAGGTAGTCGGTGAGACACTCGTGAGACCAGAAGTCAATAACAACTCCACTAATGACTGCTATAATTGGTTATTTTTAACACAATCGATTTGAGCATGAGGCATTGTTGAGCATTATTAAAACCTTGAAAAACACTGTTTTGGGAAGGGAATCAAACCTTACTCAAACTTTTCCAGTCCAACTTCGCATTGGGTCGAACACCTTCGACTGCCCGGACGGTGTACATGTTGGATTTCGGACTGGCTCGACAGTATGTCAATGCCAAGGGAGAGATGAGAAGTCCTCGAAGTGCTGCTGGGTTCAGAGGGACTGTCAGATACGCCAGTGTAACAGCACACAAAAACAAGGTAACTCCTTGTCTTACCTAGGCCAAATTACCCGTTGGAAAAAAATCGTTCGGAAAAGCTTTATAGGGTTCAAAAGGTATTAAAAACTAACAAAAAACTTTGAAAAGTGTTTAGTTCAAGTGCAATTCATGAATTGAACTATAATTTTGATTCCAAGTTTGTATTACGAATAAATTTCGTGTATTGAATCATTTTTGATTGCAGGAAATGGGTCGTCATGACGATTTGTGGTCGCTGTTCTATATGCTGGCCGAATTTCTGCAAGGATGCCTCCCGTGGAGGAAAATAAAAGACAAAGATGAGGTTTGACATATTCCTCGCCCATTATTCATGCACGAAACGGAACCATTTACTTGGCAGCAACCAAAACTTATGGAAAAAAGCTCCGCTGAATGGAAACTGAAAACTTTTGCAAAAAATATGCCCTACTTAGTGTCAGGTACACGTTTTAAAAGAAGTGGTGAGAAAAAATAATTGATTAGTCCGTACAATGTCAAGTGCGTAACCGAAAACCCATCGCTATCCCATGCGATTGGCGCTGAGTTAAAGACACAATATGCCTTGTTCTCCTTTCTCGCAAGCTCAGCGAATGCTGAATGTATATACATAGCACAACTACATTCGTGCATGATAGCCAAAAAAACCCGTAGTGGGAAGTTTTGACAGAATTGCGAGAAATAAAGGACACGGAATCAGAGGCCGTATCCACAATCGCAATTTACTGTCTAACAGGTTGTCTAACAGTTAGATTTCTAAAGTTTTTTGTCTAACAACAAGTTCCGTATCCACAATGCCACAGTTAGACAACTAACGGTTAGAAAGTGTCTAAAGTGTTAGACGAGGTTAACCTTGCCTAACTGGCTGTCTAACAGTTATACAGACCCATTTTTTTGCTTTAATACATATGTATCTCTGTTCGTTTTGGCGAATTTTCGATGCTTTCATACAATTTGTTTTCTGTTTCATTTTTCTCATTTCATTTTCACACTATTTTTCATTCTTCTTTTTTTCTCTCTTTTTTATTTTTTTAAAATTTTTTTTCGATGTCTTTTCACACTTTTTTAAATCTCTTTTCACACTTTTTTTTAATCTCTTTTCACACTTTTTGGCATACTTTTTCCTTTTTTTCAAACTTCATTTCTTATTTACTTCTCACATGAATCATATTGTGCAGGTGATGAACGATTTGGATCTCGAGCTTTATAGAAACTTTATTGAGAACCGTACAACTTTTGCCGCCGGTAACAAACCAATGAAACCAGTAAGAAGGTATGAAAGGTTGGCAAAATTCGACAGGAAAACGGGTCAAAATTATCAGTAAACCGGTGAATGAATAGAAGAAATCGAATCAACACCATCAATCTTAACCATCCTCTTCTTCGAAGTATTCTATGCCTTTCACCGCACATCTAGCATGAACTTCATCGAATTCTAATTGTGCATTTACTCTCTCCAACTTGGCTGTTTCCAATTGCACCGAATGCAGCTCCTCACTTCGCCGTGCTGCTTCCTCGCTACTACTTTGGCGCCAATTCGCGAATTCGAGCTCCTTCTCGAGTAGCTGCCGTCGAAGAGAGACAACGTCATTGACAGTTGGTTGCGGATTGGTGATTCGATCTCGAAACCGTATACGCTTCGATGTCTTTGCCTGATCCTTTGGCGTGTACACAACGTCGATAAGCTCCTCGTAGTTCGAATCCATCTTTAAATAGCACATCAATAGGGCGCTGAGATGCATTGTTGCAATGGGATATTGGTGAAAACAAGAATTCATAGTCTTATACAAGCAATAAAACGTACCGATTCTTTAATTTCCTCATCGAGAAGCGCTTGATCGACGCTGTTTGCTGAAGGCGATTTCGTGGCCTCCACCCCATCTTCCACTTGACCGAAGATGTTTGCAGGCGATGTATAATCGGCTTCTCCATCGCCTTCTATACGCTATACGAAAATCAATCTACGAAATTAAATCTAAACTTGCTTTCTAACTTTAGAGAAAAGTTGCTTTTCATGAACTATCCTTCGTATTCCTCCTTGAGGCCACCGATAGAGACTGAGCCTTGTAGTTTGGAGTAGAGTAGTTGTCGGCCGGGCGATGTAATCGGTCCCAGTTTCTTAGATATTCCTCCTCCCGTCTTCAGGCCTCTTTCCTCTCGGTAGTCAACCTTGCCTTCATTTTTTTTAAAAAGATTTTTTTAAGACTTCAAAAGAAACGTCAACGCTTCACCGGACAAATCTGGCATTTTGGGTCTCTTTGTCGGTGGATCATCCATTATTGTACTGAAATCGTATTTGTTGAGCTTTTAAAACACGGTAACAGGAAAAATAGAACGTGAAAAATATTTAAAAGCATCTAAAAGCGAAGAAAGACAGCTAAAAGAGAAGAAATCCACAGGGTTTCTTCGCTTTTAGCTGTGAAACACCGAAACTGCGTCAGCATTTAGCGTTAGGCGTCTAACCGTTAGCAGCTAACGTTAGACGTCTAACAAACACATTGTGGATATCGGAAAACAGTTAGACGTCTAACACGTTAGAATTGCCTAACGTTAGCAGTGTCTAACGTGTTAGACAGCTAAAGTTTGGTGTTGATTGTGGATACGGCCTCAGGTTATCTAATTAATCTTCATGCTAATGAATCTGACAAATAGGACTAACTTCATAACAGGTGGGGAAGATGAAAGAGAACGTGGACATGGAAGCTCTTCTGGAGGACTGCCCTTCTCAATTGCATCGATTCGCCGCTCATCTCAAGGTTTATTTCGCACTTTATATGGAATAAACTGAGAATTTTAGTTATTTTTTTCAGAATAAACCCACAACAAATATTCGAATACGCACTGCTCTTCCGATTTCGGTTTCTATGACTTTTTTGACCTCATTGAAAACTTTTTTCAACTAGTTTGTCAGTATTGACGAAAAAAAGTGTTCTATATGAACAAACTGAAATTAATTCAAACCTCGAAGGTGTTTGAAATTAAAAATTTATATGATGGCTTTGAAAATCACACGAAGACATTTAAAAAAGGGTACAGCTTCAATGTTCAATATTTGGAAGTTCCAGACATTGCAATATCTGGATTCGCCAGACTATGATCTGCTGCAAAACATTCTCATCCAAGTAATGGATGAGTCAGTTATTCATTCACTTATTCGTTGATTTGTTCATCCACCATCGTTGATCATATGATTGCATTTGAGAGTTTCAAAAAGTCAAGCATTCGAGAAAAACCATGTATAAAACCGCGATGCTGGTTTAGGTATCAATAGAGATGTATACATATTATAGTTTCTATTCTCTAACTTTAAGCAAATTTTAAACCTCCACTTTTCGAGAAAAAATGCTAACCTCCAAATACCTATCATTGTCTGAAAACTTGATTGCAGGGAGAAAATCTCATGGGAGGATCCGTATGACTGGGAGGTTGGATATGAGAACCTGCCTGGAGGCAAAGGCAAAGTGAACGGTTCGTGCTAATATGATTTTGAGGACGTGATAAAGTTGCTGACTGAGTTGGAAAATAAACAAAAGATGAAAATTCACCAATTTTCTAGAGTTTACTGTAGTCTTCGCTGCAGGAACCGGATCCTCTCGATTGAAATCGCATACAACAGCGATGATCAACCGTCCATACGACGAGCGGAATAGGTTCACTCCAAACCTTTTTTTTAAAGCTCCAGTTCTTTTCAACAAAAAAAAAAACAAATACAAAACCTTTTTCATAGATGTTTACTTCTATTTTGTTATTGATTCAGATATAATCTAGCGAAATACATAAATTTGACTGATTTTATTGTTTCTCATCGATTATCATCTTCTCAGAACGAAAAAGAAAACTAATATGCTAATTAAAATTCACAGATTTCCCGGAAAAAAAACTACAAAAAAAATAAATGCAAATCCAATACAAAAATTATGAATACACTCGGTAATGTTCAAAGACTAACTGATCCAGAAAGTGTGTTTGTGACTCTTTACCTTAAAATAGAATTACAAAATTCAATCAATAAGTTGGTTATTCACGCAGTAATACCTCGAAATAAGTTTATGTACATAGGATGTTTTAGTTCGTTCTATTTTGTAAACACTTTGTAGTACGGGGAAAGTAGGTTCATACAGACAAGCTTGGACGAAATAGGTGTACTATATGAATAGCCGCTACTATGCGAATTGCTATAAATGGTTGAATATAACCGAGTTAAAGTTTTTTAAACTCTGAGTTACACACAGTTATTTATGTGTGGATTAACTGCCCAGAAGTTGACAGAGAGACTACTCATAGATATTCTTGTTGAAGAGCCCTGGAGACTCAAGCTCCGCTGACTATGGGGGAAGACGAAGATGAGCAGACGAACGGCATGGGACAGAATCAGCAGGGAATGCCCACTCATGAAGCCGCACTTGGTTTTTTTTCTTATTCATTAACTATAATAGACTTTCATTGATAACTTCTCAGTGATGACTTCTTAATTACTCACTAATGAGCAACTTAGGCACCCGCTATGTTATCGCTATACTGAATAATCGATGTGAAGAATGCTCTAATTTGTTTCAATTCAGTTCAATTCAAACGCTTTATTTGTATACTTATGAGAAATTGTTTGTTTCTGACTGTTCACGGTGAGTTTGCTGCAGTGCTGCAATAATATTGATGTTCCTGTTAGTTTCCCAATTTAAAAAAGAATAGTCCACAAATCTTCTCGTAAATTCGTTTGTTACTTCTTATTTTTGCGTAGAGGTGTTTCAGGTTTTTCTTTTATTTCCTTTATCCATAGCTAAAACATACATATATGTACAATACTTACCTATCTCGTTTAACATATGTCTGTCTTTGCATCATTACTTTGTCTGTTGGTTATTCTCAAGAAATAATTTGTCTAATAATTTGTCTGTCAATGACTGCAGGACATTCTCCGACTCCAGTCACTCCGGAGCAGAAACATGACAAACCAAAGTACAAGAGACATGAGTTCATGAAGTCAGTGTTACTTTTTATCCCCTGTATATGTATTTTAAAACTTTTTCTATTATATTTTTCTTGTTTGTTTTCTCTTTTTCTTGTCAAATTTCATCTCTTTCTAGACCAAAGTACGGAACTGTCAACTTGGATGTCATAAATGCGGTCAATGCGAGAATAGCGGCTGTCAGTGGGCGGGATGAAGAGCACAACAACGAGGTGGAGGTTGGCATTCTACGAAGGTCATTCACTAAAGACTAAATTTATTTTAACCCCGAATATCCGAAGTATTAATTACCCATAAGCTACCGTGTCTCATTACCATTATAACACTGTAAGTCAGTTTTATCCAATCGTATTCTGAATACTTGAAACTTTCTAATCTTCAACTTAATCATAAAAATACATATTTGAAAAAAAACCACATAGTATTTGATAAAAATAAGAATATTTTTAATAATGTGAAAACAATCGAGCTTTTAAAAAAATTTAAATTACCTTTTTAAAACTTAAAAAAAAGTTTAATCGGTTTTGAGTATGTATTGAAAAGTATATGTTTTCTGTATCCGATGGGATTTTTAATAAAAGTTAAGAAGTTTCAGGCGAATTTCAACCTTCCATCTTCGTTGCTGCGTGGGCAGAATGCCGTGGAGTCATCTGCTTCACTGCGGGCTAAGGCAGCGACACGCTCCAATGAGAAGACCAAGAGCACCAAATCGATTACGGTATTTTTATTCTATGGTTGGAGTGAAACTGTTCTGGATGAAAACAGTGGAAACTAACAACAAAAATTATTAGAGAAAAAATACAATACATAGTCACGAACATTTAAAAACGTAATATCAATCAATAATTCTTTATTCCTGCACATATAGTGATGGATGGTTTATGGATGGTTTATGGATGGTTTATGGATGGTTTAAGCGGATGCGGAATGAGGATGTAAAAACAGAGACAAAAGAATTAAGGTTAAAAGCGATGTAATTTTGATACGGGAACAATAATATCATGAGGAAGTGAAAGAATGGCCTTTTGAACACTGAGGATGATGATGTCTCAACAATAGGAGAAGGCAAAGAGTTCCATACATTGATGCAACGAGTAAGACAAATGCTATGTTTACTGGAAATCTTCAAAGGAACGGAAATTCGAAGAGCATGAGAATTTCTGTTGATAAGGGGTTGGTGATATTTTGAGTAGGTGATGATAGTCTAGGACTGTGTTGCCTTCAACATTCTTATGTACAAAACAAAGATCGAGAATGTTACGGCGGTACTCTAGCATTGCAATTGAAAGAGCTTGCAAACGAAAAATGTAATTCGTAGCCGGAAGACCGGCTGTGGAGAATACACGTCTACTTGAAGTTCTTTGAACTCGTTCAAGATCGTTAATATGACCTATGGCAAATGGAGACCACAGTTCGCAACCGTATTCAAGAAGGGGGAGGATATACGCCTTGTACGCGAAAGTAAGAACTTACATAGAAGTTGTTTTGAAGGAGCGTAGGATTACATTCATAGTAGCTTTGTTAGCCTTCAAAACAGTTTGGATAAAAAACAGTTCATTATATCTTTCTCTTCTCTCCAAGAAATCCCTCTCGATATTTGCTTCATTGACTTTTCGAAGGCATTTGAAATGGTTGATTATAGATTTCTGTTATATAAACTGAAATGTTCTGGTGTGTGTTCATCCCTCCTCTCGCTTATCCAAAATTTTCTGTAAGATATTTCTTTCCGTGTACAGGTTGATGACTGTTTGTCGCACCGTAAGCCTAGTAGGGTTGGAGTTCCTCAAAGTAGTTGTTTAGGTCCCCTATTCTTCTCATTGTTTGTAAACGACCTGGTTGACTGTCTATCTCCCTCAATCCACTTTTTTATGTATGCTGACGATGTCAAGTTATTCTCTGATTCCTTTGTTCTACTCCAAATGGCTATAGACAAAATTTACGAATACAGAAAAACCTGGTCCTTGTTGCTACTGTGGGCCCAGGAATTCGTTAACTACATATGTTATTGGACCTGAATGTCTATTCTCATCTCTATTGCTACTGTGGGCCCAGGAATTCGTTAACTACATATGTTATTGGACCTGAATGTCTATTCTCCGTTCAATCTGTTAAAGACCTAGAGATTCATTTGGATTGTTCTTTTTCCTTCAGCCTTCAAATATATGGAGGTTGTTTTAAAGGTTATAGGAATCGTGAATAAATCATTCGATCAATCAGTGAGCCCTCGGATCAAAAATGTGATGTTTTCCCCTCAGTCAGAAACAATAGGATCAAGTACTAATCTTTTTAGCTCTCGATGAATTCGCGCTACAAGAAGAAAATGAGCTCGAACGCCACGGGGACGACTGATTCAAACAATGCGATTGCCGCGGAAGATCAATCGGGTAACAACCAAGGACAAACGGGACAAACTCTCCTTTCCAAATGGCATGGTTCGTTTGCTTTTCATTCCAAAACAGTTAAGAAATGGGTTGGTTAGAATATCAACGTTTGGCGGAACATTTATTACTCGCATTTTTGAGTAAAAGACCTCTTTGAGACTTCATCATAATGAGCGATGTTATCCCTTTGGGAGGAACCATTGAATTGGTCTAATATTAACATTCCTGTTTCTTCGTCCTCAAAGACGATCTCTGGAGAAATAATCTTTTTTTTTCTTCCCCTTGCCTCCGTTTCTTTACCAGTTTTAAGACTTTTCTACGAAATTCTTGAGTGCTTTCTTACGGAACTCACGCAATCATTCTGCTTCAGTTCGACACGCAATTCAGACAAGTTTTATATCGTGATATCCTTCAATATTCTACTTTCATATTTACCTATGTTTTCTTTCCCGTTTTCAATGAATAGTTCAATGAATAAATTTTAATGAAGCCAAAAAAAAAGAAAAGACAAATTTGAGTATTCCTAACCGAAGTTTTGATTCCGAAGGATCATGTCCGATATTACTTTTGAAAAGGAAGAATTACATATATTCTAGGTTCCTGTGAAGATTCCGATGCTGTCGGAGAACTCGGGAGTGAGAAGAGACACTCCAACGCGAGTGCCAAGGACAGAGAAGGCGAGTTTGAGCAGAGTAAAGAGAATGTGATGTGCTCAGTCCCTGACATTGTGCACGTTTACACGTATCCAAAGCAAAACTCGGGGGGGGGGGTACAGTATGTAATTAGTTATACCGTAATTAGTTAATATTCTGTACTTCACCAAGTACCAGATGATGAATATTCCGATTAATTTAGAATTACCTTCTTAATGAGGAGAGAAGTTTTTCGTGTATTGTCATTTAAAAGTTTGTTGCAAAGCTTTCAAGCTCAATTACCCCTCTCACGAGTGAGAAAATGTTTATAAGGTTTCCGTCTGTCCTTTCTTTGCGTCTCTTTTAATGATACTTCTGTCTTAAAAAATCACTTTTGGGACCTGCATAGTGGAATCTAATGAATGCGAGAAAATCACGTTCACTTAGATTTTAAACTGGTCAAAACGTGAAGAAGTTTCAAGTAATTATTTAAGGATGGACCTTTGGGTGTTTTTCGTGTCTTCGTCGGTAGATCAAAGGTAGATCAAAGGTAGATCAAAGGTGAGTTGTGAATGTGTCTTCCTGTCCGTATTTTATCTCTGTCAGCTTCATTAAATTTTCTCTCAGATTCAAATGAGATTTACATGAGCCTGTATGAGATATAGGTTTTGTAATGCTATTTTTTCTTATGTCTTTTGATGATAAATAAATTTTTTCCCTCATTACTGTAGTTGTCTCCTTTTTTTCTTTCTCTCTCTTCCTCTCTCTATTTTATTTCATTATTTCTTTTTCAGTCTATTCGTTTTTCTAAGAAAAGATTAAACAGCCTTGCTGAATGCGTGTGAGAAGTAGTTGCGCCTCAGTTCATGCGTTAGCAACTCAGCCCGATTCTAGAGCCTATGGTTTCAGTCAATAATCTATAGAAGACTTTCTAAACTCGACCGCTTCGCATCTCTCCGAATGAGCGCCGCACGCTTTTCCATGTTGGTATCACACCTCGCACTCACTGTAATTTATTCCTTCCCTTATAACAATTCTCGTGGGTTCAAAGCCTTGAGCGGTCTTCATCCAGACCCGCGTTTTTCTTTTTGATGTGATAAGTGATTGTGACATCGATGAGTGACTGAGTCGTCGGAGTAATGAACGATTCACTACGTCAATGGTACAATGAGTCATTTGAGCATTGACTGAGTCACTCAAATCGACTTGAGAAACGAACCCATTCCAGGTCGAGTTCCCTCTGTTCTTCCCTCTGCGAAAGCATCATCTGCATCAGGAACCGGGAGGCCAAGCACAGCAGGTTCGGATTATCCTTGGCTGATCGATGATGAGGTTTAGTTATTGATTTCTCTTCAGGGAGTGACTCTGCAGTTGGACTGACTTCTCCTGGAGTGACTTCCTCTTCGCCCTCTTGCTATGTTCTTCCTCCGCAAGTCATCGACGCCCAACAAAATATCTCTTCCCAAGTCCCCCAGCAGAGAGAGGTTCATTTTTACAATGACTTTCCCTTTTTTGGATCTAATTTGACTTTCCAAGTTGCTATTGACACTGAATGACCAAAACTAAAACCGAATGGTTTGCTTTTGAAGACACGCATCCCTTTCGAGTATACATACACATCTCAATCGTTTTGTATTGTAACTTTTGCAGAATTTCATGAAACTAACTAACTGCAGAATTTCAAGAAACTAACTAACTGCATAATTTCATAAAACTAACTGAATTATATTTTTGTTACTCTAGACTTGTGACTATTTTACAACAATCACTATGTAGACTTGTGGTGCCACAAACAAAGACTGAACCTGAGACTTTCGGCTAATTGCGAAGCGACGACAATATTGAGTAAGTTTCGTAAAAGTAGATACAGTTTAGTCCTTGATTACTCATCAAGAAAATACTTGTCCCAAAGTTACTCACTACAAAGTTTCCCATCACAACGTTACTCATCACAAAGTTACCCCTTACAAAATAACTCATGACTAAGTTACTCATTACAAAGTAATTGCAGAGTCGTTCTTCTTCTCGCGATAAAAGATCGATGCACCGTACGGCTTCGGTCGGTGCAACTCCTTCTTCTTCCATCATCGCTCACTTCAAAAACCTCGTTTCGGTTTCTTTTTACCCTCTCAAATTTTCTTAATGTTTCCAAAAACTTTACATAAAATCTATAAAATTCCTAGATTGCTGAAATATTAAATATTAATCAGAGAGACATTCAGAATGGTCCAGTTAAATCACTGAATGTCTGGATGGACATAAAATTAAGATACTCGAAAAAATCTTCTCCGCTGCATAAGTGCTTCCTGCCAAGGCTGATGATTATCGATCATTGATTGGGAAGTAATCGATCCTTTTTTGAAAAAATTATTCCATTGTATTATGTTAACGAAGTTTAACATCTGTTTTTTCTCTGTACTGTTTGGATGAAAAGTATAATATTTTTGAGTTTCAGTCCTTCAACCATCTCGGCTCCTCGTCACGCATCTCGCGAGCTTTTTCTCTCGACGAGACCCAAAAGAATCCGCAGAACTCTGGTAAACGTTCATCCTTGACTCAGTAATGCATGATCATAACCGGCTCTTATTCCCTCATGGACATACCCTGCCCTGCGTCTTGCCTTGGGAAAAATTGGCTTTAAACGCTACGGTTTCAAAAATATTCTTCATAGGTGATCATTTAGAGCATCAGAGACTCCTCCGGTTCGTGAAAAAAAAAAACTTGACAAAAAAATTTTACATCAAAAAATTATTTTTACTTCAAAAACGCCAAGGCTTAGTAATAGTTCATGCAAACGAGGCCGTACGGCTTAGGCTTACGAGACCTTATCAACAAAAAAATGTCACTCTGCACTGTCTGGCATCTAGTATGCCCATGAGTATATAAGAGCCATAAAACCATAAAAAAGATCTTAAGTCTCGACATAAACTATTGTTCGATAAAAATTCTTGATTTATGAAAATTATTGACTGAAAAAAACGTAAAATCTTTTTTGTGAACAGGAGTGAACTCGAGCAGCTCAAAGGGACAAGACTCTAGTCAGACTTCCATACAAGCCGTCACCAGAGTGGAAGCCACTTCGCCAGAGGGCACGCTACATGAGAAGGTTCTCCGAGTCTCTCACTAATAGCGTACAACAAATCATAAATGCCTTGCTGTGATATTGCATCAGTTATTCTGTATGTTTTTATCATGGAAGAAAAGGTAATAGTAAATATACAATTCCTGGAATGGGAATTCCCAATAAGTTAATCCCCCTATGTTTCTCAACCGACAAAATAAAACAAACAGTTACTACCAGAATCCGTTTTCATCGGTTTCCAGAAGCTATGAGTAAGAGATTTGTGTTTATAATCATTATAGCTCTGTTTTTCCCTCTTTTTCTCTTTGTCCTTCTTTGTCTCTCTTTCCCTCTCTCACTATCTCTCTACCTTCCTCTTCTTCTTTCCGGTAGCATTTTTTATTCAGTTTTTTGCAATCCATAACACTCTATCTATATAAAACGGAAAATAAGGTTCTACCTGTTCAAGATTTATCATCTTAAACACAATTGGGAAGCTTTCTTGTTGGTTTTTGTGCAGGGTGACCCATGTATTCGGCAAGCAATCTTTCCGCGTTTATAATTCAATTTAAAGTGCACGCTGAGCTCCAATTTTTACATATGTTCTTTTCACATGTGATTTTTTTTACATGGTTGAAATTTCATTTCATTTGATCAATTCTCAAAAGAATGGTGGCCGCTCTGTCGTTGTGGACTTGCACAAACTTGGTCGATCAAATACGCGCATCGCTAAGGATCTCAACGTCTCTTGCAATCCCGTCTGGTAAACAATCAAACGGTTTGAACAGATCGGTACATTTGTTGGCTTGCCCCGAAGAGGTGGTCCTCGATCAGTGCGCACTCCTAACAAGATTGAGGCCGTGAGGAAGCGATTCGGTCGAAATTCTAGGCGCAGCATGAACAAAATGGCCTCCGAAATTAACTTATCACTCCATATCGTACTAAAAGGATGCCATTCTAACTTTGAAGAATAAGGAGGAAAGACTCAAAAAGTGCCACGCCCTAATCCTCTGGACGCGCGAAGGTGCTCACCTTAGGACAGTCTTCTCGGATGAGAAGCTGTTCACTGTGGAAGAGGCCTACAACCCTCAAAATGTGCGAGTGCTTGCTCGGGACTCACAGGCAGCTAATGATACCAGTGGATTCGTTCACAGAGCTTCCTAATCTGCACAAGTCATGGTTTGGGACGGTGTGTCCGCCACCGGCAAAACTCCCCTTGTTTTTGTCGAGCCAGGAGTCAAAATTAACCAGGAATACTACCGCCAGCATATTCTTTTAAAAATATTGCTTTCTTGGTCTGCTTTTCACTACCGTAATACACCTTGGGTCTTCCAGCAAGATTCTGCGCCTGCTCACAAGGCTATCGGAACACAGGCATGGTGCGACTTCATCTCCAGCGCAGAATCCCGACTTCATCTACAGCGCAGAATTGCCCTCCTCATCGCCCGACCTCAATTCGCTGGACTATTCCGTGTTGTCCTACCTTGAGAGCAAAGTCAATTCTCATCCTCACTTGAATCTGGAGTCTCTAAAAAAAATCCCTGCAGGAGGAGTGGTCGAGAATCGACTACAAGTACCTTCGTCCGTTCCCGAAGCGACTCCGAGCTGTCGTTCGTGTCAAAGGAGACCTAATCAAATGATTTTTTGACCCAATATTTTTATTAATGTGGGCTAATAAACGAAATTGAACACTCTTGCTCACTTATGCACTGAGATACACGTTTGTAAACGCGTTGCCGAATACATGGGCTACCCTGTATATATTCAATGGTTGCAGGAGGCCAGACGTCAACGAAGACTTCGACGGAGAAGCAGTGACTGTAATCTCAATAAAGTAACTTTCCCTTTTTTTAAATTGTAATTTTCGAATTTTTCTCTTGAAAAACGGAAACTTCAGTAGTTCATTTTCTTATAATGTTTTATCGCAGAACGATACCGGGTGTGGAACGTCTGAGCGAACGCAGCCAACTTCGCAGAGAGTTTCTTCCATCGTCCAGAAAAGTGTGATCACCACGAATTCTCCGTCCGTCACCAGGTGGGATTCCTCTGTTGGTAGTTCCACTTCATTTGCTCAAATTTATCACCAAAAGTCCTGTACTCGACCCATAATCTAAGGAATCCGGCCAAAGAGAAATTAGTAGGCGATGAAACATATTTATTATAAACGAGTTTTCTAATCGCGTTCTTTTTCCTAGTAAGAATTTGAATAGATTAGAGTTTGCTTACGCATACAACAAGATATAACAAAAACAATTTTTTTACTATTTGGTTGAAATCGGCAAAAGATCTATCCGCGCGATTTTTTGTTGTTATTTTTTTTTTCGTTTTGCGCTTTCTTTTTGGTATCTTAAAATTGCGTAATTCCTTTCGAGTAAAATTTATGTAAGAAAAAAACTGATATATGTTTTATGCGGATTGTCTATCCGAGTTGTTCAGAAAGTACGAAAGCAGAACTGAAGACTACAGAAGACCGCCAGAAGAGGACTTCAAAATACCCCTTGAAGACAACAAACCTATGCTTTTCTGCAGGTTATTCTTTTGTTTCTATTGTTTTCGAGGAATTTTTCGGTTTGATTGTCCAAAACAAGATTTCTTTTACAGGCGCAAGCGCTATCAGTTCTTGAACTTCCCACGAGCTTCTTTCAAGTCATGAACGGTTTAGAAAACCTTCTGGAAGTTCTTCTGGGTGAGGAGTTGACATGAAAATTATAGAGTGAACATAGTTTTTTTTGGTTTTTGCTAAATCTTATTTGAAACAGCAGTTCATTAGTTTTCCGGTGATAGCATCCGCTCAATCGAACTTGCTTTTTCAAAAGTAAATATTCCCGGGACATCATCCGGGTCAATTTTGAGTCTGAAAACACATGTTATTCTACCCAAATTTTTTTTCGGTATTTCAACGAGTCCCTCAATAACATCGACCTTAGAGTTTTTGCAGGCTGGGATCCCGAATGAAATTAGAATCTAGTCGAAAATAGGGCATTATCACTTACATGCCGGCTCTGCGATTCTGCTGAAGATCAGTCGTCAAAGTAATCTAAATAACTAAACAAGATTTTTCAAAAATAGTTGTTTCAACCATAAAGTCGTGGTATCCATGTTAACAATTTTGCGAAACAAGGTTTCCCCACAAATTTTGTCAAATAGTTTGTTGATGTGGAAGTATTATGTTCATGTGCACTCTTTTCTCGTTTCTGCAGTAAAAACCACATAGAATGTGATATTTGTTCAATTTCTTTCACGGTTAGAGTGTGGTGAAATTTATTGGTCCCCTCTAAAGAGAAAAATCCTCTTCAGATATATTAGATGCCCAAGAGCTGCTACGTTTCTCATAGCTTTCTCAGAAAATGCACGTACAATAATAAATTATCATCACATTTCTTTTTTTTTACCGCTTTCAAAGCATAGAAAAGTATTAAATGTGATTTTGCTCCTCTTTTCAGTTGCTCAGAACTTGCCAAGATTTTGTTGTTCGAAATTCATGAAATACCTTGTAAACTTATTTCGCAGCTCATTTTAACTAGAATTTCTTTTTTTTTCAATGTACCGCTTGATTTTACAGCTGAATGTGCTGAATCGACTTAGAGTACCGTGATACTGGAAATTTTATTGCCAAAAATGAAAAGCAGTTACTCACAGCTCAATTACTCACGGAATAAACTTTACCGTTGCAAAAAATTATACGTGATTTGTATTACTGTAATAAAACTTACAAAACTTGCTAATGGTGAAAATATTCATTTTTACAATTCTCAGGTTTCAGAAAAGTGATTGGAGGCATCTACAATGCTAAGAAAAAACGCCTGTTCCGAATTTTGCTCTATACGCCTTCAAAATATGCTTTGGACAGCATGGCATGAGAAAAACGAAACAGTACGGAGTCTGAAGAGCAGTTTGTTAAGCCCTTGCAGCTTGAATTACGAATTATGACAATCTTAGGTCAGACTTCATTTTTCCAATAGCTTTTCCTTAAATCCCTTACAAAACTCCACAATGGCTTAAACTTTGTGAGTCGTGAATAGTTACTGTAATATCATTTGGGAATAGGTCGTAAGTAAAGTGCGAACTACATGAGAGTTGCCTTCACAGCTCAGCAAAAGCCACTTGTAATTTTTGAAAAATTAGAAGTGGGCTAGAGGTAAAGGGAATATGTAGTAGGCATTCTAGACTAACTCCTCGGGGCTGACCTAAGCTTACCTTGAAAGTAACAAGTGCCTGTTAAGAGTAATACTGATAAACACAAGCAATCAGAGAAAAAGACCGAAAGAGAACGAGTAATGGAGCGTTAGAATTCAACTTTTCACTTTGCAAAGTAATCTCTGCAAAGTGAAAAAAATTTCTACTTCTCCAACTTTATGCTATACTTTACCACTCTCTCGCACCGCTCGTTGTTTACGTCGTGGTTTTGGAGTGATGGAGCGTTCAACGGGATCACTTTGCAGAGAATACTTTGCAAAGTGAAAAGTTGAATTTTTTTTCTTCTTTTGAAGCGTTAAACGCTTCATAAGAAAAAAATCAAACAATCAGAAAGGTAGATTAACAGAATGCACATCCACCACTGTCTTTCATTACGATCAGAATAATCGAATTCAAGAAACTTGTTCTGATTGTGTATTCATGTAACATGAACAACAAAGTCTTGGGAAAACATGAATCATGTTTTCCCTTTTTGTTTGACCATCTATTTTACTCTTCGCATGTATTGATATGAAACTTTTAATTGAATGTATTTGCGCCACCAAAGTAAGTTTCAGAATAATTTATTCGATGAACATATCACAACGATCAAGAAACAAATGACCCACGACCTTCAATAAGATTACATATTGCCTGACATATTGCGAAAAACCGACTGATAGTTTCCCCATTTTTTTGGGTGTTGACTTGTACTTGGGATGTGCTCTTGGCAGCCATCACTTAGCTTCGGATCCATGACACTTTGTTACACGACAATTTGTTACAGGGGCTTTTGTTTTTAGTGTGTTTTAACTACTGTATGAATCGACAAAAAGTCAAGAAAGGGAGAAATTTTTTCATGCGGTTTCTTTCCTAAGCCGTACAGCCTTGTCAGCATACATTTTAAATAAGCCTAAGCGAAAAAATCTGTGAAGGGCGTGTAACAAACTGTCGTGTAACAAAGTGTCTTGTAACAAACTGTCGCGATACCCTTAGCTTCTCCAGTAAATACTCGCTTTGTATATAGACTATGTTATCCAGAGTTCTCTTGCTGAGAACCAGAGAGAGGATAACCTCAATCATCCACTAATTGTACTTTTAAAACTCTCTAAAATTATAGATAATTTAATAGCAATGTAAATTTGATTCTTTATGTATGAAAAAAAAGAAAGAAAAAACTTTTTTTAAGAGAGGAAATTCAGAATTTCGGAACTACACACAAAATTTCACAAATAATTCATGATATACACTTCAAGAGAACATTTACTCCCAAATTCACAGGCATATTACGTCATCGGAGTATAAATATCCAAACATCAAGAAAAAAATACATACTTAATTATTTTGATATTCATTCAATTTATTTGACGGACTTCTTAACTGAATTCTCATTTAACACTTTTTTCGAACTAAATAACATTGAAAAGTTTCAAATCTTCTCAGTCTATTGCGGCATATTTTATTCTCGTGTTTTTGAGAAAATTTCTTCTTAATCCAAAAAAAATTTTTCGGGTCGTATTGGGAAAAAAAGGCCGTGAAGGCCGAGGTTCGCCCAATAAGAATCAGAGAAGAAAGCATCCGACGATTCAGCACGACAACTACTCATTTAGAGTAGTAAACACGGTAGTAGAGTGTCTTCGAACGCCACAGCGAATAGGAATTGTCAAACTGGAATTTAAAACGGTCGAAAAAATTTCATCTTATACAGAACCTAATAGAGCTAATCATATAACTACGCTGCTATCAAAAAACTTTTATCATCTGGAGAATAAAACTTGGAGAAGCTAACAAATTCGTAAAGAAAAGAAAGTGTTGAAAGAGAAAAAAACAAATTGAATTACTACAGTACTTCCGGTAACACAGCTCAAGATAAGTTTCGTTCCTGAATACAGTAACCTAAGGCCCCTGTCCGCCAATCTTACCATACCTTAAGTAGATAGACTCCTCTGCCAGGATACTGATGACTTCCTGCGTACACTTCTTCATGGCAGTCTCGACGGTAGACCGGAATTATTTCATCCTGAAAATCAATTCAGCGCTCCATGCCATACAACAAAGTTCTGTCAACACAAGCCCGTTCTCCACAGTTAATGACCATAGTTAATATAAGAACTTAGGTTCTTCAAAGAAAAACTAGTTCTGTCACTTCCATTTATAGACCATAATCCATGCAATCAAATGACAAAATAAGCTGGGAGTGATGAGAATTAGCGTAAGACTCTTTCACAACATCAGCCTCAAGAATCATAATAGCCGTTATATTGGGAACCTGTTGTGGTTTGTTAGCGTCTCTCTTCCTCTCCTTTTGAGGGTCACCTCCCTCGACATCTCCTGGGACGGTACTCACCGGACGAGCGGCTTCTTCCGTTCCTTCAAGCAGTCGGTTGTCCCAATCTTAACCTCCCCCAACCCTGCTTTACTCCAACTCGCCAAACGTCGTTCTACTTCCCTCTCTTAAACAATGGAAAGCATTCCCTTTCGTGATCGGCTTAAAACTTCCTTGAACCCTAATTTACCTTCTATACATATATGTTAATTATAACACCCCTTCTTCTTCGTCTTCCTATCGTTTGAGTGGATAAAGAACGGGGTCCGCTGAATTCATTAAGATTCCCAAACTGTTTTCGAACATTCCCTATAGTTCACCAGTACTGCTCAATTCAGCGATGGAGTTCGAAATAATGACTATCTATTTTTTCCGCTCGTTACTTGAAGCTCGCTTACACAGTTGCACTAGACCTTTGGTGAATCATGTCCCTGACTGACCCTCCAAGGCTTCTTCCTCTTCGTCAGAAGACTCTGAGATGTGGACGGAGACATGTGTCGTCTCCGATATGCTCCACTCAAACAACACTCCGAACCCAATGTCATAGTGATCCGTGGCGAATTCCCAGAAGAGACAAGAGCCATCCTCATGGGTTGGCACCCGAATCTGAACCATATCATTTAAAAAATTTCACCTGGGCCTTGAAATAGCTCGATTTGATATCTTCCTAAGGTGAAAAGCCACTACACGAAGTATCATTTATGTGATTCTAACAATACTCACTCTTGTCAAGTATTGGCGTTGGGGTGTGACTGTTGCGACTACTCCAAGAAAGCAAAAGCGGTACTGACCGTAACTGTCTCTCCATGTCCCACTTTGATGATTCCCTCACTCCCCTCCTTCTTGATGTTGTCCTTGAACTGCTGGATGTCATTTCTATTCCATAGAGAGGCGGGGGCGATCGCTGGGTTCGCTGCAAACATCCAATCACTCCATCTTGAGCGAGAACCTTCTTTTCACTCGTCATCGCAGCTTTACTTCAATTCAATCAAGACTGACAATATGAAGAAGGAAGAAAGCATTCATATGCACATTCACAGTCTCGCAGCCCCGTTAGTTTCAAGTGCTAATTTAAAGAAAAAAATTTCTGGCCGAATCTGTTTTGAAGACAGAGTTTTAGTTCAAAACATTATCCGGATCTTGGATAATATCTTGTTTTATAATAAATAAGAAGAACGTGTTTGATACGCTTTCAGAACTGCTTTAAAAGTAGGAAACTGTGTACTTGCAAACAGTCGAGTCTACAGTAGCACATTACACGATCAATCAACGAAAAGCGAGAGAGCGGGCGTCATCAGCCAGTACTGAATTCTGATTACAGTAAGTGAATAAATCATGCCAGCCACAGTATGCAGTCTACGTGACTACGCTTAACCTAACACGCAAAGTCACATCTCTTGAATGCATTTTGAATCTCATCCGAAGGTCCTCTGCAGTGTTGAGAAAAGTTTAAATAACGACCATTCTCCGAGCAGAGGGGCTAAGAATAATGAGAAGGGAGCGATTCTCCACAGTCTTTACCTCTTACACTTCACAATCAGGGGTTTTTAGTGCGCAAGAAAAAGGTACAAGATGCCCCAAAATTATGTTTTCACATAAGGGTCCCCCTTAGGAATAAAAAACAGAGCCAATGCGAAAATTTTTCATTTGTTCCCCATAAGGGTCCCCCTTATGATTTGGAAAAAATTCCCGCCGACAGAAGGTCTGACATGAATATTTAACCCCTGATCACAATCCCTTCCGCTTTTCATTATTCTAAGTTGTTTTTTCGCTCGAAATTTCAACATTAACTTTCAATAAAATATATCCTGCGAATTTATAGAAAGCTTCCTTGAAACTTGATGGAAAATTTCACAGTGGTCTGATATACTTCAACAAAAAACTCAACTTTCTTTCAACTTTTTTCTCTCTTGTTTTCTATAAAACTTTTCAATATTCACGGGACACAACATAGAGACACAAAGGGGGGAGGTTGACAGCAGCAGATGTTGGTCACAACAAGAAAAAGACGGGAACACTGCACTTCTGCCGTTTCTTGTCTGACAAAAAGAATCTGGAAGCGAGATAACTCTGTGCTCTAGGACAAACAAAGCGGGGACAACATTAACCCGAGTTTGTCTGAGAGCGCGATGGACAAAATCGAGGGGGCGTGTCAACTCTTCTCACACTACAAAACAAACCCTTACAGTGACAGAAGAGTCCCATTTGTGCGTGTATGGAAGACACTTCAAATAGATCAACACTTGGTAAAACTCTTGAAACAAATACAGTAACCTTCAAGTCATTCTTTAAAATATTATTGACATTCCTATGACTCTATGTAGGAATCGCAATTTCCAGACAAAAAAGTGAATTCATTGTGATGAATCTTGGCGTGCTTCTCTAGAACCAGATAAGCAAGTGATGTGCTTGAATTGCATGAAAGATGAAGGGGCACAATGAGGTGAACTCTGAACTAATCAAGCATTTATTATAGTGAGTTATGCTCAGCAAGACACATCAAATTCATGTCAGATTTGAGACCGATTCAGTAAAAACAAAAAAGTATTTTCACGCTTGCCTTTTTACTGTTGGAAAAATCACTCACTGCGACACTACGCATTACTTTGCTCGGTATCAGCTATTTCCATAGGTCCCCTGCATTCTTGATAATTTCGGTGAAACGTCCTTTCTTTGAGTGGGGGAGTCTAGAATGATGAGGAATGTTCGGCATTGTCATTTTCCTCTGCTAGCTCCTCGTTATTTCTCCAAAGCTCATAGAGCGGTCGTTTTTTGTTGAATTTTTCTTAAAAAAACTGCAGATGACCTCTGTTCCCTAGGACCAAAAGGATCCTCAAACAACAATCCCAATGGGGGGCAAGAACCAACAACAACAATATCTCAGTTGAGCTATTCTCATTGCTAAATCACCCTCAAACATCTCAAGCAGATAAGGGGACAGAATGTCATTTTATCAGCTGATTGACTGACATGGAAGATCATCGCCCGGTTCCTCGTCTGACACATCCGAATCATCGTCTTTCTTCTTCTGCTCTTCTTCATCCACCACCTCAACTCGGGAATTCTGGTCGACAATCCTCGAACCAAGTTTTCAAGAACATAATTTTTTATAAAATCATATTTTAGTATTGGATTGAGAGAAAAAACAGCATCCTGTATAAAATCAAGTGAATGTTTGTAAAAAGTCTACAATATATAAACTTACTCGTGCTCATAGCTCACCAAGATGTGCTGGAAAAAAAACTTTACCGGGTGGGCGACCGGGCGATCCTTGTGAACAAAAGAGGAGGGGCGGTGGTCAACACAAAAAACTTTTTTCTCTCCGTTTGACCCAATCATACCCGTCCCACTTACAAACTTCCCAGTGATGGGCTTTTAGGCCGGTAAATTTTATATCCAATTCATGTATCTTCTGCTAGGTAAATCACTTATTTTTTATATCAGTAAAAAAAAATGTGTTAGCGACCGGGAGAAATTTCACAAGTTTGGTGAGCTATGCTCGTTCTCATGAAAAATTGATTCAGACTCTACAAATGAAGATTGAGACTTTACAAAGTAAGAACAAACCTTGGAAGGAGATTTTCTTCTGCTCCCATCAGTCCCTGCGTGCTCTGCTTGCTGCTGCTCGTAAACCTAGACTATTTTCATCACACTCAGAACACCACATTTATGTAGCGTGACCAAGCAACATCAAAAGTTCGTGTAAATACAACAACAAAAAAACATGAAACAAGATTTTAAAAAAGATTGCTTTATAAGTGTGTTTCAGAGTCAATATTAAAACTTATAGTGATGATCTCTCTTCTATATTTCTATTTATGAACTGCAAGTTTTATATTCATCAACTTTTTAGATTCCATTGTCATTTACTATTCTTTTTCTTATGGTCAGACAATCGCAAGTGTTAGGATACATCTTTGGGTTTTTTGAACCCACACAGAATGGGAAAACAGTAAAGTGCAAAAATTTCGGTAGGTACTAATTCAATTCTCCCAACAACACAATAATCCTCTACCCTTGTATGAATTGAATAGGAGGAACCTGCGCCATGTACTGCTGGTAGTGCTGCTCTTGCAACTGCCGTATCAGCAACTCTTGCTGCAAATAATCATCAGAGTTATAATGATACTGATAGCATACATAGACAATGAAAATCAAAAAAGCGATAAGAGTACTGATGATATGCAAAAATACTCTAGCTATATTTTTACTGCAGCATGAAGAACACAAATGAACTGTAGAAAGTGTCTCATCCGACACAACCTATGGTTTTCTCGCTCTTTTGAAGACTTTTTTTTCCAAAATCAAGCGTGAGACTGATGGCGATTTCAGAGGTAAGAATGGATAGGCTTAAATGAAGCTCAAAAATTATCATTTCAAGATCATCCTAATAAATCAACAGGGTTGAGTTTTGCAGGTGTTTTTAAACGGTAAAAAGACAGAAATAAGGGCGTTATGATTGATACTACAGAGACAAAAAAACTTACTCATTAACAAACCAATTTTGAAGCGTTAAAAGAAGCTGAGAATTAAAAGAAGGTAAAAGAAGCTAGAATGATCTTGAAATGGTAAGGAGTCTTTTATGATGATAAGGATATATCCAGGGAATTATAAAACTCGTGAGACTGTGAAACTTTTGATAGAAATTTACGAGAAAAGCTTTCATTTCATGTTGATAGTTTTTTATATAGAAATTTTTTTGATAGTTTGCGTAAATGTTTTCCTTTCTGGATAGTGAAACTAATTTTGTTTAAGTTTCAAGAATTTGTGCATAATAACAGAAGATAACAAACACACTCTCTCTCTCTCTCTTCACACCAATGTCCCCATCTAGAAATCGATTGTGATAAGAGGAAAACAAAGGATATACTCATATCACCGCCAATCCTCTGTAGAAGAGACATTATGCGTGAAAGTTTCCCGTAAATGTTCACACTTTGTCGCTTTCTTTTATATGTTCTTGTTTCTAAAGATTAGTTCATTAAAAAGCATATAGGAAGGCGGTTTGGAAGACCTATTCTCTACCAAAGTAAGCTAGCGATATTACCTCAAGTGATTCACGCATAGTTCACCAAAGGCCTAGTGTGACAGTTGAAAATTTAAAGGGAGCGACCGCTCTTCAAGCTGTGGAATCTGGAATGATGAGAAACGAGCCATAGGTAAAGAGCGGAAAAGAGATAGCTAGACATTATTCTAGAGTACGGTCAGAACAGTGCTGGTGACGGATGAGTTCACGAGAATTCTTTCCCAAGCTGTCATCAACTTCGCCGTGTGTTACACTTCGCGATAATCTCTGTTACTGAGAATGTTCAATTTTGACTTTGTTTCATTACTGGAATGTCCTCAAGACTTCATTCCATCTTTTCTACTTCAAAATCTTTCCAGTTAAAAATTTTACTCAGGCTCCAGCTTTTCAGAAAACTCTCGTCTTAAAAAAATGGAAGAGAGGGGAGGGGGGGGGTCAAGGAAGTTGAAATAGCAAAAACTTACAAAGGATTTTACACCTGTGAAGCTATCCCATTCTTCTCGGAAATTCTAAGAAAATCCATTTCATCATCCTAAGCCTCTCTCGAGTCTTGTCTCTCTCATTTTGTTAATTTTCTACGATAGACATCGATCAGAGCGAAAAACTCAGCTGACATATACACTAGTTGTGTTCCCGAATGCTCTTTGAACTGCAAAGGCGTTCTCTCTCGCTGCCCTCCTTTACACACAGCTCTGCTTCATCTCTCAGTTGTCTCTCCCCCTCTCCCTACCAACTGAAGATTTCGAGATTAGTGAGAAGGTAGCTTCTCAGTTGTCCCTTCACTATCCCTGCGCGATCCTTCACATGTCTTCATCTCACTTGCTTGTTGGTAAACTTTCAATTGTCGGGCGGCTGCCTCACATAAGTGTACGACCCAACAGTCAGAGCAAGGAATAAACTCAATCTCTCATCTTTCTCATGCTTCCGCTTTCTTTCCTATCTGCCCGTTTTCTCAATCCGAGTACTTCAGATCTTTCCGCGCATTCTATTTTGGTATCACAATAAACACGGAATTTAATCTAAGAATGTGTTATTTGATCCGGTTATTATTAGCATTTACCATCTTGCTATTCGCGTTTTGATGTTAGTTATGGTTCAAGTATCACGCTATGTTGCTTTTTCCAACAGATTTCGAGAGATCTTCTATCTCTTTTACACCATTCGATATCCACACTGCATGGAAAACATTCCACCGGATTGCCTTACTCAAATCTTCCTCAGACTTCATTTTTTGGAAAGGGTGAAGCTCGAGCGCGTTTGCAGGCTTTGGTATCATGTTCTACAGGTTCTGTCCAAGTTGTGATTCTTGTACATCAGATATTTATATGTTTTTTTTCGCTCGTAAAACCTGTGACTTCTCTAACACCAGAGGTTTTTATGAGACAGAACCAAGCATTGTCATCTGTTATACGAGAATAAAAGTATGAAGCTTGAGAAGTGAGAAAGAGATCAGAAGCTACCTATCAAAACAGCGGCCCGTCTTAATGAGCGACTGATTGATTAGAAAACGTCAGAAACCAAAATCCTTTCTCTAAAGCAGCTTCAATGGCTTCACCTATGCGCGACTTCCTTCATTGCCCTCTAAAATTGCAGAATCGATCATGTTTCTCCGACATGCAAGACCTCAACATTGCTAATTTTCTCAGCAACACTACCACCGACTACTTTCAGCAAGTCAGTTCTCGCGCTCATTGTACAAAACAAATGACATCATACAAGACTTCGGAAATGGTAGTTGCACTACCTCTTCGTAGGAAAAACTTTTAACGCACGAAGAGTACATAAAAGAACGAATCAAACTTTGCTACCGAATTTCGTTTGTATTATTTATTTAGTGTACATGTGACTGTAATCTTTCAGGAATGTCTTTCGCTAGAACCTACCATCATCGGAGTTGTTATTAGATGCGGCACCAATGTGCGGAATCTCTCTTTTGGCAATAGATGGCTCAAGGTATCCCAGAACATCATTGACTGCATCACCGAGTTAGTCAACAACACCCTTCAGAATTGTTATCTCTTTCGGCAATAGATGGCTCAAGGTATCCCAGAACATCATTGACTGCATCACCGAGTTCGTCAACAACACCCTTCAGAATTGTTATCTCTTTCGGCAATAGATGGCTCAAGGTATCCCAGAACATCATTGACTGCATCACCGAGTTAGTCAACAACACCCTTCAGAATTGTTATCTCTTTCGGCAATAGATGGCTCAAGGTATCCCAGAACATCATTGACTGCATCACCGAGTTCGTCAACAACACCCTTCAGAATTGTTATCTCTTTCGGCAATAGATGGCTCAAGGTATCCCAGAACATCATTGACTGCATCACCGAATTAGTCAACAACACCCTTCAGAATTGTTATCTCTTTCGGCAATATATGGCTCAAGGTATCCCAGAACATCATTGACTGCATCACCGAATTAGTCAACAACACCCTTCAGATTTGTTATCTCTTTCGGCAATAGATGGCTCAAGGTATCCCAGAACATCATTGACTGCATCACCGAGTTAGTCATCAACACCCTTCAGAATTGTTTTCTCTTTGGGCAATAGATGGCTCAAGGTATCCCAGAACATCATTGACTACTGCATCACCGAGTTAGTCAACAACACCCTTCAGAATTGTTATCTCTTTCAGCAATAGATGGCTCAAGGTATCCCAGAACATCATTGACTGCATCACCGAATTAGTCAACAACACCCTTCAGAATTGTTATCTCTTTCGGCAATAGATGGCTCAAGGTATCCCAGAACATCATTGACTGCATCACCGAGTTAGTCATCAACACCCTTCAGAATTGTTTTCTCTTTGGGCAATAGATGGCTCAAGGTATCCCAGAACATCATTGACTACTGCATCACCGAGTTAGTCAACAACACCCTTCAGAATTGTTATCTCTTTCAGCAATAGATGGCTCAAGGTATCCCAGAACATCATTGACTGCATCACCGAGTTAGTCATCAACACCCTTCAGAATTGTTTTCTCTTTGGGCAATAGATGGCTCCAGGTATCCCAGAACATCATTGACTGCATCACCGAGTTAGTCAACAACACCCTTCAGAATTGTTTTCTCTTTCGGCAATAGGGCTCCAGGTATCCCAGAACATCATTGACTGCATCAATGAGTTAGTCAACAACACCCTTCAGAATTGTTTTCTCTTTGGACAACAGATGGCTCCAGGTATCCCAGAACATCATTGACTGCATCACCGAGTTAGTCAACAACACCCTTCAGAATTGTTTTCTCTTTCGGCAATAGATGGCTCCAGGTATCCCAAAAACATCATTGACTGCATCAACGAGTTAGTCAACAACACCCTTCAGAATTGTTATGACCCTCTTCCCTCAATCAATCAGTTAATCGCTTCTTTTTGAAAAAAGCAGAACCGGCCCTAATGCCCTATTTTCTCCTTTCTCTGATGGGGAATAAACAAAGTCTCTACTCCTGCTAACAATTTTCATATAATCGCCGCTTGTATTTCACACACAAAACTTAATCAAATTCACCAGACTACAGTGCTTCGAACAACAACAACAAAAAATTTCCAGACATAAATTCTTTTTTTGTGGGAAGTTAGGGTAAATAATTTTCACACTTCCAGACAATTTACCCCGTTTCCTGTTCCGGAGTGAAATTAAAGACGCAAGATTACTTTTTTTTTAAAAGTAATCGACAAGAATTGTCTTTTGAAGCTTCCATTTGATAGTGAAATCAGTCATAGAAGCTTGCTACTGTTGAATCACTCTCAATGTTTCATCATTTCTTTTCATTTTTCTTTCTCTCTTTCTTACAATAAAAACTTGATATTTTTCGAAAGAAGTTTCGCAGAGAATCCGAATGGTTCTTGCAGCAATTGCGTGAGATTGACCCAAGTTGATTTCGGAGCAGTCATCTTGAACGCCGACATCTCTGAACTCCTCTTGAACATCTCCAACAACTTAAAGCACCTCTCGCTAGAAGAGACGAGTTGGGTGTGCAATGAACATGCAGAAAAGGTACTAGTACCCAAATCTCTCTCAGAAAAAAGGTCTTATTTTTGGCTCTCATACAGGTCCCTGAAACCTTAGCTTCCATGAGTGCACTGCACTCCATCAATCTCCGCTCGGCCCTCTTCAATATCGAAGCTATCACATTTCTTCCGCACTCTCTTAGGTATGAAGTTTACTCAGGAACATTTCACTTTTTTTTGCTGAGTATGCACAAAATTGGTTTCGCAGAAAGATGACGGAGAAAACAGAGCAAAGAGTAGCAAGTAAAAGCTCGAAGAGGATGGAAGGATGAAAATGTTTCAAGAGGACAAGAGAGACAAGAAAAGAAAAGAATACAGAAAATATAGGAAGAGGAAGATGAAGAGAGATGAATATGGAAGTTGGAAATAGAGAAAATTTAGAAGAAAAAACAATTGAATATTTTCATGATGATCATTTAAAAATTACATCCAGAGACTACGACAGAGAATTACTTGTTGATTAACCAGACAAAGAGATCAGAGAAACTAGAAGAACAACTTCATTGTAGAGAGATCAATATCAGTGGCGCAAAGAAATTCCCTGTGCGCGCCATGGTCAACTTCTTATGCGACCATCCGAAGCTGCGGATTCTGAGTGCCTCGCCCTGTCCCGTCATCAGCCAAGGTTACGCATGTCCTTTACTTGATATATTCCCCGAGAACTTCCCCTCTTATGTCAGTATATATGCTCCCTGAGATGAGATTCAGACAAGCCATGGGAGAACCTATAACTGTTCTCTGTTTCCCTGCTAGCGGCGTTGCAGCGGTGGAAACTCGCCCATTCGGGCCCGTTCTTATTTCATCTATTACAAACAACATCTGCAGAGATAATAGACGCACTTTCTGCTCTGAGCTGCCTCGAGACGCTGGAGTTGGGTTTCATTGACGATCGCAATCTTGACCTCGTCCCTCTTGCTGCTCTCACACACCTAGACACGCTGCGATTTCAAGTTAGAAATCGATGAAGACGCCGCGATCCAAAGAATGTATTATCATTCAATATCATTCACTAAGTGACCAAAGCTTTCAATCAGCTTCACTTGGAAACGCTATGATATTCCATCAGAAACAATCGCAAAAACTTTGAATCATAGCTCCCTGGAAACCCTTTCGCGTTGCTTCCAGAACGTGCAGTGCCTGACTGAGCATTCCCTACTTCTGCTGCTCACTTCGCTTTCTCGGCTGCACGTCCTTTCCCTGCAGCGCTGCAGCCGGATCAGGGACTACTCCAGTGTCGGCTTCTGCGACCAACTTTCCTCCCTCACAATTACCAACACCCACGAGGTCAAATCTTCTTTTTTTCAAGAACCCTCGTTCCTCATCCAGATTCTTTTTTTTTTCAGTTATGCGACGACGATCTCCTGCTAATCAGAGCTCCTTGCTCTCTAAGCTACATCAACTTCTCTCATTGTTCTAATGTAACTTCCACTGGAATGATACACCTACTTCTCAATTTTCAAATACACGAGGTTCTTTTACAGAAGAATTTACGTCATTGGAAACATTTTTGACTAGAAAAAAGAGAACAACTGGCAGCAAAACAATTAATGGTGATGGGATACGGGAAAGATGTAAAGTTCGAGCATCAATTGAATGAAATAATGAGTTCCTCCCCCCCCTCTCAGCTGAATCTTCTTAATTGCGTCAGCATCACGGATGACACTCTCCACATGATCACGCGGACTCAAAATGAGATTACTCATATCTGCATTCAAGGATGCACAAGGATAACCAGGTTAGCATCCAGACTAATGCTCTTCTTACTGATGATACCTCTAGACTTTAGGCTAATTCGGTTAGCGGATATTCAGACTCCCACCTTTGTGATATGAAACCTTCAGAACCCCAATAATTAGTCTAACTTCCCTTTTCCTTCCCCAAGTCTCTTTCTTCATCCAATGAGACCACCAGGTTGTTTTCCCCACCCGCAGGGAGAACGTCTACATCGAAATCATTAATCATGAGGGAATGACAGACCTTTGAGAGAGCGCGAGAGCGTGTGATGTGAAAGAGAGGATGCAGACGATCAAAGCATTTTCATCTTTAGCTTTCTTGGATAGCGCATAGATTCAACCTGCTGTGCGGGTTCAAGGAACACTCTGGAGACCACCCGACCCCAAAGACGTTCTTTTTCTTTGCAGCAAAGGGGTAGCCACCCTGGGCTTTCTGAGGAATCTACGCATGCTTCGGCAATTAGACGTCTCGCGTAATCGGGAAGTGGACGACTTTGCCGTTCTATCGCTGCACAATGCTCTCTCACTCGCGTGGCGGAGGGCGCCCTGTCTCTCCTCATCAGACTCCCAGTGTGACAAGATGACAAGGGAGCACTCTTCCGCCAATGTACAGGCATGTATATTTTTACCTCTCTCTCTCTCCTTTTTTGCTTTCTCAATCATCCACTTCAATATTCGTTGCTATCAAAAACACTTTAATTTCAAACAAATATTGCTAAAGCTGAATCAATGATTCATCGAACAGAAAGACGGAATATATTAAAAACTCCTAAGTGAAGAGTATCTATGACAACCAAGAGATACTGAAACGCTCCTCCTCCTTCTAATGATGAAAAGAGCATGCAGGGGTGGAAATGCAGCAAAGAAAAAAACGCACGGAAATCGAGCGAAACAATTCCACAAAGAGCCAAGAAGCTGAACATCTTCACCGCCATCCTCACAAAGAGCCAAGAAGCTGAACATCTTCACCGCCATCCTCACAAAGAGCCAAGAAGCTGAACATCTTCACCGCCATCCTCACAAAGAGCCAAGAAGCTGAACATCTTCACCGCCATCCTCACAATTCATCGAGAGCTTTTCAGAGCAACATTTAACGAGAATGAAGAAATGAGACTGGCAGCAATTACAAGGAGAAGAATGAGATAGAGAAGTGGGCGAATACAAAAGTAAACTTAGATGAAAGAAAAAAAGAGAAAAACTTAGCATTAAAAAATTGAATGTAAAAAGAGGAGAAATAGAAAGCAGAATGTATTAATAAGAAATAAGAGGAGGAAAAATAATAGGGAAGTGTGACGGGGAGCAGAAAATGAGAACTTTTGAGATGAAAAAAAATAGTATATAAGGAAAGAATAAGAACGTGCAACACGTAACCACGGATGAAAGGAAACACAAGTAATTCCAATCCAATATAATTTCTCCTTTCTCAGCATTTGCCCTGAATATTCCTTCACATCATGTTCTAATAACAAGACGGAAAAAAGGGAAATAGGGAGAACAGATGGCAGAAACATATCCTTTTCACACTTAAAATGTCAATATTTTTATCACTATTCGACAAAATATTGACAAGTTTCTATTTCCAGCCTCTAACTCTCATCGTCACGCGAACGAGCGTCTCTCAAGCAGTGGAAGAGAATGTGGGCGACCTTATACAGCTCGCCTACTAAATATAAGTCATCAGCACTGTTGAAAACCTTGAGATAATGAAACAACGGTTCTTGAAGCAGGAGAGTCTAGAATAATGAGAAGCTCTCACGTCTTTAGCTTTCACCTCTCGTATGCTTCACACTTTTCCAGACTCTTGTGCTCGAAGAGCGCTAGTTTTTTTAAAAACCCTTGGACAATTGAAGGAAACTTTTGTTGATAGAAACCTACAAATCATCTCATTGCTGTATCAACATCTTCTTCTCAACTGGTAAATCATTGCTGACAGGTACCTAATAATATTAAAGAAGAAAATAGGGTAAATTAATGAATAGCGTCAATGGCAATATGGTTAGCAAAGTGCATTGTTATTTACGGCATCTCTCATCGATATAAAGAGTGTCACAGTGATTCACTCTTATACATATATGCTCTAACATGTTATTTTGAGACTTTTGATACAGTACACATTAATCGGATAAAATTTTTTCTTGTTCTACACCGCATCCTCGGTCATTATATGACTAATTGTTCTTCTTATTTTTTACACATTAATTTCAGATGCGTTGCCCTATAAATTATATTTCTTTTTCATTTCAAACAGATACAAGTAATCATAGGATTTAAAAATCACAGGAAAAAGTGAATAAAAAAAAGCTTTTTTCTCTCTATAATTTATACTTCGCTCGGAGCTCATAGAAGGGTAAGCAAGAAAAAAAGTGAAATCGGACACCCCAAAGAAATCGATTTTTGAAAAGATCGAAAAGGTTCATCAAGAATCTCAATGTCCTAAGTTTAAATATTACACACTTTCCATTCAAACTGAGAGTGAGACGCCAATAAAGGCGGGGCGAGAATAATGAGAAGGCGAGTCAGAGAAAGACTCGGTCAAAAGAAGCGAGAGAATGAGGAGCGTGGAGTGAGAACAAACCATAAATTAACTTGAGGAAGGTTAGGGCAGAAAACATCAACAAAAAACGTCTTTTCTCTTGATGACCTATGGTCCTATAGCCAGACGAGGAGACCTGAAGGCAGTGTCCTCCTACTTGCAAGATGACCTATGGTCCTATAGCCAGACGAGGAGACCTGAAGGCAATGTCCTCCTACTTGATGACCTATGGTCCTATAGCCAGACGAGGAGACCTGAAGGCAATGTCCTCCTACTTGAAAGATGACCTATGGTCCTATAGCCAGACGAGGAGACCTGAAGGCAATGTCCTCCTACTTGCAAGATGACCTATGGTCCTATAGCCAGACGAGGAGACCTGAAGGCAATGTCCTCCTACTTGCAAGATGACCTATGGTCCTATAGCCAGACGAGGAGACCTGAAGGCAATGTCCTCCTACTTGCAAGATGACCTATGGTCCTATAGCCAGACGAGGAGACCTGAAGGCAATGTCCTCCTACTTGCAAGATGACCTATGGTCCTATAGCCAGACGAGGAGACCTGAAGGCAATGTCCTCCTACTTGCAAGATGACCTATGGTCCTATGGCCAGACGAGGAGACCTGAAGGCAATGTCCTCCTACTTGATGACCTATGGTCCTATAGCCAGACGAGGAGACCTGAAGGCAATGTCCTCCTACTTGCAAGATGACCTATGGTCCTATAGCCAGACGAGGAGACCTGAAGGCAATGTCCTCCTACTTGCAAGATGACCTATGGTCCTATAGCCAGACGAGGAGACCTGAAGGCAATGTCCTCCTACTTGCAAGATGACCTATGGTCCTATGGCCAGACGAGGAGACCTGAAGGCAATGTCCTCCTACTTGCAAGATGACCTATGGTCCTATAGCCAGACGAGGAGACCTGAAGGCAATGTCCTCCTACTTGCAAGATGACCTATGGTCCTATGGCCAGACGAGGAGACCTGAAGGCAATGTCCTCCTACTTGCAAGATGACCTATGGTCCTATGGCCAGACGAGGAGACCTGAAGGCAGTGTCCTCCTACTTGCAAGAAAATAAACAACTTTCTATGTTCTCACTGCACAAAAAAAGAAATCAAGTTGACATTTTTTATCTACACAAAGGATACGAGAAAGAAGAGAGAAGAACTCATCAAGTTTAACCGTTGCACTTTTTTATTCGTTCAGCTTTTCATAATTGACCGCTTTTCAATCAACATCAATTTTTCGAAACTAATACATATGGAGACTTATTTGCCTATTGAAATAATAATAATAATAATAATAATAATAATAATAATAATAATAATAATAATAATAATAATAATAATAATAATGTTTTTCGTGCTTGTTCCCGCCTCGCTGCAGTGTAAACGCTCCTCTGAGATGCAGGACACAGCTATCCAGGTAGAAACAGTGGCTGCCCGCCTCGCTGCAGTGTAAACGCTCCTCTGAGATGCAGGACAGAGCTATCCAGCTAGAAACAGTGGCTGTCCGCCTCGCTGCAGTGTAAACACTCCTCTGAGATGCAGGACAGAGCTATCCAGGTAGAAACAGTGGCTGCCCGCCTCGCTGCAGTGTAAACGCTCCTCTGAGATGCAGGACAGAGCTATCCAGGTAGAAACAGTGGCTGCCCGCCTCGCTGCAGTGTAAACGCTCTTCTGAGATGCAGGACAGAGCTATCCAGGTAGAAACAGTGGCTGCCCGCCTCGCTGCAGTGTAAACGCTCCTCTGAGATGCAGGACAGAGCTATCCAGCTAGAAACAGTGGCTGTCCACCTCGCTGCAGTGTAAACACTCCTCTGAGATGCAGTACAGAGCTATCCAGGTAGAAACAGTGGCTGCCCGCCTCGCTGCAGTGTAAACGCTCCTCTGAGATGCAGGACAGAGCTATCCAGCTAGAAACAGTGGCTGTCCACCTCGCTGCAGTGTAAACACTCCTCTGAGATGCAGGACACAGCTATCCAGGTAGAAACAGTGGCTGCCCGCCTCGCTGCAGTGTAAACGCTCCTCTGAGATGCAGGACAGAGCTATCCAGGTAGAAACAGTGGCTGCCCGCCTCGCTGCAGTGTAAACACTCCTCTGAGATGAAGGACAGAGCTATCCAGGTAGAAACAGTGGCTGCTTGCAATATCACTTCTAGTGTGAGTAGCAGCAGTGGGAAGAGTCGGATTCTCGTCGGAGAACTACCAACATTTCTTAACCCCCTTAGTTTGGGTGGATCTGTCCGGGATGGGAGTCGAACTCGGAACTCTGCACAATAGTCAAACAAACAATCATTATGCCAAGCCCGGACTATTAGAAAATGGGTGATTATTCTATTAATTCCTCAAAGCTTGTTCAAATTAGAATTTAAATAGCATCCGGACAAACTTTGGAGGAGCATACATGTACGCGCTTAAAATGATCTTCCCTTTCTTCTGTTTTCGTTCCAATTCCGTTCTCCTACTATTACCTTTCAATCCTCTCTAGCTCTTCACAACCCGCGTGGCGCGTACAAACATGGTCAAAATACCGGTCACATTCATAGTTTACCAATAGCCTAGTTTGAAAGCAGAAAATTGAAAAGAACGTCCGCGCGTCGAGCGGGGGAGTCTGGAATAATCACAAGTGAGCTAAAGGTAAACAGCATAGACGGGTGAGCTAGTCATTATTCCAGACTCCATCGCTCGAAGAACGGTCGTTTTTCAAAATTCTCAATAGTGATGGTGAATATGACCTATATATGAATATGAAGTTCTCAATAGTGATGGTGAATATGTCACATTCAGGGGTTAACTGCGACCGGAAAAATCTATATTTCAGGGGTTAAATGCGACCGGACAACATGTTTCCCCAAAAGGAATTAAAAATGCTTTATGGAAGACATTTCGCTTTTAGAACATCGGAAGAAGTTTACACAGAAAAAATTCATTTCGTTATCTTGTTGTTGTCTACATGTCATAAAATAGGTTAAGCTTTTAGAACTATTTTTGAACGGTTTCGGCGCGGACATGCATTTGAAGACCAGATTTTTTCCCAGTTTTTTTTACATTTGCTTAAGTTTATTGATGTTCAACAGATGCCTAGCACGTTTAAGCGCCTTTCTAAACTCTTCTGGAAGCTCTTTAAAAGGACAATTTGCACAATTTTTTCCTCCTTTCCCCGTGACCGGTAACCGGCACGGACATGCATGTGGAGCGGAGGAATTTATCTTTTTTTTCTAATGTTCGAATCGCTTGACCAACTCTTTAGGAAAACATAGCACCTTTGAGCTAAATTTGGAACTTTGTTTGGAAGTCTGAATTCCTCTTGTTGTTGTTGTCTTGCCCATAGGTCCTGTCGAGGGGAGTCCTTTTGGGATAGGTTGGTGTTGAGGATCCTTTTGAGTCCGGAGAGATTTTCTCCGTCTACACTCGCACCGCAGTCGGCGATCCTCTTGGCGAGACCCATTCGTTAACCAGAGAAGGGCAAGAGGTTATTTTAATGGCGCCTCGACTCGCCATTGAAAAGTATAGCGGAGTATCGGCTGATGTTTTGTCCGGTGGCATGCCCAAACCGGTCCGGCATCGCCCTCCTTTGACGAGCTATACTACCCAGTTTTGGTCCGCGGCGGGATTTCTCCCGCTACCTCCCAGCACGAATTCTTCGTAGGGAGGCGTCCCTCTATCCGCCACCTGAGGTCGCGCTCGATTCTGGACTGGATAATCCGGCTCCATCCGTGACAGGCTCTTAAGGCTGTAGAGTCACGAATGGCCACTGTTGCCAGTGTGTTTCGAGCTGAATTCCTCTTCCCCTGGAGTAATACTTTTAATGGGCTACCGTGCCTTCAAACAGAGTACAGCGCGGAATTACAAGCCAACTCTTCCACTTTTCAAGATAAGCGGGTAAAAATGAAGAAGATAATCTCGCGTTAAAAAATTTTCGCTATATAATTCATGTTTCTATGAAAAAAGAAGGGTTTTTTTGCATTTTCGTAATTCAGTTATGTATTTCTTTATTTATGTAGAACCGTTCTTTATTTAACCCTTAGTCACATCAAAATCCTGGCCCGAGAACGAAAATGCCTCACCTGTTGCGGTTGAGCAGGCAGTTGTTCTTGTGCGTACGCGAGGAACTGATGATAGGTTTGAGCATTGAGAGCTTCTTGGATTTGCTTCCTGTAAAAGGAATTTTTTTACAAAATTTACCACAAGTCGGCTATGTCTCCGGTGGCTAGGGATTAATGCCTCAGGTGGCTAAGGGATTGCTACAAAGAACGTGATTGGGTTTAGAGACATACAAATATAATAGGTGAGACAAAAGTTACAGAAGGCCAGAGGCAGAAAGAGAGAAACAGAGATAATAAAAATGATACCAGACGAGAACTCTATGTGGGAATAGCCATAGAAACCTCTGAGCGTCAACAAGTTGCCAGTCGATAGCAGGGATTGGTTGACCTCTCATCTCCCTATCGCCTCCGTTTGAGATACCAACTCGCTCCTCGAGCCTGTAATCCTCAAACGACCTACTTACTCATTACACATAGTATTAACTGAAAAATGCACCAGAAAACAAATATATAATTCATTTGTGCGGAATGAGAGCGCACCTCGGAAGCGGCTGCAGTTGTTCCTGTACAAACTGCTTGAAGGGCGGGCAGACACGATCGAGGAGGAAGACGAAGGAAGCCATTGCTCCGTTCCTTGACAGATCACCCAATTCTTTCCACGCTTTCCTGAAACACATCTTTCGTCAAGGACATGGTAAAGAGAGAAAACAATTAGTCGTTTGTCACCATAAACACTTGGAAATTGCTTGCAATTCCACAGTCCGTTGCTTTTTGACTGCCAAGTATGTAGTATGTATTATCAAGACAACCCTTCCCCCTTTCACAAGTTTTAATAAAGAAAAGAATATGAATTGATTGAATTATAGACATGATAAAAGAAGGAAACATCAAGATGCTGAGACTCTCGCATATACTCACAAATCTCCGGCATGCTAATGAACCTAATTCTCTCATCTCAATATGCTTTGCGAATCAGTATTGACGCTTCCACATCCATGCTTTTCGACTTTTTTGTTATAGTTCTGCGAACGTCAACGGCAAAACACGAGAGTTCTAGTCAACACTCCACGACTTTCACTTTATATGGTAAGGCAACCTACAATCTTACAACTTAAAAAAAGTTTTTCACTCTTTCTTTATAAATTTGCGATTAAATATATCTGAATCCCTGTCATGAATGGGTTTGTACATGCGAGAATCCCCACTGTTACTCACTTCATAAGATAATACTTCTTATTTCCATTTTTAAGGAATTGAAACATCAAATACACAATTGCTCTTCGTTAACCGAGATTTGTATGACAAAATAAATATCTATTCATCTAGTTAACGTTAGTTCACCGAAACAAACTTTCAGCTGTTTTTCAGTCAAAATAGAATAAACCCAGAGGCTCATTTTTCATCTTCAGGTTGGCTTATCTCTTGTATCAAAATTGATTATTATAGAGATGAAAAGCTAGCAGAGCCTGTTTCTCCAAGAAATTCGATGTAATCATTAGCTCGCTCACTAGAGATACGGTTAAAATTTCTGTTGAGGGGCTATACGCAGTGAAATTATGTTTCTACTGCCAAAAGCTGCCACTGAATAAAGACTTTTAAAGATCCTTCAGAACAGAAAGAGGCCCTTCATGACTGATAAATATTCGCGACCGTTCGCAACAAGGCATTAAACCCGTCCTAATATTTTATCAATAATTCTCAAAAAAAGGCTAAGAAGTCCTAAGGAAAAGAAGATTCGAATCCGATAAAAGGTCATCGCAAAAGTATGAATCTACTAGACAGAGCTAGCGACCATGTCAGAAAATTCCTTCTATCACTAAATAACTTTTGAGCAACTCTATCTTTTTCCCTCTTTCTCTCACACTCTCTCTCTTTTTCTCACACTCTCTTTCTCTCTTTCTCTCTCTCCTTATCCTACTCCCTAGAAAATATAAAAAGAAGAGAGGAGCAAATCTAATATTACGAGGAGCAGTGAATTCAGAGTTTGGGCAGAAAGTGTAGAAGAGACACTGCCCTGAAGAGTCTTCTCCCTAAAATACTTAGATGACACAACAAGTAATAAGAAAACGTGACAAGTAGAGTCGATTCAGCATTAACAATTGAATCAGTCGTCGATCTAGCTTTTCTTTCTCTCTTTCTCCGTTGTGTGCGCAGCAGAACTATAACTCCAGAGGCGCATTTAAAGGGGCATCTTCGCAATATATTCCTCCCAAAAATGTAGAAAAAAACGCTCCAGAACGAGAAGAAAATGTTTCAAAAGCAATTTTGGGAAGCGAACTGTCTCACTGACATTCTTGAAAATCGAGTCGAATCTCCATCTCAAATGGGAATTCGGGAAGGGGGATCTGGTTTCGGTTTCGGGATTAGCAATACGAGAACTTAGTCCTGGATAAGTTGAAGGGAGCATTGCAATGGCGGAGAGAATACACATATGCTCTTTGCTGGGTCATACTACTAATCGATATCTTTTAACTCATATATTAATACTTCAATGAATGAAATTAGAAACACATCGCTCCTTTGTTTGTGTAAACAAGTACTCATCCGATGCTTGACATCAGCAACGGAAGCTCTTTTCTACAGCCGTCAAGTTCTTGATTCCAACCCATAACCAGGTACGCATTATTACAGCTCTCTCTCTATCTATATCTCACTTTCACTCATTTCACTCTCTATCTGCCTCTCCGCCTTTCTCTGTCTCTCATCTTCTTTAGCTATCTCTCTCTCTCTCTCTCTTTCTTTTCCCACATGCTCTTGTTCTCAGTAATATTGGGAGGACTGGAAGCTAGCTATTCAATCACTCAAGGAACATGGAACAAATGTCATTCCCAACAAAACAAACTAAAAACCTGATATACCTTAGCCCCAATACTTCCTAGCCCTTCCCTAGCCCTTCCCTAGCCCTTCCCTAGCCCCAATACCTCAAAGTCGGTGGGAAGGTGTAAACTCACTCAGCCCTACTACCGTGATTGCCGGAATCACGACGTTCTGAGTGAGGCTAAAATTGGGCCCCCTTTGGACGAGTCCACTTCCGGCAGTGGTTCTATCCGCCAGTTGGCCAGGCGGAGAGGGGTTAGTCCAGGCCACACGAGTCGAGGCGTCTTTTCGATTAATCTTCTGCTTTTCTACGGTCAAGGATTAGCAGGAACTCCCGACAAACACGTTCCGCGATGCCAGGCTGGATTGACCATCCACTCAACAGGCCGATCGCATGAATACCCTTGTTGTAAACCATGGCTTCAAGTTCTTCAAGATATATCACCAAAGCTAGGGCGTCCCCCGGAAGCGACGCGGTCTTACCTTGTCCGCTAGGACCGTCAAATATGCGAGGACAGGCAGCTACCCATGGGCGGGGTATGTCTGCGCGGCGTACAGCCCAAATTCGCCTCGTCACATTGAATGTTGGAACACTGACGGGACGCAGTAGAGAGCTGGCCGCAATGCTAGAAGCAAGAAGGGTTGACATTGCTGCTGTACAGGAAACGAAATGGAGAGGAAGCAAGTCGAAGCCGATAGGAGACGGATACAAGCTGATATACCATGGCACGTCATCAACAAGAAATGGTGTTGGCATTATCCTCTCCTCGAAAATTGCTGATGATGTAACCGAAGTCATTCGCTCTACAGATCGAGTCATGGCCGTCCGAATTTCTTCGTCCAACAATCACTTCCTTGTCGTCTCAGCATATGCACCTCAACAAGGATGTAGCGACGCTGATAAGGAGGACTTCTACGACTCTCTAGAGGAAGTTATCAAAGTCCGAGAGTCTCATGAAGACATCTTAATCGGCGGAGATTTTAACGCTCACATCGGTTCAGATCGACAGGGTCGTGAGAGAGAACATGGAGGACATGGAATCGGAACGATCAATGCTGAGGGTCAACGGCTACTTGACTTCTGTGCTCGATGCGATCTAGCAGTCGTGAACTCCTTTTTCAAAAAGAGACGATCTCACGGACTCACATACGAGAGCGGAAGAAATCAGAGTCAAATTGACTTTTGGTTAATCCTGAGAGCAAAGCTGCGGAACGCGAAAGATGCAAAGGTCATTCCATCAGACCATGTTGCATCTCAGCACCACCCTCTCTTTATGGACTACAGCGTATTGAAGTCGAAGAAACAGCCTTCTCGTAATCCTGAATGCACACGTGTCAAATGGTGGCGCTCGACTGGGAAAGCAGAACATCTCTCTCTCATGCACATCATCCATCGCAATCTACTCCCTCCTGCACTCTACAAGCAGTTTCCAGAGGACATAAATGAACATTGGAAGCTTCTTGAAGACAGCATCAGAGCACCCGCCGCAAGCATCCTCGGAAAGACGAAACCCGGAAAGCCAAGAATCGAGAAAGACACCTGGTTTTTCACCTCCGAAGTTCAGGATGCGATCAAGGCGAAAAAGAATGCCTACAAGAGATGGAGGACGTCAAATGAGGCTGACGACCGCGCTGCATACAGCTCAGCCAAGAAAGCCGCCAAAAGAGCTGTCGCAGTTTCAAAAGCCTCCTACTTCCGCGATCTCTATGAGAAGATGAACCAACCAGGAGGCGATAAAGCCATCTATCGGCTTGCCAAGGCTCGACACCGCAACACCTTGGACATCCAGAGAGCAGCCACGATAAGGGACAAACAAGGGAAGCTCGTCACTGACCCTTTAAAAGTCAGAAACAGGTGGCGCGAACATTTCGAAGAAATGAGCGGCCAAGAGTTTGAGCACCCTCCCATCCCTACTTCCCACGCCATACAAGGACCCGTTCCAACCATCACGGCCGAGGAAGTGAAGAAGGCACTCTCTAAGATGAAGACTGGGAAAGCGGCTGGACCGGACGACATAGCCACCGAAGCCTGGAAACTTGCGGGTGATGTTGGACTAGCACATCTCGTGCAGCTGTTCAACACCATCGTAAAGCAAGGCCAAATTCCACATATCTGGCGCTACTCCACGACCGTTCCAGTCTTCAAAGGAAAAGGCGATGCCAGAGTGTGCAGCAACTACCGTCCAATACGCCTTCTCAACCACACTATGAAGATATTTGAGAGGATACTGGATTCACGCATACGAGATATCGTCGATATTCCAGCTCAGCAATGCGGGTTTGTGAACGGAAGAGGCACAACAGATGCAATATTTGCACTCCGTTTACTCGTCGAGAAGCACGCAGAGAAAAGATCACCTCTCCATCTGACCTACCTCGATTTGGAAAAGGCGTTCGACAGAGTCCCCCATGATCTTATTTCATATGCATTGCGCGATCATCATGTTCCTGAAGAGTACATTCGATGGACAATGGCGATGTACGATGATTCAAAGAGTACTGTCAGAACTCCGGTCGGCATCACAGAGCCATTCGCAGTAAACGTTGGAGTGCACCAAGGGAGTGCTTTGTCTCCCCTTCTCTTCATTTTGGTTATGGATACCGTCACGCGTCCTCTACTGACTCCGGCTCCGTCAACCATCGCATACGCCGACGACATTCTCCTTGCTGCTCCTACACGTGCCGAAATCGAGAAACGCACCCAAGAATGGAATGACGCTCTTAGTAGGCATGGCTTACGCCTCAACATCAAGAAGACCGAGTACCAGGAAATCGGAGTGCAAACGACAGGAACTGTTCACATCAGCGGTGAACCGCTCCCGAAGACCTCCGAATTCAAGTACCTTGGTTCTGTCATCTCCTCAGACACGTCAACAAATGCAGCGGCACGCCAAAGAGTAAATGCAGCTTGGATGAAATGGAGAGAAGCTGCAGGTGTCCTCTGTGATAGGAATATCACAGCTGGCATACGCGGAAAGATGTATAAAACAGCAATCCGTCCCGTGCTTCTCTATTCGACGGAGACCTGGCCTACAACGCGTATAACCGAGAACATTATCCACACGAATGAGATGAAAATGTTACGCTGGACACTAGGACTGACTCGCCTAGATTGTGTGCGTAACACGATTGTGAGAGGGAGACTCGGCGTTGCCCCAATACAAGACAAGATGCGAGAAGGGAGAGTTAGATGGTATGGACACGTGATGCGAAGAGACGCGACCAACATCGCAAGACACGCCCTTGACATGGAAGTACCAGGCAAACGCCCTCGAGGCAAACCGAAGACAAGATATATGGATACGCTCAACCAAGACCTGCGCCTTGCAAGACTCCACTCGGAAGACGCAACGGACAGATGTTTCTGGAGAGCTAGAAGCCGTACAGCGGACCCTACTCCGACCTCGGCCGGCGCGGGACAACGCTAAGAAGAAGAAGAAGAATACCGTATTAAGACTAATTTGAAAGGACAAACTTTGCGAAAGACACATAAACAGAGAGAAAGAGTAAAATTGTTTGTGTAAACAAGTATTGTTTGAGTAATCAAATACTCATCCGATGCTTGACATCAGCGACAGAAGCTCTTTTCTACAGCGGTCAATTTCTCGATTTACAATTATTACAGCTCTCTCTCTCTATATCTCTATCTTACTTTCACTCAATCCACTCTCTATATGCCTCTCCGCCTTTCTCTGTCTCTCATCTTCTTTAGTTATCTCTCTCTCTCTTTCTTTTCCCACACGCTCTTATTCTCAAAAATTTTGGGAGGACTGGAAGCTAGTTAGTCAATCACTTAAGGAACACGGAAGAATGCCATTCCCGTCGAAAACACACAAAAACCTGATATACCGTATTAAGACTAATTTCAAAGAACAATTTCTGCAAAAGACACATAAACAGAGAGAAATAGTAATATGGAGAGAGAGTATGAGTAAAAGAGAGTGTAAAATGGAAAACCAAGTAGCTCATATAACCTCATTAAAGATTGATAGAGAATGCGGATACACTTTGAAATAAACCTTTTTTAAGAGTGAGCAAAAAAGTGGAGAAACTTAGAATGCAAAAGAAACCACAAAATCCCCAAGAGAAATACTGCCACAAGGCAGATTTTCGTTGCCTTCCGCATTAATTCTGTCCCCTTATCACTTGTCTCTCTCTCTCCTTTTCTCCCTTTCTCTCTCGAGGGAAAAGAATATCCTTGCGAGAGGGAGGCCAGACTAAGCAGGGGCTTCAAGAGTTCACATGCAGAAGATGAGTCTCATCGTCCCATTCTTAACTTTCCTTTCATTTTCCACTGATTAGCATATTTCAACAGATAGATTAGAGATTAAGTAGAAACTCATTAAAATAGGAGGAAATTGTTCCTAGGTATTCTTACTGTTTCGATGGAGAGTGTGGGAAATGGTGGGTACTTCTTAACCAACTAAGGAGTCTTTCTTGGCAAGTCAAGTCAGTCCTTCTTCTAAAGACTTCTGAAAATCTCGCTGGCACAATGAGAGCTTAGAGGTACTTCAGAATCAAACGACCTCTGTAAAATGAGGTGAGAAGGGGGAAAGTTGAAGAGAAACAGAGAAACCGAGTGATTACAAGGCATGAACAAGCGAAGGTGTACAAGAGAATGGGAATTGGTAGAGGAAGAAAAAGAATCAAATTATTTTTTAAACGGACAGAGACATAACGAAAGACAAAGAGAGAAAGAGAATTGAAGAGATAGAAAAAAGTGAGAAATAAGTAGAAAGAGAGAGAGAGAAGAAAGAGAGAGACGAGGTGCAAAAAGAAAGAGAGATAGTGATAGATGGATAACGAGAGAGCAATAGTGCAAGGTAATGTAAGTACGGCTTCTCTTGTTCAACAAAAAAAGGGGGAAGAGGCAGAGAGAAAGGAAGCATGGAAGAGTCTCTCTCTGGAAGCAGTAATGAAGCATCACTGAAAACAAGGAACAAGTCCAAAGAAAGGAGGCTCACCCAGGGAAGGAAACCAAGGAGGCTCACCCAGGGAAGGAAACCAACTGCTGTGAAGTTGAGAATGTCAACCCATTACTGATTCTGTCATGCAATTTGCTGCTGGTTAAAATAGAAAAAACTGAGCGATCAGCTAGACTCATTTAATTTCACCTAAAGAAAGAACTTACTAGTAGATCAATAAAAATTATCCAACTCACTTTTACACCCTAACAGGCATTTAAACCACTGAGTCAACCTCAAACGAAAGCTTTTACGACCCCCTGTCAAATGATGAAACAGTCGAAACCTATCATAAAAATAAAAACAAAAAACACCCTAACTCACTCATCATGTATATAATAAACATCGAACAGGCTTCTTTATGTCAGATCTCACTTAGGACTGGAATGATACTCCCAACATACTATGAACATTCGACTCAATTCAATCATAAAGCACGTTTACTCGAAACACACTGGCAACAGTGGCCATTCGTGACTCTACAGCCTTAAGAGCCTGTCACGGATGGAGCCGGATTATCCAGTCCAGAATCGAGCGCGACCTCAGGTGGCGGATAGAGGGACGCCTCCCTACGAAGAATTCGTGCTGGGAGGTAGCGGGAGAAATCCCGCCGCGGACCAAAACTGGGTAGTATAGCTCGTCAAAGGAGGGCGATGCCGGACCGGTTTGGGCATGCCACCGGACAAAACATCAGCCGATACTCCGCTATACTTTTCAATGGCGAGTCGAGGCGCCATTAAAATAACCTCTTACCCTTCTCTGGTTAACGAATGGGTCTCGCCAAGAGGATCGCCGACTGCGGTGCGAGTGTAGACGGAGAAAATCTCTCCGGACTCAAAAGGATCCTCAACACCAACCTATCCCAAAAGGACTCCCCTCGACAGGACCTATGGGCAAGACGACAACAACAACATAAAGCACGTTTCTTCTGCATGCAACCAACCCATTTGCAGAGCGAATTTAAATAAACAGGCGAGAAAAACCCATAAAAGGATATCAGAAAATATAGGGAAAGACGGTTACGGGAACCGGAAGGGAGATTAGACAACAATCCTATTGTGTGGCTTCTTTCTTATCGCTTGATGAGGGGGAGAGAAGAGCGAAGGGCTGGAGTGTGAACAAAGCTCCGCGGACACCCATATAGGATTAGTTGGGTAAGCCAGGGGCTCTACTTCCAACTGAGGCGTCAACCACACAAAGACGAGAACACTGACGAGTTATTGGCAAAATTCAACTCTTACACCAGGACTGACTCTCTTCATCTTTCTTACTCTCTTTATTCGTTCTAATGGTCTCTTTCCTCGTTTGCGGATTTCCTTGCTTTCAATTACTGCTTTCCGCTTCTTTTATTCGACATCATTCATCGTGAGAAATGGCGCTCGAATTACTAGGAGCATCTTCTTTTGAATGTTCCCGCATCGAAAAACAACATTTTCTGTTTTTCTCTCTATTGAAGTTCTGCGGTAAGATGATTTTGAAAATTAACTCCAAAATGCGTTTATTGAAAAACAGTTTGTTATTTTAAAAAAAAATTTATTCAAAGGACAAGAGCTTGTACAGCAATAAAATAGATCATAGTTTTTCGCTTATAATGAAAAAGAGTTAACTTTGAATTTTTACTTTTCGAAAAGCTTGGAAACCGAAAAGATATCGAATTATTTTATTCTTCAACTTCACTCTACTTATAAGTGACAAAATGATCTCAGTCATAGCTGATGAGAATTCTGAGAAACGACCGTTTCTAGAGCGACGGAGTCTAGAATGATGACGGGATCTCTCTTTACTGCTCTTCCCCTCTAGCTCGCTTCTTCTTATTCCAGACTTTCTCGCTCGATGAGCGGTCGTCCTTCTTGAATTTTCCACAGTTACACTAGTCCTTAGAACTATGTTTTCGAACTTGATGTCACTGGGCGCGGGACAACACTAAGAAGAAGACACTTGACCTTCGTTGAACTAAAACCTGAGTGAGAGAGAAAACTTTTTTTCAAACGGACGTTCTATCGTTGCCGACGAAATCAAACCACCCGGTGTCATTGTGCGAATCATCGTACGCACCGAAATGCACCTGAGACAAAGAAAACATTCATTACGCCAATAGTCACTTGTTGTTTTCTTTTTTTTTTCAAAACCAACCGCTCTTCGAGCAAAGAATTCTGTATTAACGAGAAGTAAGAGACGAGACAACTTTTCTTTATTAACGAGAAGTAAGAGACGAGAAAGCTTTTCATTATTAACGAGAAGTAAGAGACGAGAAAGCTTTTCATTATTAACGAGAAGTAAGAGACGAGAAAGCTTTTCATTATTCTAAACTCTACCGCCCAAATGAGGGCTATTTTGAGTTCTCAACTGCTGGTGCAAAAAACGCCTCTCAAGACTTAAACCTTCCATAGGTTACCAAAGAGTACAAAAACTTCTCGGTCCTCAGCCGGAATAGGAAAATTTTTTGCGTGGGTTAGTGTTTTTTATTCTTGCGTTTATTAGTTTACATCCGATGCAGATTCAATTCCTTAAGTTTTACGGAGTTTGATAAAGTACGAAGGAATCCATTCATTATTACATTCAAGTTAAAGAAGTTACGGTCGAAAATCAATTGAGAAATCGTTTCCTCCGTTGAAAACCGCAATGTTTTTCATTATTTACCTAGAAATTAAATCAATGAAAGTACAACAAGAAATCGAATTTTTACACAAAACCCAAAAAAAAATCTTTACCACCCGGCCCCTGCTTGCGAAAAAATTTTGACCTTCAATTTCATTGACATTGAATTCCCTGATAGTTGTTTTCGAAATGGTGTGAGATGAATATAAGAATAAGTACACATTTTGAAAAAGCTTATCTCCTCACTGCCGTTTTCAAATTAGTCAACAACACTGTTATCAGATTAAATTTGCGAACTTTTTCGGAAAAAAACAGATTTTGTTTACGGAGAGCGTGAACCCAGTTGAGAGATTAACTATGAACTAGCAGAACCTTTGACAGTTTTCTTTACTGTGTGAGTTGGCGGTAAGTTGAAACTTGAAACTTTCAGTTGGCGGTAAGTTGAAACTTGAAACTTTCAGTTGGCGGTAAGTTGAAACTTGAAATCAGAAAACATAGAAATTTATACATTTAATAGCTCCTACTATTGGTCCCATACGTTGAGGTCTCACAAACAAAATCATAGAAAAGAAAATGGTAGACTCTTTTTTATCCGTCAAATGAAGGTTTCAAGATTGAACCGATCGACTGATATATTTACTTACGATTCAAGTGTAATTCATGAAAAAACATTCAATCGAAAACTGTTCAGCTTCTGCCTGGATCTGAGTAGCGTTTAAGTTTACAAACCATGTATATTTACTACTTTAAAAATTTAAACTTGAAGTTTATGCTTAACCGTCTCGTTCAGATATATATAAATGTAAACATATATATATATATATATATATATATATATATATATATATATATATATATATATATATATATATATATATATATATATATATATAGAATAAAAACGCACGAAGAGTTCTTCTTAGTTCCGCCATCGAAACCTAGCTATATTTCTCTGACCGGGACTGTTCGCCTTCTCACCAGGGTGCTTTTCTACCGCACGCTATCGTTCTCCCTCCGAACTCAGCCGTTCCCTCATAATTAGTCTTGTTCATCTATATGCTTCTTTTGAGGGTAGTAAGATCAGCTTCCGTTCTCACCATAGCTCACCAAACTTGTTAAATTTCTCCTGGTCGTCCGCCCGGTCCTACAGAAAAAAATTTTTATAGTGAAGAAATCATAACATAAAATGATCTTTTCAAGAAGCTAAACGTTCTCAAGTGAATAAAATTTCGAAAATTGAACTTCGACCCATGCTACGCGAAACAAAAGATCAATTGAACACGGAAAACAGAAAAAAAAATTTTTTTTTGTTAATTCCCCCCCACCCTTCGCTTTCCGATCACCAGGGTCGCCCGGTCAACCGCCCAAAAAAGAAATTTTCACCAGCTATGGTTCTCACTACACTACCCAAAACACATTGCCAATATGTTCGGTAAAGCTGTGCCAAAGGCGTTTTATTTGATATATTGAATTGCTTTTACTTCTACGAAAACTCACTAAAGAAAACGTTTATTGTTCTGAAATGGATTGAAAACGTATAGCATAAAGTCAATACGTACATGATGAAAATAATTACTTTGAGAGAAGAGCTTTCTCTGGGGGCAATTGACAAAAGAAGGTAAGGGGAATACACAACTCAATAAAAAAAATTTATATTGCACCACACACTTAACACATACTGGTCTCGTTTCTAAGCCGTATGGTCTCCTCAGCGTAACTTTTATCTGAGACTGAGTAAGAAATACCTTTAAAAAACAGTAATAAATACCTAAAAGGCTGAACAAGAGCAGAAAACAGTTCCTAAAAAATAAAATGTAAATTGTACTACACAAAAAAACAAAAGTTGCATAAATTTTGTAGTCCCCACCTTTTTTGTCAATTACCTTCTTTGTGCCACAAGTATTTAGACAACCCCAGTTAGGATAATCTCCGGATTTAGGAGATTATCCTTTTAACGGCTTTTTGAGAAAAAACACAATTTCACAGACTGAGAAGAGAAAAAGAAATAAAACTAATATAAACTTCAAGTTGGGGCGATAAACAAAAACCCTACAAGTCAATAGATCATGAAAATAGAGATCTAACCTGTTTTGATAGAGCCATAAACTTTGTTCTTTCTTCATATGAGACCAGCAAATTGCCCTCTTTTTCGTGATCTAAAACAAGCTTTAAAAATGTTTTCGTTCAGCGCGTTCTAGAAAGAAACTCGAAAGTTAATCTCCTGCCTCGGCACTCTTTTTCGATTATAAAGCAGTTTTTTTTCGTTTAAACATCCCTCCTACCAAAGGTTCCATGCATGGGTCATACGTCTGACTTATTCACATTTACAAAAATTTTTTAAAAAACTTTACATTAAAAAAAAATGTTACATTAAAAACGCTTAGGCTTAGAAAAAGTTTACGCTAACGAGGCCGTACGGCTTAGGCTAACGATACCGTATTTTTAAAAAAGCCACTCTTATCTGACCCATTGAACCTCTGGCATAACCTATCTTGATTTTTCGATAGGTCGATCGCTAAAGTAGGTTGAAAGTTTCACTTTCTACTTTACGAAACCGGTTAAGGCTGAGTTATCGCTAATGAAATGTTCTATTTATGTAGAGGAATGAAGATTTTTTCCTTTCATTTTTAGCTGTGAAAACTCTGATCATTGATTACGAGTGAGGGAAAGGGTCGGTAGGTCGATCGCCCCAGAAACATTTTTGCTAGCTGGCAGTTTACCTATGACCAGGGGTTATTTAGTCATGACAGATTTTCTGTCGGCGGGCCTCTGTGTTCCAAATCTTTAGGGGGGACCCTTATGTGAAAAAAGGTAGGGGGGACCCTTATGTGAGAAAAAAAAGAGAAAAAAAATTTTTACCCCTAAGGGGGGACCCTTATGTGAAATTTTTTTTCCCGTTTTTGGCGGGCCTCTGTTTTTCCAAATCGTAAGGGGGGACCCTTATGTGAAAAAAATTTTTCGCCTTCGGCGGGCCTCTGTTTTTTTTCATAAGAGGGGACCCTTATGTGAAAAAAAATTTTCCGCCTTTGGCGGGCGTCTGTCCCTTAATCTTTCACACTAAAAAACCCCTGCCTATGACCTCTGGTGGGGGGGGGAGGTTAAACGAAAAGAGTATAACTGAAGCCAAAAACGATAGAGAGAAAAAAGTCGAAACCAACCTCTGTAATACTTGACTCCCATTCTGTATAGTGTCTCTAACGGGACACCAAACTCTTTTTCGATGAGAGCTTCTTCACTCAACGCAACTTGTTTCTCATCAGAAGAAGGTGCCATATCCGCCTCTGTCATGTTACCTCAAGTACTTCTTTACATATACGTTGAATTGCGAACTAGTTGAAATATTTGAGAAAAACAAAGCAAATCAAGAAGTACTAAACCAGTTGTGGCTCGAAAAGATAATAAACTTCAAGTACAAAAAGAGTTTCTATCTAGAAAAGACAGTGAAAAACAATTCTGGCTCAAAAAGAGAGTTAGTAGACTTCGGGGTCAAAAAACAGATATATTTTCCAAGTTTTTTTACATTAGAAAAAAAAAAGGCAAACACTTGCTAAAATGCGGAAAGAGATGTCTATTTCAAGAGATTTTTCTTTGAGGGCATGATTTTTAAAGCAGCACCCAGACTTTGAAAACCTGAGTTTCAGCTTGAGGAAGAGCGTCAAGTTGAGAAGTGAAAAGCTTTTGTTTAAATAACAAAAGAAACGGAAAAAATGTTTTTTATAAAATAATAGCTTGCCGATCAAGCCCGGAATCAGACATTGAGAATGCAAATTCCACGTAGTATGTGAAGTGCACCTTGCATTTTGTATCTCTTCTACACTAAACTTGGTGATGCTAGACACTGACATTACCATTCACCATGAAAAGCGACGAGTGAGTATAAAATTATATGTAAGTACGACTTATGAGGTGAAAGAACTGCTTATACGATCAACCTTGTAGTTCTCATCAATAACAGACGTTCAGACTTTACTCATAATTTGAAGATTGTTCTATAATTATCATTACATTTCCTTTTTAACACTTGGACAGGAAGGATAACGACCATAATCCGAATGCCGAATCAGCTTTAAACGTGTCCCACAAATTGTTGAGAATTATAGACTATAATTCTCAACAATTTGTGGGACACGACACGACATAATTTATAGACCATCCAACTCATTCACTATTTTAAAAAAAACCTTCTGGGGCATGATAACTAGTCAATTCCGATTCTCTTGTATTCTGATATTCTCAAGTACGCCTACGCAAGAATAGCTGTTTCGAGTTCTCACCGTTTCTTTTCGCAAACTTGCTAGGTGGATCATATATTATATAATGAGGTTTATACAAATATATATATATATATATAAATAAAATTTCAGACAGAACCTGTAGCAATATAGAACCCCCTTTTTGTTTTATAATCAGATGTGTTAACTCTGTATCATTATAAATAACTTTTTTATTGAGTTCTCAACCAAGGAACATATCCATCCGAGTTATACATACTGACTGATGAAGTATTCACTTTACAGATTTTAACAACAAAAAAATGGACAGAAAAGATGTTTGCTTAAATGTTAATAACTATTTTCTCGGAAAATTTTTCAAAAACAGCTTTCAACAAATCGGAGACCATTGATATTGTTATCGAAAACAACCCCCCCCCAAAGTTCAAGACACTTACGACTTTTAAATACATTACTTTGAGCAAAGGTTTAAAACCGAAAAAACGAAACACTTTTATTGTTGTGTGATCCACTTTTTTTACCCGGGTTTCTCAATTATTCTATAAGGTACCAATATCACATGAACATGGAATAATTTACAAAATATAATTATAAATTATTTCACGGTCGACCAGTCACTTGAACAGCTCAGTAGATCACATACTAGTGGAAATCGATACTGGGGCTTCGAGACACAAGCGCGGAAGAATAGGCTCGTTGCATCACTGAAATGGAAAGAATTTTGAGGCTTTAATTGTGATTCAATTCACCAGTTCAAATGATTCACCTAGAAGTCTCATAGAGTTCGAACATTATGTCTATTCTACACACCATATATACATACATACAATCTTTGATACAGTACACACACTTCGTAAGATTATTGTTTAAAAAATTATCTACGTTCCAAGCGGAATTTCTCGGTACCAATATTTAGTCTTCCTCCTCGAATCTTCTATGATATTTAACTCTGTAAAAAACAAACACCCGCTAGAATAATCATCTTCATCTGAACCAAACCAAAGTAAGGCTCAAAAAACAAAATTGTATTACTGACGCGAAGCAGTATTGGATGAACTCCCAGCTGTTTACAGTTCTTCCTGGATTATGGGTATCGATTGGGTCCTAGAAAATAGGCCGATCTATTCAATTATTCAGATTATGGGTACCGATTGGGTCCTAGAAAATAGGCCGATCTATTCAATTGTTCAGATTATGGGTATCGATTGGGTCCTAGAAAATAGGCCGATCTATTCAATTGTTCAGATTATGGGTATCGATTGGGTCCTAGAAAATAGGCCGATCTATTCAATTGTTCAGATTATGGGTATCGATTGGGTCCTAGAAAATAGGCCGATCTATTCAATTGTTCAGATTATGGGTATCGATTGGGTCCTAGAAAATAGGCCGATCTATTCAATTGTTCAGATTATGGGTATCGATTGGGTCCTAGAAAATAGGCCGATCTATTCAATTGTTCAGATTATGGGTATCGATTGGGTCCTAGAAAATAGGCCGATCTTATCAATTGTTCAGATTATGGGTACCGATTGGGTCCTAGAAAATAGGCCGATCTATTCAATTATTCAGATTATGGGTACCGATTGGGTCCTAGAAAATAGGCCGATCTATTCAATTGTTCAGATTATGGGTATCGATTGGGTCCTAGAAAATAGGCCGATCTATTCAATTGTTCAGATTATGGGTATCGATTGGGTCCTAGAAAATAGGCCGATCTATTCAATTGTTCAGATTATGGGTATCGATTGGGTCCTAGAAAATAGGCCGATCTATTCAATTGTTCAGATTATGGGTATCGATTGGGTCCTAGAAAATAGCCCGATCTATTCAATTGTTCAGATTATGGGTATCGATTGGGTCCTAGAAAATAGGCCGATCTATTCAATTGTTCAGATTATGGGTATCGATTGGGTCCTAGAAAATAGGCCGATCTATTCAATTGTTCAGTTTACACGCCGTGTGTACGTAACATTTTTTGAAGGTATATGATTATAAAAATTGAGTTCCCTTCAAATCTTTAAAGTTAGTATGCACTTAAAACTTTGTTACTAAAAAAACAATTTGTTTTTTGAAGCAAACATTTCACCTACGTTAGTGTAAAATTGCATTTTTTCCAAAAAAAACTATTTCAAAGGATGAGTTTTTCTGTGTAGATCTGCATACGGCCTCATTTGGTTTTGTATCAATAAAATTTATACCTTTATGTAAATAACGGCATTTTGATGCATGGTGTTGACCGAATCTCCTCTGCAAGAATCAATCATTTTGTAAAAGGCACTACTCATAAATCAAGGCTCGGGTTAGCACATCTGCACATACAGTCTTTTCCCGATAGTATTTTCTTGCTCAGTAACTTCCTTGCATAGTAAATTAATTCTATTATAGGAGTTTGGTAGTAATTTTTAATGGTCAATTCCACGTTTTCTCAATCTCGTCTTCGGACTCTTCCTGCACTCAGAAATCTGCTCTTCGTGGACCTTATAATATGCAGCGATTTTAAATAATCACCTAGATTTTATCTGCATGAAATCATCAGGGAACGGTTAAGAGACCAAATACGGTCCGTACACCCAGACGACCGCGCTACAATGCTCTTCCTCATGATTTCTGTTTCGTCACTTAACATTATGTTTTGTTTCAAGCGGAATAAAGAATTGAAAAAATTATTCCCGCCTCAATTTAGAGTACGCGCAACCCTGAGATACTGATCTGGTAGCCCCTGAGATACTGATCTGGTAACCCTGAGATACTGATCTGGTAGCCCCTGAGATACTGATCTGGTAGCCCCTGAGATACTGATCTGGTAGCCCCTGAGATACTGATCTGGTAGCCCCTGAGATACTGATCTGGTAGCCCCTGAGATACTGATCTGGTAGCCCCTGAGATACTGATCTGGTAACCCTGAGATACTGATCTGGTAGCCCCTGAGATACTGATCTGGTAGCCCCTGAGATACTGATCTGGTAGCCCCTGAGATACTGATCTGGTAGCCCCTGAGATACTGATCTGGTAGCCCCTGAGATACTGATCTGGTAGCCCCTGAGATACTGATCTGGTAGCCCCTGAGATACTGATCTGGTAGCCCCTGAGATACTGATCTGGTAGCCCTGAGATACTGATCTGGTAGCCCCTGAGATACTGATCTGGTAGCCCCTGAGATACTGATCTGGTAGCCCCTGAGATACTGATCTGGTAGCCCCTGAGATACTGATCTGGTAGCCCCTGAGATACTGATCTGGTAGCCCCTGAGATACTGATCTGGTAACCCTGAGATACTGATCTGGTAGCCCCTGAGATACTGATCTGGTAGCCCCTGAGATACTGATCTGGTAGCCCCTGAGATACTGATCTGGTAGCCCCTGAGATACTGATCTGGTAGCCCCTGAGATACTGATCTGGTAGCCCCTGAGATACTGATCTGGTAGCCCCTGAGATACTGATCTGGTAGCCCCTGAGATACTGATCTGGTAGCCCCTGAGATACTGATCTGGTAACCCTGAGATACTGATCTGGTAGCCCCTGAGATACTGATCTGGTAGCCCCTGAGATACTGATCTGGTAGCCCCTGAGATACTGATCTGGTAGCCCCTGAGATACTGATCTGGTAGCCCCTGAGATACTGATCTGGTAACCCTGAGATACTGATCTGGTAGCCCCTGAGATACTGATCTGGTAGCCCCTGAGATACTGATCTGGTAGCCCCTGAGATACTGATCTGGTAACCCTGAGATACTGATCTGGTAGCCCCTGAGATACTGATCTGGTAGCCCCTGAGATACTGATCTGGTAGCCCCTGAGATACTGATCTGGTAGCCCCTGAGATACTGATCTGGTAGCCCCTGAGATACTGATCTGGTAGCCCCTGAGATACTGATCTGGTAACCCTGAGATACTGATCTGGTAGCCCCTGAGATACTGATCTGGTAGCCCCTGAGATACTGATCTGGTAGCCCCTGAGATACTGATCTGGTAACCCTGAGATACTGATCTGGTAGCCCCTGAGATACTGATCTGGTAGCCCCTGAGATACTGATCTGGTAGCCCCTGAGATACTGATCTGGTAGCGCTAGTTTGTATAGAATTTTTTGTGAGCAATACCAACAAAATAAGATCCCTGAAATTTTTGTAACATTTAAAATCCTTTTTGTTTCGGTGAATCTGTCCCGAAGTTTTCGGCCGGCGCGGGACAACGCTAGGAAGAAGAAGAATCTGTCCCGGGGTGGTTGAACTTGTTACCTCTTGTCCAATAATCAGCCCCCACAACCATTATGCCATCCGATCGTTTTGAGCATTATAAATAAGACAAGAGATTTTAGAGAAGACCGCTTGCAAGTATAATATATTGGAAAGATAAATGAAGTCCTGACTGACCTTGGAGTGAGGGCTCCAGTCCTTATGTCGATAATGTAAGCCGGCAGCTTTACATCTCTGTAATAACAGAGGAAGGCGAAGAAAAGTTCCGAGAGCAGCATTTCATTCTGTGGTTCCTCTCCTGTGTTAACAATTAACTCACGAGTCTACACTCGATTAATTCTTCATTCACAATAATCGATCTTTAAAATCAATCAATATTTTTTCACAAATCTGCATTCGACTCAGATTATGATATCTACTTCGAAAACATTGTTCACCAAAAGTCTATTGTACCTGTTGAAACTTTGAAAAGAAGGATCGCTGTTTGAGTGGGGGAGTCTGTAAGAATATCGAAAGCGAACTACAAGTAAAGAGTGGAGAAGGGAGAAATAGCCATTATTCCAGAATTACTCGCTCGTTTTCAACAGTAAAGGTGTTCGAGAGTTTATTCCAACAACTAACTTATCAGTTCTGGCAACTTCTGGGTGAAATTCACCTCAATGTGAATGGCTTCCTCTTCCGACAAGGCGAAAATGTGCGGGTAGAGAGCCTAGGGATATTTTCACCATCATAATGAACCTGAATGTTTTTTCCCTTCGTGAAAATCTGTTCAGCTTCAATAGTTCTAAAAAGACTCTGTTAATGAAACCAATGATTAATCCCCGTCAGAATAATAAGCGAGAAGCAGACTGTAGAATAGTTGTCTATTTGAAAAAAAACAGGTTTCTAAAGCATCGTTTTTCATCACGGAAGCATTATTGTACTACATCATATCATAACAATTGATAAGCCTTTTTATGAATCTATTCACCAGAAAAGGCTTTTCATAACATTAGCACTGGTTTGTGGAAGCGAAATGAATTTGAGAAACGATATAAATGCCAGAAAGAAGTTCGGATAACCTGTAAACTTGGTAGTATGGGGATTACCAGACCGCATTGAAGAAAATGAATTACAAGAAGAGTTATGGCATAGCTGCAAAATTCGATCGATAATCGAGAATCCTCCGTATATCACGGATTCATTAAAATGAATTTCTTGCTTGAAGACAATTATCACCTGTTAAAACGCCGATTGACAGGATTCTTCACCCCAGAAGCCGCCGCCCACGCTTTGATGAAGACGACCAGGGGCGCGAACCGTCTGTCCACCCTGCTCACTTTTATATTTTATATATACACTCCAAGGAACATGTTACAGCCATTGAAACCGATTCAGTCTGATTCAATGCTTCATTTCATCGTCAGGGATACACACGTCACTTGCACTCGTCGAAAAACCATTTGTTTCCAAACCAGGGTGCTTCTCAGAACCCGCACAACTTTTTTAAAGTGCATAGATTTTTAGAGCGCCTAGATTTTTAAAATTTCAGAGTTTAACATTAATTTTTCATAATGATTCGAACTTTTCCTACGAAAAAGCTGAGAAAAATTTTTTCCAAGATGATTTCAATGTTTTTCGGGGTTTTGGAGATCGCATAGATTTTTTTCACCCACAGTGCGGCTCAGGGAAACACCAACTCCAAACGTTCGATCATTCAAGCGCACAGAGTGATGAAAAGCTAACAAGTCTTGCTCTTGAATCGCTCAATATTTATCCATTCTGTCCCTCGCTCGCTTCCCAATATTCCAAGTCCTTAACTCGCTCAAGTGGTCATTTTGTATTTTTTAACAAGCGCAGATGACGAATAGTAATTTATGAAGTTTTAAAATAAAATCATCTGAAAAACTCGCGTGGATTTGAAAAATAAATAATCAAGGATAAGCGACTGAGTGTAACCGGCGATGAGTCGTGAGTTGTGGACCCCTGAGAGGAACGTCGTCGGAGTTACACTCAAATCTACTTCCAATGGCTCATCCGCCTCAATTCTTCTACTTTTGAATTTTTTAATTTCAAAAAAAAACAGTTTTTACAGAAATAATTAATTGACAGTATTTGGAGATGTTTAACGGGAGGAAATTAGAACTACAAAGAAGAAAGGAGTGAAAGTTAATGCGCGGAGTAAGGCAAGAGATAAAGGAAAAAGAATCCCGCCTGAGAAACCTAACCCCTATTTTCAGACGTACTAATCGAAGAGTTTCTGGTTAATAATGAAGCCGCTTCAGTTGGATCAAAACAAGACCACGAAAGACGTCTGAACCATAATCGGACTTTAAATTTTTAGCCGGAAAACTGGGTTTCAAATCAACCATATTGGCCTCACCTTTGAGGCTCGTTGGCAGTAAGAATGAGCTATCAGGTTCTGTAGCAACAACTCTTAACTTCTAAAATTTACGCTTCGATCTCTTTTTAATAGAACCATTTGACGTTTGCTAGTTTTCCTATTTCTCACCAGAATCCAAGTCTTATACAAATATTCACAACAAGAAAACATATAAACGGATAAGAAATGAACGAACTTCAGATCCTCCATCACTCACTTTCATTTTCAGCAGAGGAACCTCAACAGCAAATTCACTTTTTTTTTCACTCATTCCGCTTTCAAAAACAAAACAACTGAGAGCATGTGTGAGTACAAAAACATATTACATTACCATTTGTTTCATCAAATGCTAATTAGTGAATCTCACCATGGCATCAATTAGTTGTGTTTGAACTTCTTTATTCCAATTTGGGTCTCCTTTCAACTTTCTCTCAATACTCGCAAGAAGCGACCGACAGCAACTGCAATGAAGAGAAATTCAGAAAGAGCTCGATGAAGCAAGTCTTCATCATTAGACACGACCAGGGTCTCAATATTCAGGTCTAACTGATTGCTGGCGGCCGTTTTCACGTTTGACCTTCATATTAGTTCTAAACTTCCATAGTAAGGCGAGGCATAATGGTGTTGTGTTCGACTATTGCGCGAAGACTCCCGAGTTCGACTCATACCCCGGATAGATCCACCCAAACCAAAAGCGTTAAGAAAATTTGGTAGTGCACTGGCACGAATCTGACTCTCTCCCTGCTGCTACACACACAAGCAGTGACCCAGCGGGAAGCCACCGAAATAGGTCTGTCCTGCATCTCAAGGGAGCGCGTACCTTGCCGCGAGGCGGGGACAAGCGCGAGGAAGATTATTATAGTTGTTTTCACCTTCGGTTTGTGAATAACAGTATACCCTCGTTGATCTCAAACAACGGAATTTTATACCGAGCAGTGGAGCGGAATGTTCGCAGAAACTTGTGGAAGAATCGTGCGGTGTGACACGAGCCGAATACGACCTTTCGCATTCCGGGCGAATGCTCTTACCCACTGAGCTACACACGCACAAATTATAATGTACATTTTGAGGCTCATACAACAGGTTTGCCTTTTTAGGTTGTTTTCTCACAATTAGAAAGCAAACCGCTTTATCTAATCAATTTTTCGTCATTGGTGAGCCTTTGCAGTTCAAAATCTTACAAGCGGCGCGCCTTTGTACTTCATTTTAAAAGTAATATGAAACGCTCTGGATAAACGTTCTCAATATTGTTATCAAGAAGCAGCGCCGCTCCCTGCAATGCGTGACAGTAGCTGATTCTGAAACGCACTCTTTGTCGGTTTCGAAGTACTTCCTGGCATCGGGTATGTAGAGAGTGACGTCGCAGTCCGAGTTGCGCATCCCGCAGCCAGAGACTGTCGAGCCAGTGATGACCAGCTGGTAGTTCCGCCAATTCTGACTCATTTGCTTCTTTCATCTAGCGCGATAAAAAGTTAGAACATCTTCCACTTAGGGTTTTGAGCCTTACAAGTTCCAACCGTTCACTGTAAAATCCCTGATTGTAATAAACAAGTTCCATTTTCCTAATCAGACATCGTTCAAAAAATGAAACAGACTCACGGGAAAATTATCTGCGATGAAGTTGCTGAATCGATCTCTCACATTCAATTTTCTTTGAAACTCTTCTTTTGTCTGCAAAGAAAATTTTTTCTCTACTCAAAAGTGAAAGAGTATGTAGTTTGAACTGACGAGAACCTGCTTATTTTCATTGTAGAATTTCCATATTTCTTCGTCAAAATCCTTGAATTTAGAGGAGTTTTCTTTGTAGAACCTTGAAAAAAAGTTACTTCATCAAATAGTTTATACTCTTTGTGTACTCAGATTAGCGATTTTCCCGTGATAATCACGTCTATCTTCTTTCTGAGAAATCAAGGGTTTGGGTGCGGATAAGAGAGCTCTTTAAGAAGAAAATAAGAAAAAGAAATAGAATAGCAATAGCAAAAAGAAGTGAATTGAAAAGTGAAGCGTAAAAATACATGAAAACTGGTGTTAGCAGTTTTGAAAAAGATTCAATATTTGAATTTTTAGGATGAAACACATCATTTAAATCAAATAACAGTTCACACAAGCGTACATTATATATGTTTTTATTTAAACTCACTCTTCGACATCTTGGAAGTGCTTGAACACCCAGTAAGATGGCGTCACATTCCAAAGACTCGAATAGTTTTCTTGCTGCATCACCTCCTGATAAAAAGTTGTTAAAATATATCTGAGCGCTATTTTGACGCAATTCAATACTCTACCAAATTAGATCTCTAGTTTCAAAGACCTGTTGTGCGTCTTCAATCAAGCTCTCGCCTATCTGACACTCTTGTTTCGAAATATTCTAGCTGTTCACCTCTTCCAAACTGTTTTAAATTTAATTAAAATTTTATACAGTTTCGTTTTTAATCTTGGTTCGAAGCTTTATATAGATAATGAGTGTAGAGATTCATATCGTAAATAAAGCGAGATCATGAGCCATAGATGCACAAAAATGGCTATTACAGAAGCACACCGTGCACACTGTGCGCACAGTGTGCACGGTGTGCTTCTGTAATGGCCACAAAAAATACGGTGGAAATACATAACCAACAATCTTTAAAAAAGTTTGAAGATAATATTTTTCGACTCGATGTCGGAATTCAAATTTTTATATAACCTCTCAACGCCGCAATTTAGTGGTTGTCCCTCAACTCTCACTATTAACTATTCTCTAAGAATTTTTACCTTTGGCTGCGCACTGTTTTGCTCACCAATCGTTTTTAACCGTAAAAAAGTAAAACTAATTTACTCACATAGGCTGCGCACTGTTTTGCTCACCGACCGTTTTTTACCGTAAAAAAGTAAAACTAATTTGCTCACCTACAGTCAGAAACATACGATTTTTTTTGAATTTTTTTTTGCGGGAGCTCCCTGATTAGCAATTTTTATGAACGCTGTGACTGTCCAAATGGAGCAACTTATTGCATTTTGAAAGAAGATGATGCATTTGGACAGTCACAGCGTTCATAAAAATTGCTAATCAGGGAGCTCCCGCAAAAAAAAATTCAAAAAAACTTGTATGTTTCTGACTGTAGGTGAGCAAATTAGTTTTACTTTTTTACGGTGAAAAACGTGTGTGAACGAAAAACACGAAAAACGTGAAAAACGTGAACGGTGAAAAACGTGTGTGAACGAAAAACGAAAAAAAAAAACGTGAAAAAAAAACGAAAAACGTGAAAAACGCGTGTGAAAGTCTTCGATACTCATTTCTATCAACAAAAACTAAAATTAAAACCTTAAAGTTCAAACGTAAAAGCTGCCATTAATACTGAAAGTGTAGTCCATAGTGTTAAAAAGTAAAAGTGTGTTATGAGTGTGTTGCTTGTTGGTACAAACAACAAACGGCCCTCTGTCTCCTGCCTCCGTTTGGTAATTGCCCGTCATTAACCGTTTTTTCTAGCTGAATAGCTAAATTGTTGAAGCCTTGTTAATGGGGCTTGAGTTGGTCCCTAAGGATAGCATCCGAACTCAGTTCTTATCGTCTAATCTTATAACAGGCTTTAAGAAGAGTCTGGTTTTCTAATACCTCGACTCAATGCTCGCACTCGGAGATACACGAAGTTTTTGCTCGTAGTGTGATCAAGAACATGGAGGTGGAAAAGAAGGAAGAAGCAAGCATACTTATAAAAGCTTGAGAGGCAGGCGACACAAATGCAGAGAAGGATAAGAGAAGTCGACAAGAGCGTGCTAGCTAGGTCGGATTGTGTTTCTTTTTGAGAGTTTCCTCGCTTCTTGGCTTTTAACTACAATTGCTAATGAATTCGCGTTAACGACCTCAACCTTCTCGTTAAAAAAGTCCTGGAACTTAGCCTATATTTTTGAAGCCAAGTGTTCTTCTCTTTGAAGAGGTTGCAAGTTATTATTTCCAAATTTCATATTTCGATTCAGATTTGAGAACAAAGATCAATGATCGGGTACTTTTGCTTTTTAGATACCCCCCTACCAGAGTTTCAATGGGTCAGATGAGAGTGGCATTTTTTTGATACGGTCTCGTAAGCCTAAGCCGTACGGCCTAGTTAGCGTAAACTTGTTCTAAGCCTAAGCGTTTTTTAATGTAAAAACATTTTTTATGTAAAAAAAGTGTTTTTAATGTAAAAATATTTTTTTGTAAATGTTATTAAGTCAGACGTATGACCCATGAAACCTCTGGTAGGGGGGGTACCTAAACTTCAAAAGTGCCAATGATCGTTTCGATATCCCTTACTTTGTGACTATTGAGGTGACTGAGATCATGAGCGAAAGTGGGCACTGGGATCTCACGTTTGAGGATGGTCTTTCTCTTCTACTCTCTTCCGCGACTTCGCCCTCGACACCAGAGGACGAGGATTATATTTTGGTTAGCGAGTCGAAATTCCACTAAAATACGATGATACAGAGGATAGAATTAGTGGTTGAAATAGCGAAATTAAATATTAAGTTGGGTTGCAAGCAGTTTTCTCAACCCAGTGACTGGTTGAATAAAATTCGGCTCAGTATTTGCTCCATCAATTACATGAATCAAAACCGTTCAAGAAACCATTTCACGGATTTAGAAAACTCACTTCAGCTCTGTGGTTAAATAACTCATGAAAAGCCTTTGAGGTTTCTCACTCGAAATGTTCCGACTCAAGTCCAGACTCTTCGCAAGATATTCTTTCAACAGATGTTAACCTCCAAAATGGTATCGAGTTTATGCAACTTTAATAAATTTCTTGATTTGTAGAGGCGTGAATGTTTTTAGTTCTTGTCAAAAACTTTTGACTATTTTGTTTCCTTTTCTGAAGGAGGGCTTCTGGACATAATAGCTCTCTCTCTCTCTCATAATAGCTCACAGTATTTAGTGGATTAGGTCTGAGCTAAATCTTCTCTCATTGAATTCGAAACTTTCTACGATTAATTATGAGCTTTAGCTAGTTTTGATGTGATATAATTTTGAATAAGTGTTAAATGATTTCAAATCCCCACTTTGTATAATTTATATCAAAATACATGAAAAATTGAAATATCAAATTCCAAGAAGATAGTCATATAACTATTTTATTGCATTTTGATATTATTATTTGAATATACACTTTTATTCCTCGCTTTATTTAATGTTCACATGGCAAACTCGTAACGATTAATTTCGAAAAATCTATTAAAAAACAGTGATGACCACTCTCCGCAAAAAAAAATTAGCCAATGATTCTTTTTCGGACTTTAAACTGTTCTCAACCAAGTGGAAAATGCCGAATTTCTTGTGGCTAAGAAATGATATTCAATTGAATAAAACCTTATTTCAGAATCGTTCAGGGGGTTTTCATAGGTAAAATCTGTCTTGATTTTTCAATGGGTCGATTGCTAAAGTAGGGGAAAGTTTTCCACTTTCAAACCGGTTGGGGCTCAGTTATAACTAAAGAAACTTATATATATATATATTTTATCTACATCTTTCGATGCAATAAGGCACAAATTTAATTACAATTGAAAATGAGTAATGAATAGATCAGCTAAACAATTGTCAAATACGATAACAAAAGCGATACATCAATTTGACTTTAATATAGCGAATTAAACGGGAAAAAAAACAAACAAACAAACAAAACTATATAAGTAGAACAATTTGAACGACAAAAAAATTAATAAAATAATTAAGTTCTGAATTCATGACGAGAGAAGAGTAGATAGAACACCACTTTTTAATTGGGATTTAAAATATTTCAGGTTCATACTATTAATCAAGTTTCGAGGTAGTTTGCTGAAAAGGCGGGATATTCGCATTCCATAAGAGTTGTTTCTAGCTGTATTCTTGCTACCCTGAACTAATAAGCCATTTATATTAGTTCGCGTTGGAATAGTCTCTTTGAAAAATCGCTTTTTATCTATTATCGACAGTCCATGGAAGATCTTGAAACCCATAACTAAGTCAGAAAATATCCTCCTCTTGGAGAGAGAAACGAATCCAAGGCGGGCAAGTCGATTGGGGTAAGAAGGAAGAGACCTCGTATTAACTTCATTTGCGAAACATCGATGATAAACTATGCGAGTGAATTTCCTTAAAACTTTCTCTATATAACTTTCCTTAAAACTTTCTCTATTTCTACTTGCTATTCATGTAGAGAAATCATAGTTGAAACGCCAACTGGCAAAAAAGTTCTCTAGGGCGACCGACCTACCGACCCTCTCCCTAACTCGAAATGAAAGTTTCAGAGTTCTCACAGCTGAATCCAAAAGAAAAATTGTTCGACATTCTACATAAATAAAACGCTTCATAAGCCATTACTCATCCTCAACCGGTTTCGTAAAGTTTAAAGGGAAACTTTTAACCTACTTTAGCGATCGACCTATTGAAATATCAAGACATATTTTACCTATGAGAGAAATGAAGATTTTTTAACTCTCACTCATAGCTGAGAAAACTGTGATACATTCATTTTGAGTGAGGAAGAGGGTCGGTAGGTCGGTCGCCCTAGAAAACATTGTTTGCCAGTTGGCAGTTTACCTATCGGGGTTTGGCAGAGAGTCAATTAAAAAGTCTCCGGGTGATAATTTCCAATATGGCAACGTTCTAGAAGATTTTTCGATGTTGGATATGGAGAGCTCGCACTCCTATGATTACTCAGTCGATGTGACTCCAAGTTATCCATTCGATTGCTTTCCTGAGTCGGAAAACTTGATGATCTCCAATTGGACTGCTCCGCTTGCTCAACCGGTACCTTTTTCGATTCAATTTCAACATATGATAAGCAAATCTGTGCTAAAGTTTTGCCCGAGTATTACCAAGATTGTTAACTGGGGGAGCTTTTAGTAACTATCGCATACGTTCATTTGAGAGCCCCCTCCTATGTTTTGAGAGCCCCCTCCGATAGAGAGCCCCCTCCTATGTTTTCAATGTTTCAAGATTATTAATCTCAAATTCTTTCATCTTGTTTTCTTTTTAAAGGTACAACATAAGGATTTGAAGGATCATCGCGGAAATTTGTTAAGAGAACGAGTGAGAGATCGAGTTCCAACTTCGCAGAAGATTCCTCTCTACAGTCAGTTTTGTGTTATTGTCATGAACTGATGTCGCTCGGATTCATCTTTAAGACCTGTTTATCTTTATTCTGAGTTAACTTGCATTGGAATCGTTTTATCTGAACGGTTTTGTTGCTGTGTGCTGTTTGTAGATGCTTTTTGTGAAGTTGGATATACGATTTTTCAAGTCTAATTTAGGACTCTCATTCTCAATTATATGGTTCTTCTAGTCTAGTTTATGACTTTTAGTTGATACCATACCTCTTCAATTTTTTAATGTGTGTAAATATCAAGCTAATGATTCTTGTAGTCAATTTCATGACTTTCACAGTTATGTTAATGACTCAAGTTCATTATTTTTATTAGCAGAAAATCGCCGAAGAGAATGCACAGTGACGTGCTGGCTATTCCGTCTCCTGCTGTCCTCTGAGTTCAATTCCCTTCCCCTCGCGAGCATCTTCGATTCTTTCCAGGAAAACGTAAGTTATCGAAGGAAGAGATCTAAGCTTTTCGTAACTTTTCCTTGGTTCTCTTTGTGTGATAGCTCAGCTCAAATTGTGTTGAGCGAATTGATTCTTGTATTCCGATGGAATTATCATAGTTTTGAATGTCTTGAAACTTGAATTTATAAGAAATTCACAAACGAGGTTTGTGTTAAGCATGCAGACAGTGCCTCGGTGCGTCACTGGCGGCAATCCATCAGACAAATCAGAATATTCATAGAAGCTTGGAAACGAAAAAGTATTATAGGATGGTGAAACTGCTTCACTCTGCCTATGAATTATTAGTTGAGATTTTGTTCATTTCTCATCCATATTATGGAAATCAGAGAGTGCAATAGAATGTGAATCATAGTTTTTGAATGTCTTGAAACTTGAATTTATAAGAAATTCACAAACGAGGTTTGTGTTAAGCATGCAGACAGTGCCTCGGTGCGTCACTGGCGGCAATCCATCAGACACTCCCTCAACGCATCCAATTCGTTCGTTCGCGTTCTCACCCCCGATGTCAGCATTCTCCAACATAGTTCAACAAAGCTCAATCGTAAAGTTTGAAGAAAAAAAAAGTCTGGGGGCGGAGTCTTGAATAATGAGAACCGAGTCTTGAATAATGAGAAGCGAGTCTTGAATAATGAGAAGCGAGTCTTGAATAATGAGAAGCGAGTCTTGAATAATGAGAAGCGAGTCTTGAATAATGAGAACCGAGTCTTGAATAATGAGAACCGAGTCTTGAATAATGAGAACCGAGTCTTGAATAATGAGAACCGAGTCTTGAATAATGAGAACCGAGTCTTGAATAATGAGAACCGAGTCTTGAATAATGAGAACCGAGTCTTGAATAATGAGAAGCGAGTCTTGAATAATGAGAAGCGAGTCTTGAATAATGAGAAGCGAGTCTTGAATAATGAGAAGCGAGTCTTGAATAATGAGAAGCGAGTTTTGAATAATGAGAAGCGAGTCTTGAATAATGGGAAGCGAGTCTTGAATAATGAGAAGCGAGTCTTGAATAATGAGAACCGAGTCTTGAATAATGAGAACCGAGTCTTGAATAATGAGAACCGAGTCTTGAATAATGAGAAGCGAGTATTGAATAATGAGAAGCGAGTATTGAATAATGAGAACCGAGTCTTGAATAATGAGAAGCGAGTCTTGAATAATGAGAACCGAGTCTTGAATAATGAGAACCGAGTCTTGAATAATGAGAACCGAGTCTTGAATAATGAGAAGTGAGTCTTGAATAATGAGAAGCGAGTCTTGAATAATGAGAACCGAGTCTTGAATAATGAGAACCGAGTCTTGAATAATGAGAACAGAGTCTTGAATAATGAGAACAGAGTCTTGAATAATGAGAAGTGAGTCTTGAATAATGAGAAGCGAGTCTTGAATAATGAGAAGCGAGTCTTGAATAATGAGAACCGAGTCTTGAATAATGAGAAGCGAGTCTTGAATAATGAGAAGCGAGTCTTGAATAATGAGAAGCGAGTCTTGAATAATGAGAAGCGAGTCTTGAATAATGAGAACCGAGTCTTGAATAATGAGAACCGAGTCTTGAATAATGAGAACCGAGTCTTGAATAATGAGAACCGAGTCTTGAATAATGAGAACCGAGTCTTGAAATGAAGGGCAGAAAATTTAATGCTTATCATTATTTCAAACGAAGGAAGTTTTTTTTAAATTTCAACAGTGCTTGTGACTTATGATAGATTGCTGCTAGAGCTTGCAATACTCAAGAAAACTTCGAGTGAGTTATGGAACCGAATGATTTTTAAGCGCCGCCAGGGAAGAGCTGAAGAGCAAGTTTTAATTGAATACGGAAAAAACAGCTAATATTAAGCTTTTTGGTAAAAAAAAATGAGCTACATGAATCAACAGAATTATGAAGCAAATGTGAGTGGAGAGCAAGAATATCATCTTAAGCCTCATCGAAAAAAATGAACAAAGAGACGAATAGAAGCGGCAGCATTACACGCCTTTTTGTTATTGTTTAGAAAAGTAGGGACTAGTAGGGTGCACTGGCGAAAAAGGCGAGTTCCTCAAAAAGGCTTACTGTGCTCTCCAAAACGCAGGGTCAGACCACCCTCAAAATAGCTATGATGAAGAGTTTCAGCCTCGCAAAAACCACCTAATAATCAATGACTCTGGATCATGGTGGTCGGTCCATCCACAGTGCATCGTGGAATGCGTCAAGGAAGCATTTTCTAACTCGCCAGAAGTACACAGATGTCCGCGTCACTCTAGTCGCGCCATCAGGTCAAGACTTTTTTCATTTTAGATGAAATCGTGATAATAATCAGAGTTTTTTGTCTAACCTTTACTGAGTATATATATATTCTATCCGTAATTCTATGCGCTATTCAATCGCCTTTTATTTAATCTCTTTCCAATCTCTGCTGTTTCCGTATGAATATTATCTAGATATACACACTTCTTTTGCGAGTTATAATAAGGATTAGGCGATGCAACCTGGCTCACTGTGAGTACGCAGAAGTTGGGAGAGTGAAAGAGTGAGATTTTCACAATCGTTACCAAGATTACTTAACCATCTTGGTTTGGGTAGATCTGCTGGGGGTAGAACTCGAACTTGGGACCCTCTGGACATGAGTCAAAGCCCTTTAAAAGTCAATAAAAAAAATTTTCATTTGTTCAATTACTCTATGAATACAACAAAAATTTTTGTCAACAACAAAAATTAAGATTGGAAGTTTCAGTTCAAGACTCATGAATACACGCATTCAACGAAGACCTCTCCGATTTCTATCTTCGAGGTAGTTCTTAAAAATGCTTGTTGCTGGTTTCATGATGCTACTAAGCAGTCTTCATTCAACCATATTCTTTCATGATGCTACTAAGCAGTCTTCATTCAACCATATTCTTTCATGATGCTACTAAGCAGTCTTCATTCAACCATATTCTTTCATGATGCTACTAAGCAGTCTTCATTCAACCATATTCTTTCATGATGCTACTAAGCAGTCTTCATTCAACCATATTCTTTCATGATGCTACAAAGCAGTCTTCATTCAACCATATTCTTTCATGATGCTACTAAGCAGTCTTCATTCAACCATATTCTTTCATGATGCTACTAAGCAGTATTCATTCAACCATATTCTTTCATGATGCTACTAAGCAGTCTTCATTCAACCATATTCTTTCATGATGCTACTAAGCAGTCTTCATTCAACCATATTCTTTCATGATGCTACTAAGCATTCTTCATTCAACCATATTCTTTCATGATGCTACTAAGCAGTCTTCATTCAACCATATTCTTTCATGATGCTACTAAGCAGTATTCATTCAACCATATTCTTTCATGATGCTACTAAGCAGTCTTCATTCAACCATATTCTTTCATGATGCTACTAAGCAGTATTCATTCAACCATATTCTTTCATGATGCTACTAAGCAGTCTTCATTCAACCATATTCTTTCATGATGCTACTAAGCAGTCTTCATTCAACCATATTCTTTCATGATGCTACTAAGCAGTCTTCATTCAACCATATTCTTTCATGATGCTACTAAGCAGTCTTCATTCAACCATATTCTTTCATGATGCTACTAAGCAGTATTCATTCAACCATATTCTTTCATGATGCTACTAAGCAGTCTTCATTCAACCATATTCTTTCATGATGCTACTAAGCAGTCTTCATTCGACCATATTCTTTCATGATGCTACTAAGCTGTCTTCATTCAACCATATTCTTTCATGATGCTACTAAGCAGTATTCATTCAACCATATTATTTCATGATGCTACTAAGCAGTCTTCATTCAACCATATTCTTTCATGATGCTACTAAGCAGTATTCATTCAACCATATTCTTTCATGATGCTACTAAGCAGTCTTCATTCAACCATATTCTTTCATGATGCTACTAAGCAGTCATCATTCAACCATATTCTTTCATGATACTACCTACTAAGCAGTCTTCGTTCAACCATATTCTTTCATGATGCTACTAAGCAGTCTTCATTCAACCATATTCTTTCATGATGCTACTAAGCAGTCTTCATTCAACCATATTCTTTCATGATGCTACTAAGCAGTATTCATTCAATCATATTCTTTCATGATGCTACTAAGCAGTCTTCGTTCAACCATATTCTTTCATGATGCTACTAAGCAGTCTTCATTCAACCATATTCTTTCATGATGCTACTAAGCAGTCTTCTTTCAACCATATTCTTTCATGATGCTACTAAGCAGTATTCATTTAACCATATTCTTTCATGATGCTACTAAGCAGTATTCATTCAACCATATTCTTTCATGATGCTACTAAGCAGTCTTCATTCAACCATATTCTTTCATGATGCTACTAAGCAGTATTCATTCAACCATATTCTTTCATGATGCTACTAAGCAGTCTTCATTCAACCATATTCTTTCATGATGCTACTAAGCAGTATTCATTCAACCATATTCTTTCATGATGCTACTAAGCAGTCTTCATTCAACCATATTCTTTCATGATGCTACTAAGCAGTCTTCATTCAACCATATTCTTTCATGATGCTACTAAGCAGTCTTCATTCAACCATATTCTTTCATGATGCTACTAAGCAGTATTCATTCAACCATATTCTTTCATGATGCTACTAAGCAGTCTTCGTTCAACCATATTCTTTCATGATGCTACTAAGCAGTCTTCATTCAACCATATTTTTTTCATGATGCTACTAAGCAGTCTTCATTCAACCATATTCTTTCATGATGCTACTAAGCAGTCTTCGTTTAACCATATTCTTTCATGATGCTACTAAGCAGTCTTCATTCAACCATATTCTTTCATGATGCTACTAAGCAGTCTTCATTCAACCATATTCTTTCATGATGCTACTAAGCAGTCTTCATTCAACCATATTCTTTCATGATGCTACTAAGCAGTATTCATTCAACCATATTCTTTCATGATGCTACTAAGCAGTCTTCATTCAACCATATTCTTTCATGATGCTACTAAGCAGTCTTCGTTCAACCATATTCTTTCATGATGCTACTAAGCAGTCTTCATTCAACCATATTCTTTCATTATGCTACTAAGCAGTCTTCATTCAACCATATTCTTTCATGATGCTACTAAGCAGTCTTCATTCAACCATATTCTTCAGCCCATTTTTATAGGAAGAATGTCTCATTTATAATGATTACGATCAATGTGGTTGTTCATCATCAACTTTTAATGTGTAATACAATAATTTGCAGTTTTGTTTCACTACTTTTTGAGAAAAAATTCAAAAATGTTCTTTAAGGAGATGGTTCGGAGTCATTGAACGTGATTCTCCAAAGCCTCCGCCACAGTGTGAGTTCTCTATTCCTTTACAAGGGAAATATTTACCGATCCTCAGTCTCTTATGCTAGATAGTATGACTTGAAGACATAACTTCATCGCAACAAAGCAGTCTACTTCCGGGCCCTTCTCTTATGCTAGATAGTATGACTTGAAGACATAACTTCATCGCAACAAAGCAGTCTACATCCAGGCCCTTCTCTTATGCTAGATAGTATGACTTGAAGACATAACTTCATCGCAACAAAGCAGTCTACTTCCAGGCCCTTCTCTTATGCTAGATAGTATGACTTGAAGACATAACTTCATCGCAACAAAGCAGTCTACATCCAGGCCCTTCTCTTATGCTAGATAGTATGACTTGAAGACATAACTTCATCGCAACAATGCAGTCTACTTCCAGGCCCTTCTCTTATGCTAGATAGTATGACTTGAAGACATAACTTCATCGCAACAAAGCAGTCTACATCCAGGCCCTTCTCTTATGCTAGATAGTATGACTTGAAGACATAACTTCATCGCAACAATGCAGTCTACATCCAGGCCCTTCTCTTATGCTAGATAGTATGACTTGAAGACATAACTTCATTGCAACAATGCAGTCTACTTCCAGGCCCTTCTCACCGATGCCGTTTCGCGCTTTCTCCTACAGCCGCGAATGAAGATTTTGTGATCGATCATGAGGAGATAGTCTAGTTTAGCCTAGAAAATTGTTTGCTGTAGTTCGTAGTCCAATTGGAAAGAATATCGTACAGAGATACCCAATTGCGAAATTTATTGCATTGAGATTACTGCCTTCTAGATTCAAAAGAGCTCTTTCAGCTTGTCTATTGTACCTCAGTTGAGAGAGCTGAGATAAATCTTGTGTCTTTTATACGGATAGTTACACAGTTTTTCTCGAGCTTAGATTAGGCATTTACTAATGAATTGGAAGTGTTGCCAGCTTTCGGTGCAGTTATATAACTGATGCTCAGGTACAGATTACTTAGGGTAGTTCTACTAGGTTTTTCGGATAATTTGAACCTTCACGCTTGAGAAACAAGTTCCGGTACCATCAGATGTTTGAAGGATGTTTCTTTTTATTAAAAGAGTTGGTATGTCCGTGATAGATGATTTTCAAAAAGTTCCTTTTCTTCAAAACCTCGGAATAAAGCGTGGAAAAAGTTTGTTTTGCATATGAGTCTTTCATATAACACTATCACACGGAATGTGTCCCCTTGGTGTAATGGTCCCGGTTTGATAAGAGATAACTGGGTTCGATCCCGCCTTGTGTAATATATTTTTGCTGTGCGATATTTCAATCAGTTTTTTCTATGGTAACTAATTTTTTTTGAATTTTCTAACGCCTTCAAAATTTTTTTTATAGATTGTATTGGGAAGGAGGAGTGTTCTTCCTTGAGTATTCTCCCTTCAGTGTTCTCCCTTCAGTGTTCTCCCTTGAGATGGCACATTGGACAACACCGAGCTTTTGAATGCATTGTAACCAACTTTTTTGCAGAAAGTCATTTGATCGAGCACAATGAACTGCAGAATAATTTTACTCAATTCATAACTAATGATAGCAAATACCCTATGAATTGATAAAGGTAGAGCATGTTTTCGAATTTTTTCACTACATATTTGAATCAGAAAGTCTCATCTAATCATTCAACAAACACTAACTTTTTTGTAAAAAAGTTAATATGATATAATCAATATATTTTCTTTTTTGATACTTTAAGCCTATAAACTAAAATTCTGAACATTTACTGTCAGAGGACACATGAACATTCAACCAACATAATTTATATTCAGTGAAATATCGAACAGGCACAACTTAAAATGCTAAAACAAGCTGGAAGATTGTACTAGGTGTATTGACTCAATGGTGTATTGACTCCGGATAGATTGCTCAACAATCTATCCGAAGAAATTAACCTTTTATGTAATCATTTTATTAAATAAAAATCATTAGCATACGTACATTTCTTCTTTTTGTGTAAATATTTCGAGTGTCTCATGTAGTGTATCCAAAAATGAATGTATGAAAACACATGAAACTTGTAACATCTATCGAAACATGCAAACTCCCCCTGAAAAAAGGAAAATCTTTTCACTTTTTGTCTGCATTCCTCCCAAGATTCGCTGGCACCGTCATTGTTTTTCGAAAAGCCTGAAAATATTTCCTTGATCCTATCACTAGAGGTAGTAGAATGATCTTGGAGAAGTTGTTTCGAATGATTTTCTTCGAAATATGGTCAAGAAATAATCAGAAGAGTATTGGAACAATTATAGGATGGGTTACTTTTATGAAATATGGTAGCACCTTGCTTGAAGAAGGACTTTTTTCAAATCTGTCTTTCGAAGAATAGCTTCGTCGCTATCAGAGACTCAAAGAATAACTTTAAAAAACAAAAACACTGACTTTTATTTTGGCGATGGTAGCCTGGGGCATTCGGAGAGTATTGTCTGATCCGAAGGACTCATTCGCAAAAGGAGCTTCCTGTGCATGTCTGCATTAACTGATGAACACCTCATTGAAAGATCAGCTTGGTTATTTCGACTCTGTCATGACGTAATGAATCGTTAAATTGTCCGTGAATATTTAATTACAAAAAATTACTATGTGATTCTATAGGGAGGAAAGCGCGAGAGTATTCACTTTGTGTGCGGGAAAGTGGAGAAGCTTTCGATAGCAATGAACATCACTTTAAGTGCCTTGAATGTAGTATATGTATGAAAACATGACTATATTAAAACATTGTGAGAGAAAAAAACGCATTGTTGTGGAAAACTCGGTAAAAGTTATATGTACCGGAGACGAGGGTTGGTCCTCACCTCATTGTCTTCGAATGTTTCGAGGGAGTGGAACTCTTCTTGGAAACCGATTGGCGATTCTGGACGACTCACGTCCAGTCGATGCCGCACACTCATCAGAAGATCCTGTAAATGGTGTCCCATTGTAAATTGGTCAATGAATATCGTGTTTAATTTTCTGTAGAGTAGTCCTCCTAATCATTAGGCTTTTTTTGCAGGATATGCCTAACTTGACTAGAAATGACTAGAAATTTGCAGGATATGCCTAACTTAGGATAGGATTGAAAATTTTCAGAATTTTAGCATGAATTTGAATCTTTCTCTCGAATTTGGAGCGATTTCTGAGATAAACGTGGTTTTTAATGCAGAAAGAAGCCTGAAGTTTCCTTCTTCTCATAAGTAACCCTTTTTGAATCAATTTTAAATTTTTACGCTAAGTTTTAAGCATTTGAAAACAGGCGTTACGGGCACTTTTCTAGAAGAAATTGTGTTGATTTGAATATGCAAAACTGATTTAAACAATCGATTTTATTGAATGAATTTGTAATATAAAGTCACGGCCATCCCCACATTCAACAACATTATCTTCCAGCAAGACGGTGCTCTAGCGCACTATGCGAGCACTGTCAGACTCGCCTTCGATGGTGCTACAGCCCACGACTTCACACCAACGCAAAGGAACGGTTCATCCTCAGCGCCTTCTCAGGTGGCGGATAGAGGGATGTCTCTTTGCACAAGTGCATTGGAGATCGCGGGGTTCCTCGTCGCGGACCAAAATGGGATAGTATAGTTCGCGGAAGGAAGGCAATGCCGGACTGGCCTGGGCATGCCACCGGACAAAACACCAGCCGATACTCTCCTTTATTTGGTGAAGGCGAGTCGAGGCGCCAGTAAAATAACCTCTTGCCCTTCTCCGGTTAACGAATGGGTCTCGCGAAGAGGATCGCCGACTGCGGTGCGAGTGTAGACGGAGAAAATTTATTCAAAAAAGTTATTTATGAGAAAAGGATACTTCAGGCTTCTTTCTGCATTAAAAAAATAAAAAAATAAAAACAACTTCTATCTCCGAAATCGCTCCAAATTTAAGAGAAATATTCAAAATTATGCTAATTCTCTGTAAATTTCCCAACTTTTTTTCCTATCCTGAGTTAGGAAAACCATGAAGTCATTCAGACTACTCTACGAACAGTCATTCCCCTGAAGTCATTCAGACTACTCTACGAACAGTCATTCACGATGATCATTGACAAATTCATAATCGGACATCCTGTAGTGAATGCTTACATAATTTACTTCATTGTCTCTGTGTCTTTTCATGTCTCTATCCTCTCTCTATCTCTCTCTATTTCTCTCTCTCTTTTTATCTCTATCTCACACTCTCTCTCCCTCTTTCTCGCTATCTTTCTTTCTCTCTCTCTTTCACATTCTCTCACTTTATCTTTCTCTCTCCCTCTCTCTCACTCTCTATCTCTCTCGCTCTCATTCTCTTTATCTCTCTTCACCTCTCTCCATCTCTATCTCTTTCTCTTTATCTTTCTCTTTCTGCTTCTCTCTATTCCACTCTCTCTTTTTTTCTCTTCCACTCTCTTTCGCTCTCTCACTTAATCTTCCTCTCTCTCTCTCCTTCTCTCTCCCTCTCTATCGCTCTCTCTTTTTCTTCTCTTTCTCTCTTTCAATCTCTCGCTTTCATCTTATTCTCATTCTCTCCTTCTCGTATTTTCTCTTTCTCTCTTCAATTTACTTACATTTCCCTTCCACCTACCATCCTGGTATCTGACGTGATCTCTCTCATCTTTGCCTCTTCCTTTTTCTAGCCAAACTTGAATCGCTCTTCAGAGACTGATGGCTACCTGTGCACTCAACCGCTTTTTGAGTGTTCTCCTCGGGTTCGGATGAGCCTTCTGTTGTTCCCGCGAAACTTCGATGCCCTCTTTGCTGCCGTTGGATGAACTCGCTCTCGATGATTTCTCGGAACTATCACAGAAAAATTCTTCTCCTCAAGACCCACTTTTTTCTTCTCAAGACCAGAAGAACGGGAGAGGGCTGTATAATACATGAAACCAGCAGGAAATTCTCGAAAAGTAATGCGTTACACAAGATCTATGTATAGTAACTATAAAACGGATTTATGACTGAGTACTAAGTGAAACTTATAGATAAATAATGAATTGTATCGGAAAAAAGTTGATCTGAGTTTCTTCTCTTCAAATGTTTCTGAATTACTAAAAAAATCTCCTATATATTTTCAATGTCACTCAACTGTATTCAGAACCACATTATTACTCGACTGTGGCGTCTTTCCCTTTGTCTTTCCAGTGTGTCTTAAAGCCCGTTAAACATTGAATTATGTTTTCAGTCTCGATTAAGCCAAGTTTTGTGGTCACCTTCAATCGAAAACTTTTGATACTGAGTTGAAAAATCGAAGAAAAAAAAGGTTAAACTTGGATGTGAGAAGAGGCTTCGCCTTCTGGTCGATGGACTTGAGGAATTCGACGACGCTGATGACTTCTTCTGGTCGATGAGCATCTAATCCCAACGCAGAAAGAGACGCAGACATTCCTCTGAGTTGTCTGATGATTCTGACAAGGAGTAGCCTGATAAGAACACTCGAGTCTTTCTGGGGAGAAAAACTACGCTCGATGGATTTGCGAATGGTTTTGATCATACTAATCACTGAAAGTTTTTGAAGCGTTTCCAATCAGGAAAATCTTAAATATTTTTGCCCGCCTCTGCCCGCAAAATTTTTGTTGTTGCTCAACGCATAGTGATGGTTGCATACATGCGAAAAGTTGAGTTTGACCGGTAGATCAAACCAGAAAAAAATTGAAGTTTTCCGCAAGAAGAACTCAGCCAAGCAGTTTGAAATTAGTCAAAAACACCTGAACTCAATAGAGTTAGTTTTCTACTTTATTTTGCTTCCGAGTTTCTCTAGCAACAGAAAATCGGGAAAAAAGAAAAAGCAAACGTCTTGTTAAACAGAGATTGACACAGATGAAAAATGTTTTTTCTACCTTGAGATTAGACAAATTCCAGAAAAAATCGTTTCCAGTTTTTAAAGGGTTAGCCGAAGTCATGCGAAATAATTTTGTATGGTGGTCGTGGGCATGAAATGTTGTCGATAAACTTCCCAAGAATTTTCATTACAAAAATTTTCATAGTTTCATAATTTAATGGTTCGCTCCAATTCCATGACTTCAGGGGCTCTTTCTCAAGGTGATCGTTTCTCAAGGTGATCGTTGTTCTCAAGGTGACAACTTGCCACAAAATAATCGAAAGATAAGAAGAGTTGTGCTGGGCTGAGAATAAACGCGTTTTCTAAACATTTTGGAATTTTCTCATGCGATATGAAACGTTTAAAAGTGAACGTAGTATAATTGTAACAAAAATATTTAAAAAAATTTCAAAAAGTTACCAACTTCACAGCGAAAACAGAAAAGTTATCTAGTCCAGCAGAAGTTTAACATTTTTTCTGAGAAAATAGGAAACACGATATTTCATTTCACGACATTTCGCCTCCAAATTTTGCAATCGAAAAATTTTCATAAAAAATGTGTCTGAAATCTCTGTTGGGGCTTAGTTCGAGCTAACGAGGCCGTACGAGATCGTATGAAAAAAGAAGCTTATTTACAGCTTTATGAATGTTTTGTGAAAATTAGAGTGCAAATTGTCGTGGTGAAAAATGTCGTGTAGCCGAGAAGATATAATAAGTCTGAGCTGCATAATCTCAAGCCAAAAATGAGTTCATTTTTGACTCGCTCTCGAAACATCTGCCACTGAAAGTGAACCAATGAAAGGAATTATTTTCCAATTCCTTGTTCTCCTTGAGCTCTTCGCCGCTTTCCTTCCTATTATGTAAGCTCAAGTCAAAACAATAAGTATTATATATCATGCAGCTTTGTCCATTTATTAGTATGAAGTTAATGAGACTTCTATTAACGGAACCCGATAGTTTTTCCCTCTTCACTGTCCTCTTATAGCACTGCCCGAGAGTTTTTGTTTATTGAACGCTCTTCAGCGATGAAATACATATTCTTAAACCTCATAGTCCGAGAAGAAAAAGTATACTGCTCTGCTCAATGTTAGATATTCAGATCACCTCTCTCTTTCTTTCTCTCTCTTTCTCTCTCTCACTCTTCCTTGCTCTCTTCATTTTTCTCTCTCTTTCTCTCTCTCTCTCTTTCTCTCTTTCTCTCATTTAGTCCCTCTCAGTCTGTGTTGGTTTGTCAAGTTATTATTTAACAAATTCAAAGATTGATCTTTATCAAACTGAACCGTCTCATGAATTGATATTCGTACACTCAATACTTGTAACCCGAGAGAAACCCGTAGTTCGACATTCCCTTTGAGTGAACGATGAAACACAAAAATCACTTCAAGAACAAACAACAAAAACAAAATGTATAATGTTCGCTCCGTCAAATAAGTTAACAAATAGGAAAAGGGTTGCGGAAGTTGCGGTAGTTACTTAGAAAGGTATAACAACGGAAGGAAAGAGGGCGTTATCAAGACAAGAACGAAATAAGAGAAAGAGATCGAAGAAAGCGAGTCAAGTTTTGGTTTCCAGGGAAATGGCAGCATGAGAAACTTATTCGGAGACCATATTCGTGCATTGGAAGGCATGACTGCTCGCCTAGAGAAGGGGTGTTGTACAAGAAGTTAAATCTAATTACGAACTGATTAGCTCCCAATACCCCGTCGAAGACTCGTTTACTACGAAAACTTGGGCCAAAGACATGTGTGTTTACCTACATACTCGAGAATCACATAATACGCAAAAGTTGTGAGGGGTTGAGCGATAGAGGACTAGCAGAATGAATGCCAAAGCAAAAAGTAGTTCAAAATAATGTAATACAGTCAAAAAAGGGGTAGTAAAATTTTAAGATAAAAGAGTTTGGAGTAGCATAAATATACAGAAAGACAACAGTAGCGGAGAAAAAAGAAAGAGATCAAAGAAATCTGATTTATAAGAACTATTTATCATTATAGTAACTAAAATTGAATCATTATAACCATCTAAAAAACAATCAAAAACGAACAAACATTGATTTAGTAATATTATTATGATACCCCTTTTATATGTATTTACATAGCACCTTCATCAATTGATAATCGAAAAATACGAAGCAGTAGAACGTCCGTGGTGGTCAAAGGTATCTGAGGATAAACACGTGGATCGTCAGGGCTCCCACGTACAACTGCAAAAATTCGTATGAAAAAAGCGGTTGTTCTTTTTCGCATGGCATGTCCACAAAAGGACTCTCTTTCTCTTTGATTTTCCAGTCAAGCATAACCAAAGGTTTTGGGTTTTTTACATAAGTGTCAAAAGTCTTCCATCAAAAAACTTATAAAGCTTTTAATAATTTTATTGCCCGTAGAGCTTCCCGTGCCAAAACCAAACGAGACGGTGTACGGTATTTGACTGTAGGTAAAGTACAAAAAAACTTGTCTGATGTAAACTAACTTTAAGATCTAAGCAGTATTCTTCAGAGTACCGACTGGTGCTGATGACATCTCTCGAAACTTTGTAGGTTCTCACCGATTCTGAAAAGCAAATGCAGTCGACGTTGAGCAATTCTGTTGCTTTCAGAATACCCAAGTGCCAGTAACTGCTCTGGCTATTTGCTGCAGCCTGCAAAGTTTTGCGATTTAGGTTTTCGCAAAAAATTATTTAATAAAGACTCAAAGCAATGTTCCCTTTTTACAAAGACTTTTTTCTTACTTCAAGTATCTTGAATTATAGTCCCCACCTCCCCCCATTTTTCCGAAGACTGATTTCCCCTTTACCCGAAGACTGAATTTTTCCTCTTCTTCTTTGATCCTCCTCTCTATCAGGCAACTAATCATCCAAGACATTAGAAGAACCCTGTGAAACAATCAATAAATTGTTTTTCATTACTCTTTAACCAACAACAATCATGTGAGTGATAACAGATAGCAGGTTATTCTCTGATTATAAATTTATTCATATACTTTCTTCATTCTAAACTCTATAACATGTCAAAACTGACTCGTGCAAGTTCCAGAATCGCTGGCAACGTGAAAGAAGTTATTATCCTGGCGATTCGAATATCAAATCGACTTCCTTCAGCGATTCTTTTGGCCCAGCAAGAGAGGGTCCTTAAATAATATCAATTCGATAAAGTTCAGATTAAAAGCATTACGACCGAACAATAAAATGCGAAAGCTAACTTGTCAGTGAGCTGAGTTGCGTCCACACTTGAGCCTCTTGTGTGGAGCTGAAGATTCTTCAGTAGTGGTATCGAAGCAAATAACTGAAGCAAATAACTAGGACTTGTTTCGGAATTTTGATTTTTGTGTATTTAAAAACCAACCTCATCGCAAAGGAGGTCCTGGTTTAGGCGACAGAACTCGATGATGAGCTCTTCGCATGCCGAGCTTCTGAGGAAGTGTTGGAAGTAGGAAAGAGAGACTTCTTCCAGATTGCAGTGTGCGAACGACAGAAATCGCACTTTCCTTCAAATAACATACAAATTTTTTTAATGACCTTTCTTGGGCCAAATATGTACGTAAGTACTTACTATTTAGGTGTGATGTTTATGTATAAAGAAAGAATAAATTAACTAACGAGACAATTTTCTTCCGAAAGAATTCAGCGATGAGAGCTTCTGGAACATCAAAGTATTCGAAAAGAAGCTTTTCTTTCAGATTTATCTGCAAATATTGTATTATTTCTTGAAAGTTGGCAAGAAAACTGAAAACTTCATCAAATTTCATGTCAAAATCTTGACAAAAGTGTCAATTTCGAATCATCAATGAAGTTCGTTCTGATGTTATGTGTAATTTAATTGAACTTAGCCTCAGAATCTTTGAAAGAAGATTTAAATTACTGACCTCAGATAGCTTTTCACGGAGAAGGTTCAGCTCAAGCGGACGTCGCTTTTCTACTTCGTCTGCTATCAACTGGAGTTCAATCAATCATATGAGATGAACAAAATACACTGGAAATCGTTCTTGAGTACCCTTTTAAATCGAATCAACTCACATTTCTGACACTTTTTCCCGTCTCCGCATGAAGAACGAGACATCTTTTAGATAAAGCCTCGGGGGATTCTCCTTCCGCCGCTGCGGCATTGTCCGCTTTGCACTCAACTGCTTCAACGTTCAACCTGGAAGAGAGACGATCTTTCACGCTTACGCCCTATTCTCTTCTCTGCATCTCAGAAACGAAACACTGTGCAACAACCAGCCTTAAAGCTCTTTTTTGCGGCTATCAAAATTGTGTGCGTCGAAAGTACGGATTCTCGCTCTACTCGCTCTCCTTCTTTCTTCACCTTGGGTGCATTACGAGAGAATGTTGAATGTTTTGACTAACATTAGCTGAAAGACGTTTGCTTTTGGTAAACGGTGTCGACGGAGCATGTGATAGTGTGAGCGCGATGTAAGAGCGAGGGAGACCTGGATATGAAAAATCAAGTAACATTTTGAACTTTTAGGGTTCGGACTTTTTCAAAAATTCTGAATAATTTAGGGAAAAATTTGAATCGAGAACAGCAGCTAGGAATTGTGAGGTACATCATTTGTGTAAAAAGATTGACGTTATATATCATACAAAACATAACACATTCAACGCAGTGTCGCTGATAGAATACGGACATGATCTCGGGTAGAGAGATGCTGCAAAATGGGCTCCTGGAGTTCGAAAGGAAGTTCGGGCACCGTAGGCAACCGGAAAACGACCGGCACTCTGCTGTGCTTTGTCATACTGTCAGCGCTTTCATTCCAGAGGAGTGAAGCGCCTCTCTTTGACATTCTTTATCTCTTCTTATCTGCAAGTGATTACGTGAATACAAGTGTTTTCAATGAACAAAAAAATTCAATCCTGAAAGAATTTTCAATGCGAGGTGATTGACATTGGCACATTGTAAAAAAAAAAAAAAAAACAATATCTTATCATGAAGTAGAACATTGAAGCGGGTTTAAAAAACAAAAGCTCTAACCGAGAATATTTCTGTACAAAAAAAACAAATTTCTCTGAATTACTATCCGAGGAACATAAAGTGCAACAATTTCAACACATTAAGATGGTAATATGTAATGAATTAGTGAAAGACGAAATTATTCAAACCGAACTACTTTAAAATATCAAATCATGTTGAAACTTTTTAATTGAAAAAGGTAATGCAGAATGAATAAATAAAAATTTCCATCTGAACAAAAGAAGAAGTCAGTCCTTCAAAATGTCTAAGTCACCGGTTTCCGAAACACTCTTCCGAGAAATATCAGTCTGATGGGAGCAAGAAATGTCGACACTTGAATGGCAGATGTACAGAAACCCTTCAGACTCATTCCTCTGCTGTCAGAGTGTCCAAGTCCTACTCAGTCACTCAATCCAAGGCAGAAACCAATCAATCGACGTTTACTTTATTATGGCATTAGAGGTGATTAACAACGTTCAAAACTATTAAAAACGTATCGTCTGTAAAAGTTTTCCCGTTCTCTTGTCTCGTTTGTTTTCTGCTCACGCTATCCATTTTGAGACTCTTTTATGAATTCTCTCTCTCTCTCACGCACCATCTCTTTTTATTCTTTTTGATTATTTTCACACTTTACATTCTCTCTGATTTCTTCGCTCTTTCTCTCATTTCTGATTTCTCCTTCTCTCTGATTTCTTCGCTCTTTCTCTCATTTCTGATTTCTCCTTCTCTCTGATTTCTTCGCTCTTTCTCTCATTTCTGATTTCTCCTTCTCTCTGATTTCTTCGCTCTTTCTCTCATTTCTGATTTCTCCTTCTCTCTGATTTCTTCGCTCTTTCTCTCATTTCTGATTTCTCCTTCACCTTCCCGACAAATATACCTTCTTTTCAACTTCTCTCCCTATTTTTCTACCAATCTCTTTGCTTTATTGCACTCTTTCAACTTTCTCGCAACCCTCACTTTGCTTGACCATCCGATCACAGTTATACGTTTCGAATGACAGGCGAAATGTGTGATAACCTGCGGAATGCAATCGAGATGACATGAAAAAAAGCCTACTAGACAACGTGTTTACATATTGTTACCCTCAGTTTATGCATGAGTGACAATAAGCAACGGCACACAGATATGATATAGAAAGAATTTTGAGGGCATAAAGATTGAAAGGCAGAGAGATGACTGAGAAACACAGAGAGAACGCAAGAGAGAGAGAGAGAGAGAGAGAGAGAGAGAGAGAGAGAGAGAGAGAGAGAGAGAGAGAGAAAGAGAGAGAGAGAAAGAGAGAGAGAGAAAGAGAGAGAGAGAAAGAGAGAGAGGGGGAAAAGATACCGACAGAAAAGCAGAAAAATTGAAAGATTATGAATGATTAGAAGATGAAACCTGATAAAAGAAAATTCACTAGCACTCAAGCACTCATTAACTAGGCTCATTTACCGGGAAAATTGCATATTTGATGGTCATAGCCGTAATAAGCCCAAATTGATATTCATACGACAATGAAACAATAGAGATAGGTCAAACTAGCAAGAGAAGGATGGTTTAGGCACAAATATAAAATATATCAATTTTTACTCACTAAAATCTCAATAGAAAGTAGAAATTTTAGTTTTCTGCAGGAAACTATCAAACTGAGTGAATACAAGTTGAATGGCGGTTCTGTTGTTGATAAGCAGACCAATTATAAACAAACGAAGACATCAATCACGTCCTGTCTCAAGATGAATGAAATAATCAAGAGGCGATGATACTAGGCCCCAATTAATCAAGAGGCGATGATACATGGCACCAAAAATGAATGAATTGTGGGGGACTCAAAATTAAAATTCTCAAGACTTCAACCAACGAAAAATACATGCAATGAAAAATACAGTTATCTTCATCAAAAAGCAATGAAAACGGCGATATGCGGTAAAAACCAGGGTGATCAACTATGTCTCCTTTCCGACTTCTCTTCCTCAGAAAAAGATATAAGGCACCGTGCTCCGGTCAAAAGCGGTCTACATCTCATATATCAAAAAGAAGAACAGGGCACGGAAAGACAGACAAATGAGAAAGGTTTGCGGATAAAGGAGAAGTGAGTGAGATTAGAGACTTCGAGATAGAAAAACAGTGAGCTGGGAGAGGGAGGATGAAAAAAAGACAAAAAAAGAAAGCAAGAGAAAAGAAAAAAGAGTTGATAGAACATAAAAAACTCCCCAAAAAGCAGAGAGACAGAGAAACAAAGAAAGAGAGAGATAAAGAAACAAAATGAGAGAGAGGAGAGAGAGAGAGCACTAGGCAAGCGATAACTATTTTTTCTTTTCTCCTCTCTATCTCCTGCTTGCCAAACTTGACAAGATGTGGAGTGATGAAGACAGAAACCGGGAGGAGTGATGTCTTCATTCGCCTTCTCAAACCTGCGCAGCTTACTGCCCTCTCTCCCTCTTTTCTTTCTTTCTCTCTCTCTCTCTCTCTCTCTCTCTCTCTCTCTCTCTGATACCTTATTTTCTCCGCTTTCCCTCTCTGTCTCCCCTCTAACTCTCGACTACTGCTTAGATTGACACATTTACGCCAGGAGAGAATGTGACAGGAGGGCAGGAAAGAGTATGGAGGGAGAGAGAAAAAAGATTGTCTTAGAGCATGCAACGAACCTCCAATGCTAACTCTTACAACATCGCTATTCAACACTCAATCAAGCGGCTTCATTCAAGCATAGGCTTGGTCGCAACTTATTGAGGTGTTAATGGAATTGATACGATGCGAAAGATTGTGATTGGTTGGAGTTGAAATACATAGTGCTAAAGGGTGCGATAAGAGACAACGAGAAAGAGAGCGGGAAAGAAGTAGAGATCCTACACAATGCCGCTCTGATGGATGACGCTATACCTGTTCACACCTAGTTATGAAAAGACATAGCAAATAGAAGCAGGGATTGGTTATAGAAAAAAAACAAAGAAAGGAGAGGCGAGTATTTTATAGAAGAGAGGAGTGACGTCATGATGGACTGTCAGATCTTCTCGGATGGTCAGATGGACTGTCAGATCTTCTCGGATTCGGAGGAAGCAAAGAGGAATGTGTTATAAATTAACACATCGGTTAGCGAAGAACATTACTCCACCGTGAGAAGATGATCATCAAAATGGGATCCACCAGGACCGAGCAGAACAGAAGAAGCGGATAGAACAGCAGAGGTTGAAGAGAAGAAAGGGAGAGAGACGGAGAAAGAGAAATAGAGCGAGAAAGAGAGAGAAAGACAGGAGAGAACAGTAGTAAGATAGAAAAATTGAGAAGTAGAGAACAAAAAGAAAAAAATGGAGCTCGAGATGGAAAAAAAAGAGAAAGAGAGAGAAAAAATATTTTAAAAGAATGAGGGATTTTTCTATTTTTTTCAGAAAAAGCGCTAAAGAGAGAGAGATATTGAGGCGCACAGTGAATGAGATAAATAGTGAGAGATAGAGAAAGAAAGAATTTGAGAGATATATAGAACGGGAGAAAGATATGGAGAGAGAGAAAGATGGTACATATGTAGAGTATCTGAGACAAAGACTGTTAGAAAATACTGAATAAGGGAGAGTGTACAGCTAATTCCTCTGTAATATTTATGAGTTGCGCCATTCTTTTGAATTCCTTCATCTGGAAGATTTGGGTGATCTTGTGAGAGAAAAGCCAAACTCAGCTTTCAGAGAAGCAATTCGGGGACTCAGCACCACCGAATCATCTTTGTTAGTAAACAGGCTGTTATGGTTTTAATGGTCATAAATTCAAAATAGAGAAACCTTGAGAAAGGGAGGGGGAAATAGAATAAAATTGTTTTTAAACAGTCAAGTGATATAAATATATTTAAAACTTGGCGATGGAAATCTTAGTGGAGGGTTTAACAAACGAAAGCGAAGCTAGAACAATCTTAGTGGAGGGTTTAACAAACGAAAGCGAAGCTAGAACGATCTTAGTGGAGGGTTTAACAAACGAAAGCGAAGCTAGAACAATCTTAGTGGAGGGTTTAACAAACGAAAGCGAAGCTAGAACAATCTTAGTGGAGGGTTTAACAAACGAAAGCGAAGCTAGAACAATCTTAGTGGAGGGTTTAACAAACGAAAGCGAACCTAGAACAATCTTAGTGGAGGGTTTAACAAACGAAAGCGAAGCTAGAACAATCTTAGTGGAGGGTTTAACAAACGAAAGCGAAGCTAGAACAATCTTAGTGGAGGGTTTAACAAACGAAAGCGAAGCTAGAACAATCTTAGTGGAGGGTTTAACAAACGAAAGCGAAGCTAGAACAATCTTAGTGGAGGGTTTAACAAACGAAAGCGAAGCTAGAATAATCTTGGTGGAGGGTTTAACAAACGAAAGCGAAGCTAGAACAATCTTAGTGGAGGGTTTAACAAACGAAAGCGAAGCTAGAACAATCTTAGTGGAGGGTTTAACAAACGAAAACGAAGCTAGAACAAAATGTTTTCCTCGACTTGTTATATTTCAGTTATATTCATTAAATAACTCTGACACTTAAAAATTTTGAAGTGTCAAAGAAATTACCAACAAAGAATTTTTTCGGAACCTGCGCAAAAATATTCATTTTACCAGAAAAATCAAGGTTAAGAAAAGGTTCTTGAAAAAGTGAATGTTAAAGCAGACAGTAGACAGCGAAAAAAGAAACAGTAAAAACTAGCACAATGATATTGATAACGTCGAGAGTTTTTTTTTAATAAAAAAATTAGGAAATTCAAAAGTTTTCAAAACTATCTTTCCAGAAAACCTACGATTTTTTGGAAAAAAAGCTGACAGAATCAGCTTACTATCTAATGATTAGGAAAGATGAGTCCAAATTTTTTAGCTTATTCTTGCTTTCACAATACCAGGGGAATTAACTTTGAGTATCTCTAATTTAGGTTTTTTGATTCAAGTGAGTTAGCCAAGCAACTGATTTTTTTGTTGTTCAATTGATGAGTCTCATGCACTAAAAAGTGCAGTATCAGTGGCGGAATGATAAGTATATGAAAGAACTACTAATAAAGTGAATGGTGATGAAAACCTTGATTGATAAAAGGATCAAAGAGAGAAAACCGATCGTTTTTATACGCTTTATTTTCGAATCTACCTTCATTTGTCGTCACATGTAAGTGTCAGTCTTGTCCATCGTACAAGAAACTAATTTCAACTTCAATAAAACCCAGATACATATTATCGCGAAGCCAGGTTACGACAATATGTATTTATTGAATGGAATGAGGTTGTTCTTTAAAAATGGGGTCCGAAAAACCAGGAAAAATTGGCTTTGGTCAATACTAAAAAAGTGAAAGCTTTATAGCGAGCGGAGGTAGTAGCAAACTTACCCAAAGAAGCTTAATTTTTCACACATAAAAAAAATTAGAATTGAGGGTAAATTAGTGAGAAACTCGCGGAATTGAACATAAAAATTTTTTTTTGTTGAGTATTACTGCTAAAAATTAGAGTTTGCTAACGGTCATAACACTGTAGACACCGTTTTCGTAATCAGTGTGACCTAGACAGAAATACATTACAATACTACACAGACAAAATGAATCGGAAGTTTTTAGAAAAAAATTGCTTCAAGAAAAAATATAAGTGAAATGCTTTCAAGCCATTTTAGATTTCAGAAAAAACTAATTTTTAAAAAAAACTGGGAAGAAACTTGAACAAACAAAAATTTAAACAGGATTCTTAGGTTCTTTTACTTGATTTTCGGTGGAAGATTTCAGTGGTTACAATACATCATTGTTAACGATTTCCTCAGCACAAGTAGCGAACGGTAACACTAAGGATAGCTTCAGTAAACAAATGAGTACTGTAACTCCCTGTTACATAACTCACGCACCAGACAAAGGGTTGAAGTGAAGATCTCCGCTTGAAGAAGACCTTGCGTCGATTTCTCTCCTTCCCAACAGAAGATGAACTTACCGTAATTCTAACATGGATGAAAGAACAGAATAATGTCTAGTAAACAGAGAGATAGGGACGGAAGTAAACAGAGAGTGATTTGAATAATAGACAGAGAAATTTAGACATGAGAAGTAGAGAGAGGGAGAGAAAAAGCAAGAGAGACAGAGCAAATACGAAAGAGAGATAGAGTTGAAAAGAAAAAGAGACACTGAGAGTTAGAGAGAAAGAAGAAAGAGACAAAAGAAACGAGAGAGAGACAGAAAGAGAGAAAGAGAGAGAAGTAAGAGAAAGAAGAGAAAAAGAGATTGATAGGGATACATATAAAATTTAGATAGAGTAAGAGAGAGAGAGAGAGAGAGAGAGAGAGAGAGAGAGAGAGAGAGAGAGAGAGAGAGAGATAAAGCGACACTGAAAGAGAGAGAATGCGCATTTGATCGCATGGGCTGTTTCTGGTTACGCAACAAAGAGATTAGTATGAGATGGTGATGCCCACCCATCGGGAAAGAGTGGGAATGTTAGATAAGATGCAGCCTTTGCCTTCTACCTACTACTCAGTATTCTTACCTGTGGGATACCAACTCTATTAACGCCCTAATTCATCAAGTTGACGAAGTGTGAAAACTTTCAGAGGTGAAGGTGGATAAATTGAGATTAATTGTCTAGGAAATTCATTATATTTACTCTTTACTTTCTTCCTCCTCTACATTATCTGAAATGAATGAAGTGAATGAAGCAAGCGAAAATATTCAAAAAGTTTCAAAAGTTACACTGAAGAAATTGTTACCTTCAAGTGAACTTTTAAGGAAAAGAAAAAGGTGATGCGGTTCACAATCATAAGTTCTCTTTCTGAAAATTAACATAGCTAACCCCTACTGATTGCTCATTAAATGTAGAACTTGCTCATATAGAACAAAAGAACTGTCAAGTTTAACTGTTAGTACAGTCTAGAGGTTACCGAAGAGAATGACTAAAAGAGACCGAAGTAAATTACCTTTTGACAACATAGCATCGATGAAAAGAAAGATTGATGAAATGGTATGGGACTTTTACATGGGAATCTTTCGGAATACTCTAAAATTAAATGCATGTTTGTCAGATAGGGAGAGAAATACCGATTTTAGAAAGAGAAGAGAAGTGATAGAAAAAAAGAGGAGAGAACTTCAGAATGGAAGGAAAGAGTGAAGAATAATGAAGGAGAAGAGATAAATGTACGATTTGACGAGCCGACAACAAAGACAGATAGTGAAGAAGATAAAAGTGAAAGGGTTGAGAGAAAACGGAGAGTACCCAGGAATCATTGGAGCGAGTAACGACGAGATGAAACATGTACAAAAGGGGAGTGGAAGAACCACTTACAATTCTTATGATCAAATAAGAAGTGGACACAGGTAAAGAAAGGAAGATGTCCACAGAAAGATTCTTTCTAAATGAAAGCTTTTCAATGAAAAATAGTAATGCAAAGTAGGGTATATATATATAGAATATATATATATATATATATATATATATATATATATATAGAGAGAGAGAGAGAGAGAGAGAACTGGGAGTGAGAGAAAAGTGAGAGAAACTCAGAGAAAAGTGAGAGAAACATGAGAGAAGAGAGGAAAAAAGAGTTGCAAGAGAAATAAAATTAAATGTAAAAGTTATTTAGAATAGGAAAGATAATGATAAACCAAAAAAGGCAAAGGAACAACGAAAAAAGGAAAAAAGGAAGAGTTGCAGAGAGAAAATTCAATGCAAAAACAGCTATAGAAAGGTAAACATCCCGCAGTAAAGAGTGTGATGAACAGAGATCATGAAAAAGTTACGATTCATAAGAAAGTTTTGCAAAAAAATAGAAGGAATGATTGTGAAGAGAGAGGAGCGCAATGAAGGAATGGACAAGCGAGAGAGGAAACAAGCCTCAGAGAGAGCCGGGAGGACTTACTCTCCAAATAACGGTCATCACAGAAGCAGGGAAGGCGAACGGATGAATAAGAGAGAAAGAAGGAGTGACAGAGAGAGGGAAGATTCAAATATAGAGAGAGACACAGAGGAACGGGCAAAAAGAGAAAGAGAGAGAGAGGGAAACAGATGGAGAGAGAGAAAGAGAGAATAACAAAGAAAAGAAAGAGATAAACGAAGAGAGAAAGAATAAGAAAGAGGGAGGGAGAAAGAGAAACGAAGAGAGAGAGGAAGAGTAAAAAAAATAAGAAAGAGGGGGCAGAGAGAGAAACGAAGTGAGAGAATAAGAATGAGGGCTAGGGGAGAGAAACCAATGAGATTGTACATGAAAGACGTATACCGGAACATGTCCAATTACAAGGCCTTCATATTACGAGCTGAAGACGTATTTGTTTCATGTGCCTCTTCCAATCCCTTCTGTCTCCCTTTCTCTCTCTCTCTGTCTCTCTCTCTCTCTCCCCTTCTTTCTGTCTCTTCATTTCTCTCTTACCCTCTGTATATCTTTCTTGATCACTTTGTCTCTCATACTATTTCTTCCTTTCTCTATCTCTTTCTCTCAAAGCATTAAGGCCACTGACTTCTTCAAAAACCCCTTTAATAGTGCTTTCCTTGCAGCGAACGCTCATGGAAGTGACAGCGGAATATCCGGGGACAATAGAGTCGGAGAGTATGAGACATAGTTACCGAATATGAATGCTGAGATTGAATTGGAGGTTTGGTGGTCACTTTAAAAAGTTTTAAATCGTTACTACGCCTCTCGTCATCAATATTTAATTCCAAGTTTGAGAACAAATTTGTTTCTGAGAACAAATTGGTTTCTTAAAAGTTTTCTTACCAAAAAACCGTCTGTAGCCGTGGAAGAGAAATGAAAGCTCGAAGAACCAATTTTTACAAGATTATTGAGCGAATAAAAGTTTTATGTGCATATATTTTGTTTTGGATTGATATTGACCCTTTATTGAGTTACTTTTTTCTTAAGGTTATTTCAAATCCTTTATAAATAAGTCCCTTATCAAAAATTAAACTCAGTTAAACAGGAAGAAAGTTTTCTCAAGACGCGACGCGGAATACAATCAATCTAGTCACGTTATTAATATATAAATGTAATCAAAGTATGTCAAGAATCAGGAACCATTATTTGATCAAATCACAATATACAATATCTTCATCCCCTTCTTTCGTGACCGTTCACTCATATATACATGAATCGCTGGAGAGATAGTTTGTGCACATTCATCCGCATAAGTATCAGTTAAACAATGAATAAGAAAAAATATTTCGATCTACAGTGCCGTTCAAAAGTATACGTACGAGCCCCCTTTTTTAAAAGGTGAGCGTTAAAGAAACCGCCATTCGCCTGAAATGTTCGTATGGGTGTCTGAAGCTTTGTAACATAATTTTATCTACAAATCAACTCGCGCACTCACTTGTATAGGATAAGTATGGCAAAAATTTTCAAGTGCATGTTTTCGTCCCTTTTTTAAGGTTGTTTTTCCTTGTTCTATTTTATCGCTTTCAGCTCATTTTTGGTCTGTGGAAGGGGTAGACCATTGGTAACGAAGGATCTGTCAAAACCTGAGAGAGTGGCTATATAGAGAGAGCTGGCATCAGCAGTTCGGAATTGGCTCGTCAGTTCACGACGAGCAAATCGACTGTTCACGCTTCCATTACCCAAAAGAACCGGACGAAAACTAATGAAAGACAACCTAAAACATCTTCTGGCATCAACCGAGTCATTACACGTATCTTCTTCTTCTTCTTCCTCGCGCTTGTTCCCGCCTCGCGGCAGGGTACGCGCTCCCCTGAGATGCAGGACAGACCTATCCTTTTAGAACCAGTGGCTGCCTGCTAGATCACTGCTAGTGTGATTAGCAGCAGTGGGGAGAGTCAGATTCGTGCATGAGCACTACCAACATTTCTTAACCCCCTTGGTTTGGGTGGATCTGTCCGGGGTGGGAGTCGAACTCGGGACTCTTCGCACAATGGTCTATTACTACCACTATGCCACGCCCGGACAGTCATTACACGCATCCCCAAGAAAAAAATCAAGGCTGACTGGTAGCGATATCAATAGGCTGGTTCATCAGTTTAACGGAATCGAGGTTAGTTTTTTAATTGATAAATGACTTATCGACATTACTAATGGTTTAGAGGTCCATTTTTTCAATAAAACGTCGGCTATGGCGATTTGGACCATTTAAACGTAGGCCAGTGAAGAAACCTCTGATCTCCGAGAGATCTCTAGTCCTTTCTGGCGAGGTATTGAGCGGAGAGCATGTGAAGGTGTGACTTAGTGCGCATGACCTTGGATTCTCTGTGTAAGTGATCGGTGTCTGCCATCTGTTGATTGCCCGTGACTACGCGGAGACCGGCATTCTGGGCGCGTTGGATCCTTTCGAGGGCCGAAGCGGATAAGAAAGTGGACCATGCGGGGGCGGCGTAACTGGAGATTGCTTGCGAGATAGCTTTGAAGGTTGTCCGTAAGGATTCCTTCTGGTTGCCCCAGGTGCTACCGGCGAGGGCCTTCAGGACGTTGTTTCTCTGTGTCGTGCGGGCTGCGATGTCTCTGGCGTGGTGGCTGAACGTGAACATGGTGTCGAAAGTTACGCCGAGGATCTTTGCGAGCTTGACTGTTGGGACGGTGGTTCCTCCGATGGATACGTCCAGGACCGTGTTGTATTCTTTGCTGAAAGGCGTGAGGAGCATGAGTTGACTTTTGGCCGGAGAGATGGTGAGGGAGCGATTGTTCAAGAAGCTTTCGATCCCAGGTATTGCCATACGTACGTACTCCGAGGCGGTGTTGATGTTTGAGTTGGAGGCCCATATGGTAATATCGTCTGCGTAAGTTATTACGTTGGTGTGAGCGCTATCGGATGGGAGGTCGCGTAGATAGAGGTTGAACAGCGTGGGCGAGAGGGCGCTGCCTTGTGGGACTCCGTTTCTGATCGGACGGGAGCTCGATAAGGTGTTGCGGAAGAGTGTGCGTCCTGTGCGTCCTCTCAGATACGAAGAGAGCCACGTCTTGATGTAGTTGGGCACGCTTGTGGTCATGAGGAGGTCGATAAGCTTGGTGATGTCGATGCTGTCGAAGGCTTTGGACATGTCGATCGCTATAAGGACTGTGCGCTTCGCTGGTCTTTTCTCATTGAAACCGTCTGCGATATTCTTAGTGAGCTTCAGGAGTGCCGAAGTGGTTGAGCGGCCCTCCGTGAATCCGTGTTGGTGTTCCGCCAGTGGTATATGGGACTGGATTGTGTTGAGGAGTAGGCGTTCAATCACTTTTGCAACGGGGGAGAGAAGAGAGATCGGGCGGTAGCTTGAGCTGACGGTGACTTGCTTCCCCGGCTTCAGGAGAGGGATGATGATCGAGGACTTCCATATCATAGGGATCCGGTTAGTGCGTAGTGAATCGTTGATGAGGATAGTGAGAGCGTTGATTCCTCTGGGACCTAGGTTATGTAGGAGTATTGGAGCAAGGCCGTCTGGTCCAAGGGCTGTTGATTTTTTCGTTGCTCTGATGGCTGATGTGACCTTTTTTTCTGAGAAATCGGTGAAGTCGTCGGGGAGAAGTTGTCGTACTTTTCTCATCGTCTGCCTGTTGTACTTGGAGGTTGTGTACGAGACTGGGCGGGTGAAAGCCTTGTTGAAACGGTTGGCGCATTCTGTGGCGGATGTCACTGGGTCTTTATCGAAGCATATGGCGCAGTTGGGTGGGGGTCTCCCTTTGTTGTTTAGCATCTTGATCGTCTTCCATAACTTGTTGCTGTCTCTTTTAGGGTCGAAGCTCTCCATGAATTGTCTCCAGACTTCTCGTTTGCTCTTGTCTGTGGCTCTCCTAATGTTTTGGTTGAGGTTGTATATCTCAGGGCAGAGCGGGTCGGATTCTCTCAAAGCGTCACGTTGGGACATCCAGTCGCGGATTTCCGAAGTAAGCGCTGTTTCTCTCTTGTGTATTCGACCGCGTGGTATTGTGCTGGCAGCTGCTGATAGCGGGATCTTCCGTAAGAAGGGCTCAGCTTGGGCGGCGGGAAGGTTAGGGAGAGGTGATTCGGCTAGCTTCTCCTCAACTAGCGATTGGAAACGGAACCAGTCTGCTTTGTTGTAGTTCGCGGAGGTCTTGTTTCTGTGCGTCCGGATAAAGTTGTTGCTCTCGATTTCGATGACAATGGGTAAGTGATCTGAGCTTCCTGATGTGACGGTTTTCCATGAGGCTTCGGATAGGAGATCTTGTGAGCAGATGGAGATGTCGGGCGACGAGGGTCTTCCGTTGGAGGGAACACGGGTAGGAGAGTCTCGGTTGAGTGTAGCGTATTCAGAGTCGTCGATTGCGTTTGCGATGAGAGTACCTCTGCTGTCGGAGGAGTGAGAGAACCATGCTGCGTCGTGAGCGTTGAGATCGCCAAGGATAATGGAGTTGGAACGAGTGAGGAGCAGAGACGAAAGATCTGGGGTGTAACCGTTGCTGCAGGAACTGGTAGGTGGTATGTAGATGTTAGTGACATCAAGGAAGGAACCTCTTTTTTCTCATTCTCCTCATTTTCACCCTTCAAAGATGGTCGTCTTTTCTACCAAACGTTCAGCTCCGATAAAATAATGATTGTTGTCGTCCGAATGACCCAAACTCGTCTCATAATCGCCTATTTCTTCTTCTACTAAACAAGTCTCGACAAAATGCTACGCAACGTTTTCTTTTTGAATTGAATATTATCTTGCTGTGATACTCCCCATGTCAGTAGATGAGTCTTGACAACTCATCCTTTGGTGGATAAACTTATTTGAAGTTTATTTGAACCGTTGATTCCTGTTACGCGAATGCTGAGTGATTCCAGATGAGTGTCCGTTGTAGAGGGGATGACACTGTAGTTGAGCGAGTGACTGATGCCGGTGATGAGGCCGCCTCCGGTGTTTGTGCCGCGATCTCTTCGAAGCAGTGTGTATCCGGGGAACGATGGTGTTTTGGAGCGATCGGTTAGCTTGGTTTCCTGTAGCAGGAATAGGTCGATCTTCAGGCGTGTGACGAGGTCAAGGATCTCCGAAGTTTTACCGCTTAGGCCGTTGCAGTTGTATTGTAGGAGTCTTAGGCTTTTGTTGCCTCTAGTATGAGCGTTGCTGGGATGGACCGAGATGGAGGTGGTGACACTGGATGTAGATGGAGTGGTTGTAGTGGTGCAGGATGGGCATAGATAGCTGGATTGGACGTAATTCTTGACAGAGTGAAGGCCACTGCAGGACGACTTTGTGTGTACCCATTCTGAGCAGAATGAGCATTGTACGCAGTTAGTGTTGGCCTTCTTCCCGCATGTCGTGCAGTTCCAGGAGGTGGTTGGCCCTGGATTGCTTTCGATGTCCCCGGCTTGGAGAAGTAGGAGTTGAGACAGACCAGCCGGGTCGGGCTGTCTCATTGTAGAAAAAATTGAGTGAGGAGACGATGGGTAGCTCCACGTGGAGCTGTTCTTCGGAGCGGGCTGCATCCGGAGAAGTGAGGTGATGTCCTTTGCAGTCCGGAGACTGTCGTGCTGCACCGCGTGAAGGCGGACATCGTGTACACTCTCCCAGTTTCGATCCGGATTCAGCAGATTCACAAACTCGTATCTACACCGTATCGATGAGTCCATCCCAGACGTCTGCCCAACATGCTCATCCACACCTCATGACGTCGCACACCTGTTCGATTGCATTGGCGACCCCACGACACTCTCACTCACCGACTTATGGGAGAAACCACGAGAAGTGGCAAACTTCCAGAAAATGTCTATTTAAAAAAAAAATTGACGATTCATACACAACAAAGACGAAGCGAAAAGAAACATATCACGTGGGCCTCGCTCTTCGATGACGGCTACAACCGGCAACAACAACAACAATCTAGTCCTTTCCATGTTTTGTAAATGTAGTGCAGTGATACAAGCAATGGGCATGGCAACTAAGTGTTGATTGGATAATGATAATATATCATTATTGTTTTCGTTATATACATTGATCGATTGTTATAACTTTTTGTTTAATGCAGTGCGAAAATGGCACTTTTGACACTTTTGGAAAATAGCGAATTTCAAAGTCTTTTGTTGGTTTTTACTTGCAAAGCAACGTGTATAATTGTTAATTGATAATTTAAAAAATAGCTGAGAAAATCAGCTAGATGCTTACATTCTGGACAGAGATATGTTGAAAAACACAATTGTTTGTATACTTATGAACGGGACTTTATATAGAGACAGTAAAAATCCCCAGTATCATTCAGTTGAGAAAAAAAGACCTTCAAGTAGGTTCATACTATATGACGATACTAATCAGGGGGAATGACCAAGACCGCACTGAAGTCTAAAGTTGTTACTGATCGAGTTAGTTTACGAATATCAATATTTGCAATAAAAAAACCTTCTACTCAGTAAGAGCTCTTGGGAATAATTTTGAACGGACGAAATGTGGAACAGTAAAAATTGAAGTTTTTGGACGATATTAGCAAGCATATGTGCAGCCCTGACATAGGATAGATTGTTCATGGGAGGCCTTCTCCTTTGGATAGAGTGATGCTGAGTGGAGCAGACATTGAATGCCCCTTTCTGTCGTTACCCGTCATCCCCGTTTCATTCAACTCAACATGCTCTCTTCAATTCATCAGGTTTTATCGGATCTGGGAACCAGAACTGGAGTCTATTCTATCTTCATACCCACACAAAACCATACTCCGACCCGTAGACCAATTCTGATTCAAAAAAAAAAATTCCGGTGAAGTTTTGTAATTTACATAAACCTTATTTCGGTATACGATTCGACTCAAGTTATTTGTCGAAGGCGGATGACTTTTTTGATGTGAATGATTGGGCGTGACCGGCTTCTTTCTGAATGACTAATTGGATGCAGATGACTTCTTGTAATTAGTAATTGGCTGTGAACTTTTATTCGAATGAACAATCTTAGGCTTAAGAAAGTATATGTCTACTAAATGACAACATGCCTTGTGAGCATCTGATAAGAGAACATCTGGATTTTCCCGACACCTGCCTGCTCATCTTGCTGCTGGTTATATTGATGTACCTGATCTCTCTCCATCTTTCTTCCTCTGCATCCTCACTGTTCTCATTCTCTTTTTCTATCTATTGAACGAAACATCTGCAGCCTTCATTCTTCCGGTCTGCGCAATCAAAATGCCAAGCAATTTTGACATTTCCGAAAGACAATTACAGATGAAAGAGGGAGAGAGCGAGAGTGGGAGAGAGCGAGAGTGGGAGAGAGCGAGAGTGGGAGGCACGAAAAAGGCTCTTTCATCTCTGACAACATTTCAAGGAAACTACTTTACACATGTTTTGGTAATGAGAGAAACCAAACGACCTTTCAGAAGAAGTCATCATAGGCTATACGGGACTAGTCGCCTCGACTGAGGGAAATCCTAGAAATGAAGGCAGAGAGAGATATATGAAGAATAATAGAGATAGATAGAGAGGAAAGGGAGGGAGAGAGCAAGAAAGAGAGAGGAGACAGAGCAGTTAAAAGGGAGTCTTACAAAGAAGGTCCCTAACCCCGCAAGCTGTTCCATAAACTGGCTCGTTAAAGGATCACTGGACTTTCTGGAATAGTTACAGTAATCCCCTCGAACATTACACGTTTCCATCACTTGAATGTGATAGTAAATATTTTCCTTTCAAAATAATCTTCTCTCACAAAGACTTTCGTATTCCATTCTGCTTTTTTGTTCCATTTGAAACTTTTTTGTACTCTGACAAAATACTGGTTCAACACTTTTTATTTCAATTTTTTTTAAAACAAGAACAACATCACATAATCATGCGATTCGATATATCTTTATAATCTTCTGAAACAAATAATTGACAGATTTTTCGCTGCTAATCTCTTACTAACACAAAAGCAAAGAGATCCATTAACCTTATCCTTCTATATTTTTCTACTTTTTCTCTCTTCAATATTCCTTTTCCTGTTAATTCTTTTGCTTCCCTCTCAACACCGCTTTGCTCTTTTCATGATTGTCAGGCTAAAGATTTTTTTAGACTTTCTTCATGCCTAAGTTAATGGATGACTTCTGAAACTTCATGATAATCCAAAAAGTATAAAAAATTCCCTAAACATCGTTTTCTGATTCTCTTTTCCTTTTTATATTTTTCCTCTTTTTTCTTTCGTCTTCTTCAGTTTCTCTTTCAACACCATTTTGCTCCTCTTCAGTTAGACGGGCTGACGTTTCGAGTATTGATTGACCTTCTGAAACAATGTTATTGAATTAAAGAATCACTACGATGATGGGAAACAAAGAAGCTTGAGAACCTGCTGATCCTAATGCCAGTCTTCTCTTTTTCTCCTTCCTCTCTCTCTTCCTCTTTATTCTCTGGGCTTCATCTCCGCTTTCATGATCCATAACTTCAGTCCCCGGTGGTGCTTCCAATTCTTCTAACTTAGATGGTTCTTCTGAAAAACAATCTTTTGATATCTTCAAACTTCCTATGAGAGAAATGAAGAGATCCACCAACTTTTTGTTTAAATAAAAGTCTCCACTTCCTCTTTCTTCTCTCCTCTATCTCACAAAAAACGTGTTTCCGTTTTTGTGTTTCTTGGTGAAATATATCGCTAGATTGAATCTGGCAAATTTCATTTATTCTTCATTACTTGCTGTGATTGATCGAGAAGCTGAATGTATTTTACTTAGGTAAAACCATTCATACTCATCTTTCTAATGTTACAAATGCAATATCACACGTTTTATATAAATAAACATTGCATTACAGTTAAAAAAAATGCAGTCCAAAACACAAGAAAGAAATCGGTTGTGTGCATCCGAGGGGAGCTTCCAATTACGCTCTGCTAAAAACTGCAATTTTTTTCCATTACTCACCTTGAAGCAAGTGTTTTTTTGGTATACAAGAAAAAGGTACAGACTTCCGCCCGAAGCGCAAAAAAAGTTTTTTTTTTCGCATAAGGGTTCGACTACGGATGAGACGAATATCTGGAATAAGTTTAAAATCTCAGTGTTTTTTGGTTCACAATGGTTCCGAAGACTAAAGACGTACTTTCTTCCTCTGTTTCGATCCTCATCTTCCTGTTTTTCTTCCTTATCCTCTTTAATATCTCTTCCTCCTCAACGAATTCCAAGTCTTCGTCGTCTAAAATTTTTTTTTTGTAAATTTCCGAGTGTACTCGAGTTCATTCAAATTACAAGAAAAAAATCTCAAACTTTGCAAGGTCACTGTGAGCAGTTTTGATAAATTAAAGTTTTTTAACAGCAAAACTAATAACGCTCTTGAAGTTTTCAGATGAAGGAAAGGCTAAGATAAGACGAGGGCAACCGAGAGAGTAAAGACTAGGGAGGATTGAGAGGATCAGAGAGTGCTAGAAAATACATATAGAAAGAGCGAGCGAATGTTGGGAGCAGGAATGAGCGTTTACCGTCATTTTTTGCGGTAAATTTATCGTTTACCTTTTTTTAAAAAAGTTTTACCGTTTATCACGAAAAAAATTTTTTTACCGCGCCGATCCCAACTAGGGAGACAGGCAGTGGATACTCGCCACCTAACGCCTTATTGAACGCTTTCAGCTCTCTGCCCAAAAGTCGCCTTGTCTTGATCTACATCAAGTCTTCAGTTTCTCTCTAGTTTGAAAGAAACTACTGTTTATGCATGACTTATCACATTCGCTACGTGATAAATCAAGCTTTTTTTATACCTAACTCGATTTTTATACCCGTCAATTTAAATCAAAAATTTGTTTGAGTTGATGTGATAAAATGATTTTTTTTTCCGAAAAAATCTAAATCCAACCTCTAAACTCTGAAAGCGATCTTTCCGTTTCATCAGTGTGCATCTCAACCACTTCTCCGAGTTCCTGCCATTTGAAACGATAAATTTCCTTTTTTGTCAATCAAGAGTGCTTAATGTATAATATACCTTCTCAACGTCTCCGATGATCTTATCAATTGGTTCCTTCGCCAGAATTCGCAAACCAATAACAGACCTCTTCTTAAAGAAAACAGATATTCCATCGTGGTGTTTTTCAAAAGAAAATCAATTTTCTACTCTCAGGGAAACTAATCCATCATTATTTTATTAATATGGTGAAAGTTTTCGGAGTTTTTCAGGACTTTAGGTTGTCATGTTTTTTCTTCAATAAACAAGATCTTTATGTTTAAGGAACAACTTGAATACAGTAATCACAAACGTAACAGGCCAATGGCAGTGATGGAAACACCTCACACGACAAAGAAGATTTTTTTGAACAGAAGAATAAATCATACACCAATGAAATAGTGCCAAAATTTTTGAGGCTAGTCGAACATGCGACTTTCGCTTAACCTGTTAGGCTTTCCTAATTGTGCTACCAAAGCAAAAATCCTTTCCGAGTTTTAAGGCGCATCAAAATTTGTCTCTGAGAATTTCTTTTTCTCTTCTGAAAATTTGGTCAGCTCGAAGAGGTCTCCTTCTGTAGGTAGCTGACACACTGTCCAAAAAAGAAACTGAAGAAGACCTCTTACTAATGGTTTAGGAAGTATAAGAGAGAGAAGAGTAACCAGAATGGGCTGCATATCCTCTGTGATCTCTCTGCTGGGGTCAGCAGACAGAGCTTGCAGGCAGAAAAGGGAGAACATCAAGGGCCTTCTGTCACAAGATTACAATGAATGTTTTGCCCTCATCAGTTGTTTGTTATGTGTTGAGCATCCGACAAGCTTTCTAGCTTCTCAAATCTAGCTGATCAAAAAATTCGAACCATTCCACAATGCTGCGTCATTCATTCAAAAGTGAGAGTAAATGTAGAAAATGATTGTACAGATACGGTATGAATATTTTTAAAACTTAGTAGAGGCCGAGTTCATCAATGCTTACAGATGGAAAAAAAGAGGAATGGAGACGGGAAGGTATTTTTTCTTTTGCCGCTTTTATCGAACCCACGACTTAAGAGATCGATATCCTAACGCTCTATCGATTGAGCCATAACGAGAACATCCCTCAAGGACTTTTTCAATGCCAAACTTCAGCAGGATGAATCTCTCACCCGCAGTGTGGGTGGAAAAAAGCTATGCGCTCTCCAAAAGATACAAAAACATTCAAATATATGCACTCAGAAAACTTTTCCGGTTTTTAACTGGAAGAGTTTTGAGACATTGCGGGAAAACAATTTCAAATTTTCGGAAGTTTTGAAAATCTATGCGTTCTAAAAAATTGCGCGGGTGGTAAGAAACGCCTTGAAATTCAGTCGTTCTCTTCTTTTCTTGGAGATTGAACTCACAATTTAATGCGCATAAAAATTGGCTTTGATCAACTCTGTTGAACGATTGGTTTGTTGAAAATTGCTTTTTGTTCTGATTTTGAGTCAAACTGTCTTTAGCCATGATTTTTATAGCCATTTTACGATAATTACGTTATTTACTTATCCCTTTTTCATCTCTTTAGAAGATTAGCTGCATATATAGAAGTTCGTGTCTGAATATTAAGTCAATACTAACGGGAGAATCTTTTCTCTGAGGTTGAACTCGGGTAGCTCAATTTGTTCATTGCACCGCATTCTTTTGTTGTGGTAGAATCGATAGCTGTCACTTGTCGCTTTTAGCAGAACTAAACAACAAATGGTTTTTCGACTATTTTTCCTTACTTTCTCATTTAGTACTTTTCTTTTTCCGAATAAAAAAATTTCTAATATTTCTTTTTCTATTTTTAACCTGGAATATTTTTGTTAAAGAGAGAAAAATTCTGTCTGTCGAGAACTTTTGAGTGAAAAAACTAAAATTTGCTAAATCAAGGAAAATATTGCGTTAGTAGAGAAATCGAAACACGGTTGTGATTTCACATCATGACAGCTGTTTTTAAAAGGAACAGTTTCAAATGATAAATAATTTTCGCTCTGTAAATGTCTCACATTTTTAAAATTGTTTCTTTTATTTTCAACTCTCCGAGAACAACGGGTATCACAAAATTTACCAATCATGAATTAAAAAAGACATGAGGAAACAAACGTACGATCGTCGGAAACCTTCCAATCCGTCAAATTGTTCACTTGTCTCCGGAAATATCTACAATTGTTTTGTTCGATAATAATGATAGCTTATCCAATACATAGTCTAATCTGAATCGAAAAAACTTCTGAGCCCTCAAAAAAACCCTTTTTTCTCCCCAGTTTCAAAAGATTCGAAACAAAATTCGACCACATGAACAGTTATCACAATCTTTAAAAAAAATCTATTGAAAAATTCTATTTGATAAGTTAACTATGTTCCACATGTCATAAAATATCGATCAGAAAAAAATGAATTTTCGTATAAAAGATGACTAACCTAAGTTGACTTCTCACTTTATTCGTTATATATGCGTATGCTGGTCGAGCGCTTGCAACGAATTTGAAATATCTTTCCGGTAAACTGAAATTAATGAATAATGATGTGATTTATCACATTTTTTTGGCAGTGGTGGACTTTTTCACTATTCTGCAATATGACTTTGAAAAATCTGCTTTTTGAATATGGAAAATTCGCTCGAGTAATAGCACTAATAGAGATTCGGAAAATTTCAACTATTTTTTCTGACATCATCTGCTTCAACTTCACATGTTTCATATCCCAAGTTTACCAAATGAAATGGCTAATCAATGTGAAACTTACGCATTTCTCATAAAGGCGGCAATATTGAGAGAGCGGTCATCTTCCTTGCTTTTCGCTCCTCTTGCGTAAGTCTCAACAATCACCGCTTCGTCTAGGAGAGAGAGACACTCGCCTTGACTGATGATCTACAATGACATTGCTCACCATCAAGTGCTTTTTCTCGGGCGGTTGACCGGGCAACCGACCGGAACAGAAGGGGAGGTCAACAGATTTCAGTTGCTTCCTCATTCTCGTAACCAGAGTCAAGGCTCAACATTCGGAATTTCGTTACTTCACGAAAACGCTGTCAAAGTTCATACTCTTTTAGGCTGCGCACTGTTTTGCTCACCGACCGTTTTTTACCGTAAAAAAGAACTAATTTGCTCACCTACAGTGAGATACATACAGGTTTTGTTTGAATTTTTCCGTGCGGGAGCTTCCTGATTAGCAATAAAATGACGCTGTGACTGTCCAAATGGAGCAACTTTTGCGTCATTTTATTGCTAATCAGGAAGCTCCCGCACGGAAAATTTCAAAAAAAACCTGTATGTATCTCACTGTAGGTGAGCAAATTAGTTTTACTTTTTACGGTAAAAACGGTCGGTGAGCAAAACAGTGCGCCGCCTTACATATAAAATAATTTTTTGATAGAAACCGCGCGGGCGACCGCGAGATTTTTCGCAAGTTTGGCGAGCTTCGTACAACGAACATATATTCAGCAGAAATGAAATATCGATCGCCCTAGTCGCCAGCCGACCAAACTTTTGATTGCAAAAACTTGTTTGTAAATTATGTTCTCAACGCAGCCCACACAGATCTGAAACTCTTTTTGAAACGCACAGAAAAAAGCCAGTCCGCCGGGCGGGATCGAACCCAGACCATCCCGACCCAAACCGGGAGCGCGCGTTACAGGGACACATGCTATAATAGTAATGGTAACGCGCGCTCCCGGTTTGGGTCGGGATGGTCTGGGTTCGATCAGGCCCGGCGGACTGGCTTTTTTCTGTGCGATAGTTCAATCATTTGTCATCTTAGCCAGGCGTCACTGCCTTTAAACTGTGTAACTTAGAATTTGAAGATCTTTTTGAATCGACAGCCTATGCTCTGAACAAATGATGGATAGACCACTGGAATTTAACTATTCATTGTATTTAAAAGAGCATCAGAAGGGAATTACCTTTTTTATTCCTTCAAAAGCCTTGAAATCATCCGTCTCACCAAGAGCTTCTGTGATATTTTCCTTTATCAAAGATAAGATTTTCTCCCTGAAATTCAGCGCTGCTCATCGTTGTTTCATTGAAATTCATAAATATCTAGATTTTCAAACCTCTTGTTATATTAAAATTAGCGAATGAAAGACTTCTCTCCAACATATTTATCATAATGCTGCTTCATTTTGACCTCTCAAAATCAGGGTTTATAGTGTGCAAGAAAACGGTATAGACACCCGCCAAAGGCGGAAAAATAAGGGTTTACATAAAGGTCAACCCTTAAAATAATGAGAAAACAAAGGTTCGCCAAAAAATTGTCTGTTGGTCATACTTAAGGATCCCCTTTATGCTTTGGAAAAACAGAGGCCCACCGACAGAAGGTCTGACATGACTATTTAACCCCTGCTCAAAATACTAGACTGGTAATTGCAATTTCCTACAAATAAATACTGAAGAGAGTGAATAAGACAATATCAGAAGACTTTTGTGGAGTTGCCGTTACTTCAACAATAATTTCTGCTGCGAGTCTACCATTTATACACAAAAATGATCTTGAAATTCACCTTATTCATTCACCTTCAACTTTACCGCATCTTCACCTAAAACAACCTCCAACAATGTGTGCTGAGATCAAGAAAACATCGGATTTCTGAGGTCACAAGAAGGTCAAAGAAAAACTCATCATAGGAAGAATATGTCTTGATTTATTCAATAGGTCGATCGCCCGAGAATGTAAAAGTTTCTAATTTTAATTGGTCAACATATATTATTGTTGAGTTATGGATAATGAAACATTCAATTTAGAAAAACAAGTTGTTTTACTTTCAACTATTCCTCTCAAATAAACTCTTTTTGAGAATGCTAAGGAAAAGGGTCACCAGATGAGTTGTCCTAGGACATTTAATCGCCACCAGTTGGCAGTTCACATCTGAAACTCACCAAGACTCCCTGCATCTCCGCTCAGTCTTATGAATATCAAGGGCAACTGTCTTCCATTCGATCAGTTCATCCCAATTTACCGTTTCCTGACAAGAACATTAAATCCATAGGCACAATGTATAAAAATAATATAAATAATAATCAGAATAATAATAATAATAAAAAGATATGTTGTTATAAAATCACAAGAACGACTGCTTCTCGAGCGATGGGGCGGTCTAAATCATTGCTAAACGGAGGTCACTTTCAATTGTTCAAAAATTCAGTGAACAATGACTACTCTTTGAGCGGGGGGTCCAACTACTCTTTGAGCGGGGGGTCCAACTACGAAGTGAAGGGCAGAAAAGCCGAACTTATAACTATTCTAGAGCCTCCCGTTGTATTTCTAAATTCTCAACAGTGTTAAAACCTATGGTCTACAATAAATCAGATCAGAATCAGAAGCGAACGTGAACTATCTATTTCTCCTGCCAAAAGCCAGCTTCTACTCTTCACACCTTACAGCAAAGAGTACAAGACTATCCTAGATGTCTCGATCGGAGGTCAGAGCGTACCCACCGTGAATACCGCCAAAATCCTTGGAGTTACATATGATTCTATGTTCACATTCAGTCATCATGCGAAAGACATAGCAGGCCGAATGTCGCAACGTAACAATGTACTGAAGGCGCTAGCCGGCAGTACATGGGGCAACCAAAAGGAGACACTCCGTCTCACGTACAAAGCCATTTGCCAATCCATATACAGCTACGCAGCTCCAGCCTGGGCCAGCTTTCTCTCCTCCTCAGCACATACCAAATTTCAAAGAGGACAGAACAATGGCCTGCGTATCGTAACAGGAAACCATCAAATGGCCAGCGTCGACCACATACATGCTGAAGCTAAAGTTATGAGATCGAAATCGCACCTTCACATGCTATCAGCACAATAATTGGCAAGGACCTTGAGCCAAACTCACTTCCATCACGGATTATTTCTCCAAGGACCCCACCACGCAACATGAAAGCTGATCTTTACATCGCATGCAGAAGCACTGTTGAAAGAGCCCTGTCGGAAACAGCAGAGAAGAACAACGGGAAAAGCGTCGCCAACCGAGTCCACACAAACATGGTCTCAGAAGAAAAGGAAACCATCCAAGGTCCATTCATACTGGGCGGCCGACCACCACCGGACATAAATGAAGAAGAAGTGGACCTCTCCAGAAACGCCTGCTGCACGCTGAGCCAACTCCGCTCAGGCTACAGCAGGTACACCAACCATTACTTACACCGGATCGATGACTCGATACCTGACTACTGCCCAGACTGTCTCAATGGACCTCACGACGTGGCCCATCTCTTCAAATGCGCTAGACGTCCAACAAGACTCACGTTGGAAGATCTCTGGATGAAACCAAAAGAAGTAGCCTCATTTCTGAGACTATTGTGAAGGAAAGAAGAAGAGATGTATTTAAAAATTTAAAAAAAGAGAGGAGAGAGAGAGGGAGAGAGCGGCTCTCCATAGCCAACTCTCTTCGACGCGAGACGTTTGCCGGCAACAACAACAACAACAGAAGCTGAAGGTGAAGGAAATAATATCGTGAGATACTTGGCAACTTAAAAGGGGTCAAGACTGTAAAGACTCGCTCGCTCCTCATTTTATTAGACTCCCCTTTCCGTAAAAGTCATTTCTTCAAAAAAATTTAAAAGTGCGAATGACCTATGCATTTAATACATCAGAACCTCAGATGTCTAAGTCTTCAATAAAAATAAGGACAATGAATAAAAAATAAATAAGGAAAATGAAAAATAAAGTTCATATTAGACTGACTATATTTTGAATAAACCAAAATTGTATGAATAAAACTTACAGATTAAAATAAAGCCTAACTTTTTTCCTAAAGTAGTCCCGCAGAAGAGGCAAAATGTTCCAAATCCTTTTGGCGACGATGGCTTGAAAACAAATTTCATGAATAAAGCTTTGTTAAACATTTGAAATATTACTCATCTTCAATAATTATTAGACCTAATTTCAATAAGAATACAATAACCTGGATTGGTTCTTGTTTTTTTGTGGATCTACTAATCCAAATACTTCCTTTTTTTTTGTTGTTAATTAAAGAAAATCTCTTAGAAACCGCTGCATTTCGAGTTAACAGAGAAAAAATGTTTTCAAGTTTTTTAAACGAGTTTTCTTATTTTTTCTTCGTTTTACATGAACACTGCAGGTCTTCATTGAAGAAAATCTCACTGACAGAATAGTCTATTCATCCGGCTGGGTGTCAACTCATCGTCTAAGGTCTGTAAATAAACCTTTTGGAGGAAGGTTTCTAATTTGCTTCTCCTAAGCTACGAGTCATGCACAATTCTTAGCATGATGCGTATTTGAAATCGTGGAATAAAAAAGTTTCGGTATATTGTTTTTAGTTTTCTTGAACGCCTACTATCTAGGGTTTATTAGTTAAAGTAAGGAAGAAAAAAGGAAATTACTTTAACACGCATCCGCTCTAGATAGAAGCAGGGGTTATTTAGTCATGGCATATTTTCTGTCGGTGGCCCTCTGTGTTCCAAATCTTTAGGGGGGGACCCTTATGTGAAAAAAAGGTAAGGGGGAGCCTTATGTAAGAAAAAAAAGAAAAAAAAATTTTTACCCCTAAGGGGGGACCCTTATGTGAAAAAATTTTTTCCGCTTTCGGCGGGCCTCTGTTTTTCCAAATCGTAAGGGGGGACCCTTATATGAAAAAAAAATTTTCCGCCTTCGGCGGGCGTCTGTCCCGTAATGTGTCACACTAAAAAACCCCTGGATAGAAGCCTCCCCTATCTTCTATTATTCAACGAGCCTACTAACGAAATTGATTTTGATGGTCGCATTTCGCCTCACAACTTCCCGTTTTACTCTGATTTTGATCTTCTGATTGTTGACCCCCCTCAGGCCAACATCTTCAATCTGTAGTCAAACCAGCCTTTTTCAATATTAAGAGGTCCGTCGCTATAGAGCATATACATATATAACATGAACTGGATAGTTCTAACAATAAAATGGTATATGAAAAAAGCAGTTGATAAACAAGTCTGTATAAGTGACCTTAAAGTAATCCAGTCGGTATCGACGCACTTTGATCACTGTCAGCCCAAGAGCATATGCGATTTCGGAGTCTTTCATGCCACTCTGCAACACCAAAATTAAACTTAATTCTGCGCACTTGAGACAACTTGGCGGCAACATAAGTATAAAAGTTCACCCAGCTTCTCCCTTGCACCATCCATTCGTTGCTCGCTTGTATTCATAAGCAGGACGGTTTTTAGTGTGCAAGAAAAAGGTACAGACGCCAGACAAAAAATTTTCACATAAGGCTCCCCCTTATGATAAAAAAACAAAAACCAGCGGAAATTTTTTTGTGTTTTACATGAGGGCCCCCCTTATGATTTGAAAAAACAGAGGCCCGCCGACAGAAGTTCTGACATGACTATTTAACACCTGTTCAGAAGTTGAATATTTATTTACCGGATTAGCTTGTTCCACTGTCCTTCTACTTCTTTTTCCTTTTTTTTATGCCTTCTCTCATCCGTTTTCCAACTCTAAAAAATGACTCAGATCGGTCTCATTTAACGCCGGCTTGCATTCTCTTCAATGTCTAGTTTTCTCTTTACTCAACAATTTCTCGCTTTCTCTGACCTTTCCAGCATTCTATCTATTCCTTTTCTACGCTCTCAGTCTTAGAATATTGAAAAAAATTTCAATTTTTGACTGATTTTTCGAGAAAAAATTGTAAATTTTTCGACTGTTCTCAAAATAAGCAAACAAGCGTCTATATGAAAAAAGGCTGATCGAGAAGTAAAAACACGCTTAAATGGACGATGAATCGGTGAGGTAAGAGGGATATGAAGCGACAGAAACAGTACACTCTTGAATCTTAAAACGCTCAGTTACACAGTTTAGAGGCAGGGACGCCTGGTTAAAAAGACAATTGATTATACCATGGCACGGGAAAAAGGCTGAACCACCTGAACCATTTTGAAAAATATGCATCAGGAAACTTTTAAAAGAGGAATTTCATCCATGTGGATCATAGATCACTAAGCTTGTGAAATTTCTCCCGGTCGTCTGAATACTCCCCAGTAATTTTTTCACACGTGAAAAAATATAACAGACATCGATCTTCAAACAAAAAAAACTACATTTTCGTAAAGGAACAAAATTTTGAATGTTCAACACCGTCGGCCCCGGTTATGAAAAAAAAGAACAACATAAGTTGGAAAACGGACCAAAAAGATTTTTGTTTATCGGGTGGATGACCGGCAATCATTTGTCGCCGTTAATCCGCCCGATAAGAGAATTTCAAGCACATCCTGGTGAGCTAGGATGTGGATAGGTGCACTAACCATAAAACAACTATGCAATCTCTCCGTCATTTCAGTTGTGAAGCCAAAATCCTCTTTCCTGAAAAGTAAATACTGATTTGAAGAAAAACATATACCAAGATCAAACTTAAACTTTGAAAAACCGGACAAAAACCCTAATATCAGAGAAATAGAAGAGGAGAGCGAAAAAAACACAGAGAGAGAAGAATTGAGAACGATAATGAGGAAGAGATAGGGACCAAGAAGAGAAACAGACAGAAAAAGAAATGTGACCTGTTTCCCTTCAGTCTGAAGGTACTCTGCATCCGCAAGCGAAGACGTTCATCGTTGAGAGGAGGATCTAATCCACGGTCTGAAAATTGGAATATCGATCCATCACAACGAAGATTTGATCTACTTAAAAAACTGAATCATGTTTGTTCAAATACATAAAACTAACCGCAGGTCTTGTCCACAAACTCAATAACCATTTCGGATAATTCTAATTCCTTAACAACTCAGTTTTATCTTTGGTACCATAAGTTTTTTCTTTCGCTCAAGGGGCAGACTACCTTAGATTTATACAACAGAAAAATAAAGTGAGGATGATTTAATGTATACCTCAAGACATAAGACTTTTCAAAACTCGATGAGGAACAGTTCATACATATATAATACATATAACCAAATTGTACCTCTGAAAAAAAATCATGAAAAATGCTGCAACCAGTTTTACAACAAAAAAATGGATGAACCAACTCATTTCTTCGAAAAAATCCACATTTTTATTGTGCAATTCTTCGACCGCTTCTGGATCCTGTAGGAAGATATTTAGAAATATCGACTCTCAAGGAGAAAAAACAAAAGTAAACTACTCCGAATATAAAAAAGCTCTACAGAATATTCAGCGGTAGGCACTGTTAACTTTGAAAACACGTCAATATGCAAGTCAAGTCTAACGATATAATTTAGTTGATCTTAGTAAATCGTTTGAGCAACGATGGGCTGAGACTATGAATGAAAGAAATCCACCGAAAGGGCAAAAATGGCATTCGGCCGGGACCGAACCTTCGCTGCCTAACCTGGGCTTGTAAAGCGTTATCAATACGTCAACCGAGCACACATTGTCCCATGCGATTTTTCGCGATTGCTACATGAGCATGCGGGACTAGAAAGAACGGTCATTGTGCCTTAGTCATAGCAAGAAATCGCATGAGACAATGTGTGCTCGGTTGGTGTATTGGTAACGCTCTACAAGCCCCGGTTAGGCAGCGGAGGTTCGACCGAGTGCCATTTTCGCCCGTGCGATAGATTTTTTTTCTCATTATAACGATACAACTGCGTTTTTAAGGGTTTTTAGAGCAGAAGTCTTACTTCTAAAAATGCTTCGCCTCAATTTCACTAAACTTTGGAATGTTGAAGTAAACCAATCTTATCTGGATTAGTAGCTTTTTACATTATAAATACACGTCACCAAAGAATAAGCTTTATCAGAATTGATGAGCTTTTCGTACAAAACGAAAACACGAATAGAGAAAGAGGAAGACAGGTGGCAAAATTGAGAGAGTATGATGTGAGATGAATTAAGTAGTGAACGGACTTCTGAAACATAACACATAGGTGCCTTCCTCAAATCGAATTCCGCTCGTATTCTGCGCCAGTTCAGCCGTAAAATTTGCATCTGTGATTCGCCAGTCTCTGCAAATCAAAACCCGTCTTAAGAAAAAAAAAACTCTATTTGAGTCTGAACATCAAGCGGGGATCCGACCTCATAATGATTTACTCAGGAAAACTTTATCTTGAACATCTCAACCCACACCAATTCTAGATGGTTTGCTATATGTACAGATTATATACCATCTGGGCATCCCACCAAATCTCAGACACTGTGGCTCTATTAGCGAACGAGTACCTGTGTGGTATGATTGAAGACGGTACTAGACGAGAAGCCCCTTCCCGTATCCGCGGCCAAATCCAAATCCAACATCTTGACTAATGATTCCGCTGAATTCAAGGCCACTCTGAACATCAAGCGGGGATCCGACCTCATTCCCACAGTCCAATCGGTTAAGATCCTGGGTGTCACTATAGACCAAACACTGAGCTTCCACCTCCACGCCACCGCAACCAAGAAGGAGGCCGCATCACGTGTCAATGCCCTCTAGGTCATCGCGGGAACCACGTTTGGCCAGAGCAAAGAGGCCCGGCTTCTCTACTACAAAGCCACGGCCCGCTCCATCATCTCTTACGCCGCTCCAGTATGGACCCAAACGGCTTCGAATTCCAGCCTGGGTAAGCTACAGACAGTCTAGAACACGACCATCCGTATTGCCACGGGCGCGACCCGCTCCTCCCCCATCCACCACCTACACACCGAGACGGAACTACTCCGTGTAGAAGACCATCAGAGGCTGCTGTCATGCCAATTCCTCGCCTCAGCCCTCTGCGATTCATCTAACCCCAAACACACTATCCTTTCTCAAGCCGAGGAAAGACGCAAGATCCGTCCAAGTCTCCCTCTCCTCGCTGACGTCACCCAACGCACCTCATGGAGATCCCATCCCACCCGCCCTGCCAGAAGAGGTCCCTGCTGACATCGATACATAGAGCTCACGTCGCACGTACCATCAGCAGTGCGCCCCTCAACAAGATCATTAACGACTGCCCACCGAGGAACTCGAAGGACGAAGTTTCCCTACCCCAATCCACTCGCCACACCCTATGCCAGCTCAGATAAGGTCACTGTCACCTTCTGATGTCTTATCGGAACCACCTGTCATCTGTTCCATTGTTCGATGTCCCCAACATCCATAGATGTTTCCGCCCTTTGGCAGAAAACCATCGATGCCGCGGAGTTGACGGGTCTCCCGACCCGGCCTCATCCGGAGCAACAACAACAACAACAACAACCAAGTCTATATAATACTATGTAAAATTGTTTTTGTAGCTTTATAAGAAACTCCCAACAAACATGTGAAAATATTTTAAACCAGACTTTACAGCCCAGGAAATGTGTGTATGAATATAAGGTTACGAATAGGTCCTTTTCATATCCATTAACTCGGTGAACAGAGCATCATCAAGTATAAAAGAGAAACATGCACTGTAAGAAAACTGCAACGCTTGCTGGGCGTATGGCCTAAAAAATTGTAGAGCAAGCGAGTTTTCACGGTCTTGACCTTTTTTCTTTGCTTTCCAATTTCCTCAGTACTAATGATCTTTCTTGCGCTTGTTCCCGCATCACAGCAGGGTACGCGCTTTTCTGAGATGCGGGACAGACCTACACTGGTAGAACCAGTCGCTGCACTCTGTGTCACTTCTAGTGCGTGTAGCAGCAGTCGGGAGAATCAGATCAGTGCCGGAGCTATACCAAGATTTCTTAACCCCCTTGGTTTGAGTGGACATGGAGTCTAACTTGGTACTCTCCGCACAATAGTCGAACACACTTCCATGATGTTACGCCCTGACTGACCGCATAGTCTTTCTCTTCCACTCCTTCCAATTTTCTCGATGTTTTTGAAAAGTGTGGGTGGCTTTTGAGAAAAGCCTTTTTTAGCTTCTTAAAGTCTTACTAGAAAAAACTTGAGAAGCGAAGATTGATTACAGCGAGGTTGACTAAGTGAAACTAACGGCGGTAGACGGTTTCGTCTTTTCCAGAATTGTCCTCTGCCCTGAAATGTCAAAATCGTTTTTTTTTTAATAAAAAATATTCACAAAACATAATAGTGAGTTAGGTTTAAAATAATTACCCCATGCGATCTGCAAATTATATCTGTGTTTGTAACATTGAATGAAGCTAAAATTATTCTTTGTTGCCTATCGAATTATTATTATTTGATGTAACATACAAATGGTTCTCAAGTGCATTGTGGTAGCACTTCTTTAAATTCACTCTATTGCTCTCTTTATATGCTCTCATCTCTTGTCCTTCATTACTTGAATTTCCTGATTTCACTCCATAATTAATATTATAACATAAGGAACAGGCTGATGACACAACTTCATGAGTTTAAAATTTACAAGCATAGTAAACCAAAGATCTGGTGTAACTGTTGAGAAATTGGAAAGAAAGAGCTTTTCGAGCGAAGGGCTCTGAAAAATGAGAAGTGAGCTAAAGGTGAAGAGCGAAGAAGGGATAGCTGGTCATTATTCAGACTCCATCGCTCAAAAACGGTTCTTTTTTCAAAATTCTCAACAGAGCTGGTGATCCATGTTTGCAAGGTCAAAGTGAAATCCGTTGACTATTAGATGTTGAGTTACAGTTACACTGCCAGAGTAACAGTGTCATGTTTCCAGAATATTCTGAGAATTCTGAGCATCTCAGTGGCATCATTTCTCCAGTTTTTTCCTTCAAAACTGAATCTCCGAAGCTTGTGGATCGAAACTCTCAGAATGTCGGGTCTCGTGAACCACGTCGTGGTTTTTGTGGTTGCTAAGGCTTCACCATTCAAGATAATTATTAGCAAGTTCTTTCTGGACTGTGGGTTTTTATTCATGCGCGAATCTGTGCGCTACCCGCAAAAGACTAGTGATACGAATGCTCCATTCGTATGCGTTCTCTTTTTTTCATCGCATGCCTCAAGATAAGATTTTTGATCTACTCCATCTTTTGGCTTGTGCTGAAAAACAGATGTTTATAAGCTCTCACTAGCATTCTGAGATCCAGGTTGAAATCTATGTTGCGGCCGAGACCTAATTGCAGATTGTTTTAAAACTCTCCGGTTCACGATTGAGCTTCGGTAGAAAGCTTCGAAGAGCTTGTCACGTTTTTTATTCAAGTATACAACCATAACTCATGAAAGTCCTAGTGTAACTTTTGAAAGTTCAAAAACAACGACCACTCTTTGAGCGGGAGAGTGTGGAATAATGAGAAGCGAGCTAAAGGTGAAGAGCGAAGAAATTAGAGATAGTCGTTAATCCAGATTCCATCGCTCAAAGAACGGTCGCTTTTTAAAACTCTCAACAGTGCTGGTGACCTATGTATACAGTGCTTCTAAAATTTCTAAGACAGTACTAAAAATTCGAGTTTTTCATGGCATTTGTAACTTCCGGTGATTAAAAAGTATACTCACGCGATGCGATGCTTGAAAGAAACAAACACGCAAATAAGTAAAGTTTCCGGACTCGAATTTAAATTTTCCCTCCGAAAAATTGCTTTTAGCAATGTCACAAAATTTTAAGACGCTTTTGATTTTCTAATTTTCAGTTCTAAAATTGTTTCAAAAACATTTTTTCCCCTCTATTTTTTTTTTACAGGTTGTTCCGGAGCCATGCCAAAAACACGCAGCTGAAGAACGTTGAAAAAGCTCAAATTGATGCTTTGAAAGCCTCCGAACAAAGCGTTGCTTTTATCAGCCCAAAACTGGGTCGTAGCCGTACATCAATTTCTTCTTACATCCGAGGAAAACTGAAAAGTAAAAACAAAAAAACGAAGCGGACGTCCCCGTAGTTTCCGCGCGTGATGAGCGTCGCATCGTCACTTTGACGTCGAATGCAGTCGTCGTCTATGCGCAAAATCACAGCGGAATCCGTAATGTGCTGTGGTAAATCCCATGCTATGGCACTCTCCCTGTCCCGTTCCTGTGGTAAATCCCATGCTAATGGCAATCTCCCTGTCCCGTTCCTGTGGTAAATCCCATGCTAATGGCACTCTCCCTGTCCCGTTCCTTTGGTAAATCCCATGCTAATGGCACTCTCACTGTCCCGTTCTTGTGGTAAATCCCATGCTAATGCAATCTCCCTGTCCCGTTCCTTACGAGAAAAATGGATTCTCTCGATTACCAAGAAGTTTTCACTGGAGATTTGGTACTTTTTCTTCAAATTTAGCACATTCTGAATTAACTTTCATGCAGGATAACGCATCAATTCACGCTAGCTCACCAACTAGGGCCTTTCTGGCAAGGCAAAACATTCTTTCACAAGACTGGCCAGGTTGCTCTTCCTATCTCAGACATATTGAAAACGTCTGGGAAATATTAGTGAAGCGCGTTCATGTCTACGGTGAACAGTACAATAATGTGAGTGAGTTGAAGGCAGCACCAAATCATGAACGGGATAGCTTCGATGTCAGCTATCTTCAAAAGCTATCATCCTTCGAATATTCCAGCTTCTGCTTCGCAAGGGTGCTGTGATAGATTATTGAACAATGTTTTGATTCGCCAACGCTGTTTAATATTATATGCATAGCTCACCAAGAAGTGCTGAAAAAACTTTACCGGGCGATTCTTGTGAAACAAAAGGGGAGAGGGGGGGTGGTCAACAGAAAAACTTTTTTTTCTCCGTTTAACCGAATCTTACCCGTCCCACTTAGGAACTTTCCAATAATGAGTTAATTAGGCCGGTAATTTTTATATCCAATCCATATATCTTCTGCTAGGTAATTCAATTATATTTTTTCATCATTAAAAAAATTTACGGGTTAGAGGGTGGGCGACCGGGAGAAATTTCACAAGTTTAATGAGCTATGATTGATTATATGAATAAAAATGTCTGTAATAAATTGTCTTAAAATTTTATGACAGCAAATCTTTAGTTTTTACCAAGAAACTACCTCAATGCTCAATATGAAAATGCACATGAGAATTTTCTAATTTTTTTATTTCAAACGTTAATGAACTTAAAACCGCTAAATGAAACCCACAACATGAAAAACTCGAAAGTTTAGGGGTTTCCTAAAACTTTGAGAAACACATTATAACAGAACGTCGTTCAAGAACTATTCATTTTTTCCAAATCGGGTGTTCAATGAAAATATTCTAACGAAATGAGTCCTTGTAGCTTTTGCAGAATTGTTTTGACGCGGTAGGAGGCAAGGTTTTTACCTGAAATTCAATTTTAATATACCAAAAACACTCAAATAGAAAAAAATTAACTAATTTTTTTTCGAATTGAGTTAAATCCTAGAGATATTCAACCATTTTAAGTGGGCACATTCAACCGTTCGTATACGGTTAAAAGAAAAAGGACAGGTTCATGAGATGAAGGAGTACCTTGATGTCTTCCTTTCTCTCTTTAACCTGGAGATATTTATCTATCTTAAATAAGCTAATTTTGACCGTTCGTATAAGGATGTTTTATAGCTAGAACTGCTCAGAGGTTCTTTTGGGTCTTTGGTCCTAATGATATCATCACAGTCCTTTTTTGTCCTGGACGTCCTGATATCATGATATGGCACTGCTCTAAATTTCATTAGGAAGCAGTTGTACTTAGAGGTTGTACATGAGGGAGCAGTCCTACTTCAATCATGAGATTTCAGTCCTCATGATAAAAAGATTTCGCCGTCTTTTACATGAAATGAGGCTTTCAATTTTGCCAACCCCGAGTGAGCAATTCCAAGAAGATCAATTAGAACAACTGAGAAAAAAACTTTGACTGACAAATCACGCGATGGAGTCGCCTTCTTCCTATTTTTTCCAAGCGAGAAAAACTCTGAAGAGAATCAAATTAATTTTTTTTCTTAAAATTAATTGATTTATACATCATAAGTAAAATATGTCTTCATTTTTTAATAGGTCGATCGCTAAAGTAGGTTGAAAGTTTCATTTTCAAGTTTACGAAACCGGTTGAGGCTGAGTTATGGCTAATAAAACTTTATTGTTAAGTAGAGGAATGAAGATTTTTTTCCTTTATATTCAGCTGTAAACAGGGTGTTTCTTACCATCCGCATAATTTTTCTCGAGCGCATAGATTTCCAGAAGTTAAAAGAGTTTGGAATTTTTTCTTCAAAGATTGGGAATTTTCCTAGGTGAAATTCGAAACTTTTTTATTTCGAGTGCATAGATTTGAATGTTGTTCAGACTTTTTGAAGAGCGCATAGATGTTTTCAACCCGCAGCGCGGGTGAAAGAAACACCCTGGCTGTAAAATCTGAGTCGTTTTGAGTGAGGGAGAGGGTCGGTAGGTCGGTCGCCTTAGACAATTTTTTGGCCAGTTGGCAGTTTACTCATGACAGCCATATAAGCTCCAGAAAAATCGGGTATCACTAAAGCACGCCATGATCGCCAAATAATCTTAACTTTGCCCCATGCGCTTTATTTAGTTTTTCCATGTTTTTTTCTGCTCAGGCTTAGGCAAAAGTTCACGCAAACGAGGCCGTACGGCTTAGGCTAACGAGACCTTATCAAAAATTAACATAATGTTGCGTCAAACACTCTTTCTCTCTTTCCCGCGCAGTGGCGTGCATTAGTAATGATTTGGCGTGTTTGGAATGCTTTAGTAATGGCTGAAATCACAGGAACTTTCAGATGCATAGAAAAGGATATGTGCAAGTATCAAATTGTACATTCAACAAATGCCAATTTTTGTCAAGAATGCTTTATGTCGTACAGCATTAATTCTGGCACTTTGTTACTTGGGCGGCCGTGCTTTACCTGGGAGGGGGGTGTGCTTTACTTGGAGGAGAGGGTGGGTCAGGTGACTTTGAAATGATTTTTTCGCTTAGGCTTAAGTGTTATTTATGCTAACGAGGCCGTAGGGCATAGAGACGAGACCGTATGAAAAAATTTCTCACATCATTTACTTTTTGTCGATTCAGTGACTAAAATTGTCTCACAACAGACTGAATGGCGTATTCAATCAATCAATCAATCAATCATTCATTCCTTGAACATACGTACATGAGTATGGTACATGAATTGTGTAATTCACAGGTATAAGATAAAAACAGCTCAAAAACAACGCAATCTAGAATTCGAGATGATATACTCTCGAGGAAGTGCTAGTAGTGCATTTTTGAAAGCGAGGGAGGAGGGCAACAATGCAACTTGAGATGGAAGCGAGTTCCATAAATTGATACAACGAGTGACACAAGTGCTATGTGAGTTGTTAATCTTGAAAGGCAAGACAATTCTCAAAAGATGTGAGTTACGTTTAACGTAGGGAGTGGGAAGAAGTAGATTAACACTATTCATATAAACATTAATGTGGAGAATCTTGTGAACAAAACCGACATCAGCGATTTGGCGGCGATATTCAAGGGTTGAGAGGGACAAGGTCTTCAATCGAGTAAGGTAGTCGGCAGCGGGTAGTCCGGCGCGAATGAAGACTCTTCTTGTAAAAGCCCTCTGGACTTTCTCGAGTTCATTGATCTTGCCGATGGCTGTTGGGGACCATATTTCGCTGCCGTATTCGAGGAGAGGGATAATGTAGGCCTTGTAGGCACGAATATAGACCGCCATACATGAGGTTCGAAGAGAACGAAATATCACATTCATCGCTCTAGTGGCTTTCAAAACAGTTACGTCAATGTGATTAGTGAAAGAGAAAGCTGAATCAAAAAGTATACCGAGGTCCCTAACTTCATCGACACACGGAAGAAGTACCGAGTTTATATGGTATGGGTTGATCAAGTTGTTACGTCCACAGTGCATTATGAAACATTTAGTGATGGATACTTGCAATGACCAGGATTGAGAAAACTCGTGAACAGTGTCAATGGCTGTTTGTAAAATAGTTGAAGACTCAGAAAACAATTTCACATCATCGGCGTATAAAAAGCAACGAACCGGAGAAGGAAGTAAATCAACAAGATCATTAATGAAAATTGAGAAAAAGAGGGGCCCTAGACAACTGCCTTGAGGGACGCCTACGTTAGTGATTTGAGGGTCGGAAAGACAATCATCGACTTGAACACGATATGATCTACTGGAAAGAAATGATTGGATAAGCGACAACAGAGAGTATTGAACACCGGACCTACGCAATTTATGTAAGAGAAACCTGTGATCAACGACATCAAACGCCTTTGTAAAATCAATGAGACAGATATCAAACGGAATTTTTCTGGACAGAAAGGAAAGATATTCAGCATGTGATTGCACGAGCGAAGAGACGGTGCCCCTTTTCCGTCGAAAGCCGGATTGATTAGGTTTGAGTATGTCTGAGTGTTCAAAGTGAGTATACAACAAATTAAAAATGTGTTTCTCTAAAACTTTGGACATTGAGCAACCCAAAGTGATCGGACGATAGTTAATCAATTCTGTTCGTTTGCCTTTCTTATGGATTGGTTTAACAATACCTAATTTCCATGACGAGGGAAAGCATCCTAGCGTAAGGCAATTGGAAAAGATTATAGACAATGGTACTGCTAGAGAATCTTTGCATTGTCTGATAAAGATGTTAGGAAGCGAATCTGGAGAATTGCTAATCTTAGGCTTGATGCGAGTTAAAATATCACTGATGTCAGAGGGCGATACAATGGAAGTGTATTCAAGCGAATGACTAAATGAAGGTTCTGGGAGAGGACCGGACTGGCGCGAAACGATAACCGATGCAAAGTGTTCACCGAAAGCCTTCGCTATATGCAATGGTGACGTGATAGGAACTTTGTTAATGATAAGCGAAGATATAGTATGGCTTGGTTCTATTGGCGATGGTACGGAAAAATAGCTTGTAATTCCTAGGCATGACAAGGGAATTTTCTCGAATACATTCGAATTTGAGAACTCCGCGATGAAGCTTCTTACACACACGGGCAGTTAAACAAGAAGTAGACGAGCGTTTCTTACATCTCTGAAGAAAACTATACAATTTTCTGATTTTCACAGGATAATTGAGATGAAATTGTTTAGTTTTAGTTCGAGGAACAACATCGGATATCAGGGTGTTCAAGAAGTTAGTTAGATAGTCAACGCATTGATCTATGCTGAGAGAGGAAAACAATATGGTCCAGTCGACGGAACATATAATAGAATTGATGTTTTCCCATGGAGCTTTCTTCCATCGAGGGCGAAGAGAACTATTACGAGTCGGCAGAATTTCGCATCCAGAGACGTTGAACAATATTGATTTGTGATCGCTAGTAGAGAATTGATGCTATGTTTCACAGTTGGAGATGATGTCCTGATTACAAAATACGTAGTCGAGGATGTTGTCTGCTCGAGTGGGTGAGAGAACGTATTGGGTTAAGTGATAGTCGCAAGTGAAGTCAAGAAAAGATTCAGTTGATTGATGGTTAGAAGTGGAGACTGCATTAAACCAGTTGACATTGGGAAAGTTGAGGTCGCCGCAAATGATGATTGGGTAAGGTAGGGAACATTGAGGTGCGAGATGTCTGATGAACTCATTGATCGCATCAGAAGAGGAGTTTGGAGATCGATAACAGGAAATCAGTCGAATACAGGGAAATGGTAGAGTACATATGTCGCTCGGAAATATATCGATCGAAATACATTCGACGGAATCTCCAGAGAAGGATGAAACAAATGTCGGAGAAAGAAGATTTCTGGTTAGTATAGCTGCTCCGCCCCCTCGGGTACCATCTTGACGGTCCGTTCTGAACACTTGATAAGGAAGACCATCACAAAGGAGAGCATCAGGTTCAGCTGAGGATAGCCATGTTTCACAGATGAAGACTACATCAGGGTTGCTGGAGCGCAGGAGATGGTGGAGATCAAATAACTTTTTCTTGATTGATCGCGCGTTGAAAGAAAAGCATTTGAGCTCTTTTGATTTCCCACGCTTCCTGTCCTATTTCGTGTTAGTTTTCCTCTTTCGATCCGTCAACTTCAGGGTCCGTGCGCTACTTCTTAAAACAGGCGGCGATGTTGTTACGGAGATAGGAGCCGCTGTGGCTGAACCTGAGGTCTTTGAAGAAGAACTAGCGCATGGCTGCAGGGAAGAAGAAACGGCATGGAGCATCGAGCCCGGACCAGAACGCGCTTGCGAGTGTTGCGTCGAGTAAGGGATGATTTCTCCGACTGAATGGTATTCGGAGGGTTGCTGGGCTGAGTTGTCGAGCTTGAGGCGATGGAGACATGAGAAGAGGGAACAAAGTGAACTGGGCGAGGAATGAGTGAAAGGCGAGGATGAGCAGAGGATGGAATGGTTTGGGTTGAAGTGGATTTGTTGTTAACGTTACACGGAACTGTGGTTGGGGGTAGAAGAGGACGTTGTGGTGAAGAAGACACATCTCTCTGTGCTCCAGCAAGGGCTTGACGCAGATAACTTATTTCGTGGGCTTGCTCAAATATAGCCTTTCGAAGAGGAAGAACAGCTTGTCTTATAATTTTTTAAAGCAAGGATTCAACGAACGGAAGCGGAACATTTGGAATGTCGAGGCTGAGCAGGCATGGTATTCTTTTGGTGCAACGAGGCATTATGTGAGATTTGCTGGTTTTAAAATCAATATGAGAACTGTAGAGTGGGTCACCTCTCAGAGTGAGACTAGAGAGGGGGAATGAGACTAGAGAGGGGGAATGAGACTAGAGAGGGGGAATGAGACTAGAGAGGGGGAATGAGACTAGAGAGGGGGAATGAGACTAGAGAGGGGGAATGAGACTAGAGAGGGGGAATGAGACTAGAGAGGGGGAATGAGACTAGAGAGGGGGAATGAGACTAGAGAGGGGGAATGAGTATTAAATACATTAATATCATCACACTGAAACCAAAAGCCCCTATGAGTAAAATTGTGCCCTAATTTTATATTGTTTTGTACACTTGATGATTCAATAGGCGAGTAGATTTTAGTACTATTCGGTGTTTCTTCCGGCTGAAGCTTCCAATGCGCTTTAAAAAAACCGTACGGCATGGGAACGAGACTGTATGAAACAATCGTTTTCAATATAGTTGTGCCGATTGACTCACAAACTGTGAAAAAAGTTTAACTTTTTGACAATCAGGTATTTTTGAGTGCGTCACCCCACCTACCCTTTCCCCTAAATATAAAAGTGTCGATAACTGCATGTTTGTTGTGGTAACAACTAAGACCTCGAGTTAAAACACGGCTCTTTATCCCTAATCAGTTAAAACACGGCTCTTTATCCCTAATCAGTTAAAACACGGCTCTTTATCCCTAATCAGTTGCAACACGGCTCTTTATCCCTAATCATTTAAACACTGCTCTTTGTCCCTAATCATTTAAACACGGCTCTTTATCCCTAATCAGTTCAAACACGGCTCTTTATCCCTAATCAGTTAAAACACGGCTCTTTATCCCTAATCAGTTAAAACACGGCTCTTTATCTCTAATCAGTTAAAACACGGCTCTTTATCCCTAATCAGTTGAAACACGGCTCTTTATCCCTAATCAGTTAAAACACGGCTCTTTATCCCTAATCAGTTAAAACACGGCTCTTTATCCCTAATCATTTTTAGAAAAATTCAATATTAAAGAAAAGAAACCATTTTGCCAAGAAGGAAATCAATGGCGAGCAATTCTTCGCCTTTTGAAATTCCTAATTCCTTTTTGAACTCTGCCCAATTCTCCCGTAGAACGACTTGATCTACCATAGGCCAATGCCGCCTATGGATGCCATCTGAAAAAAACAGCGACTGAAAAAACAATAAAACAGCAATCGCCAAAAACTGTACTGCTCGAATAAGATGTGTTATGTACCTTCTGTACGTGCTTGTCGAGGCAGAGAGAGAGAGAGAAGAGGAGAGGAGTGTCTCGCACTCCTGGGTCCAACAGACTAATCAGCGCCTTGTCGCACTCTAGTCTAGACAGTGCGCCAGAGGCGATCTATTTAATGATCTACTAATGCGATAGATCAATCAATCTTTATTCCAAATTGCATATTAGTGTTACAAGGATGGTGTGCAAAGTGGATCACTGCCACATAAGTGATATCAGTTTAGGTAATACATACAAGCAAGCACAGGGAGTTTGAGCTTCAAGAAAGAAAAAAAAAGGTAGCATAGGTTACCAAGGGGTACGAAAAACCTCTCGGCCCTCGGCCCAGGAGGGAAATTTTGATTCTCACGTTCATAAGATTTTATCCGATGCAAATTTAATTCCTTATGTTTTATCGTGGTGTTTGTAGTGTTCGATAAAGTATGTAGCAGTCCATTAACCATTTTATTTTAGTTGAAGAAGTTACGGTCAAAAACTCAGTTGAGAAATCACTTTCAATAAATTTCAATTTCAAATTTTTTTCATTACTTGAATGCAAATCTAAGAAAATACAATAAGGAATCGAATTTGTACACAAAACCCCGCCCGGCCCCCCGCCCGCGAAAATTTTTCTGACAAATTTAGGTGACCTATGAAAGGTAATAATAATAATAAAAAAGAAGGTGGAAAGTTCACACTGAGAAGAGTAGTAGGTAAAAAAGAACCGTAGATTTGTTCTCATGTGTTCACCAAGATGTGATTGTAACAAAAAACTGACGTGAATTCAACAAAACCCAGTAGTTTGAATCCATCGTAAAGTCGATGTTTGAATGGTGTAAATAATCGCCCTCCTCGTCAACAATTTTCGCTGAGGGTATATCTTCCATTTGGCTGCTGAAACAAAAATTCATCGTAGACTCATTGATTATAATAAGAGCTAAGTATGATTTATTATTTCTATTCCGTATACTTTTCGGTTCTCTATATTGCAAACATTGCAGAAGCGGCACTTTTTCACTTTAGTGGCCCTCCTACCAGAGGTTCACTTGGATCATACTTCTGACTTCATTACATTCACAAAAAAACTTTTTTTTACATTAAAAAAATTTTTACATCAAAGAAATTATTTTTACATTGAAAACGCTTAGGCTTAGGAAAAAGTTTACGCTAACGAGGCCGTGTGGCTTAGCTAACGAGGGCGTATCAAGAAAATGACCCAATTGAACCTCTGGGAGGGGGGGGACTAAAGTTAAAAAGTGCCGCAGAAGCTTTTCAGGGTACGGCTCTTATTCCCTGATGGGCATACCCTGCGTCTTGTCTTGCAGACATTGGCACGATGCTTTTTTATACCAATTTTTTGATACGTTCTCGTTAGCCTATGATGTACGGCCTCGTTAGCGTGAACTTTAACTAAGCCTAAGCGTACTTAAATGTAAAAACAACAGAGAGAGGGATTAAAGAGAGAGAGAAGAATGAGAGAGAACAGGAGCAACCATGCGCAGCAAAATGCATGGGAGAGGTGCCTACGTCGAACTATACAAGTGCCAAATCTTGATACAATGTGCATAAATGAATAAATAAATAATTAAACGCGTGCAGATTACGATCCGTTTAGGATGTTCTGTACTATATGAGTTTGATGTAACAAGTGCAAATTACCAACTAAAAAAGGCGGAAACATTTGCATTCAAAAAAATAATAATTTTCGTAACTATTGGTACATATGTATTTGTCTTTATGTCTCTATCAAATGTTATAACAGCTTCGCGAAATAAAAGTAACTTTAATATCATTTCTACCATTCATTAGTTTTCTTCTTCATACTTTTGTTCTTAATATTCTGTCATTGACAGTTCTAAGCAAGTTAGTAACAATGTGCAAGTGAATTTTGACTTGTTCAAGGATGAGCTTGGACTACATCGTACATTCTCTACAGCATCTGGGAGTGAACGTCTGCTCCAATGATTTAACAAACCCAACGGTAACTATTTATGCATCACATGGACAAACTGAACGAAAATTTGGAAATTAAAAGACATCTTTCTTATCAATCACGTCGAGTCCATAGGCCGTATGCACGTACACGCGGCAAACGTTTTACTTGAAAAGGGTAAACATTTCCCGAGGGAAATGTGTTTTCGAGGAAAATGATAAATGGTATGCACGAACCGTGGAAAATATTTACCGAGAAAACTTCGGGCGGGAATTTGAAAATGTTTTTTGTGACTTCGAGATTTTCTTTATACTTGTTTATAATTTTCTTTTGTAATGCTTATTCCGTGAGGATTTCCGTAAGAGGATAAGACCCGATCATTATTTTCGAGCAATGTCATACCCTTGAAAATGATGACTGAGAGCAGAATTATGTGAATAGTTTAACGCATTTTCTCTTGTTTTGTGCTTTGATTTTATGATTAATTTTCTTTACTTCATGTTTCTCATCATCACTTCGTTGTTTATTACTGCGCTTGTACATTTAACGAATAATTTGTCTCGATACCAGTCAATTTAGGTACTTTTTTACTTGGTCTGGTACTCGCGTCGCGGCCCTCGGCCTCGTTAGCTAAGGGGGAAATAACAAAATTATGGAGTGCCGATTAAATACAATGTTGAGACAAATTTCAACTAACTGTTTAAGTTTTTGATAAATTGTTGATTGAATACAATATTGTGAATAATCGCCTCTCGTAGGGTAGAGTCATGAAATGCATTAGTCCTGATCCTAACACTATAACTAATTGCATCCCATCATCAGGGGTTATTTAGTCATGACAGATTTTCTGTCGGTGGCCCTCTGTGTTCCAAATCTTTAGGGGGGGGGGGCTTATGTGAAAAAAGGTAAGGGGGAGCCTTATGTAAGAAAAAAAAATTTTTTACTCCAAGGGGGGACCCTTATGTGAAAAATTTTTTTCCGCTTTCGGCGGGCCTCTGTTTTTCCAAATCGTAAGGGGGGACCCTTATGTGAAAAAAATTTTTTTTATTTTTTTTTAACCACTTTTGTTGGTTAAAAAAGCATAACGCTCAGTTTCCATCGCTAAAACTGATTAGGAAACTCTAACTTTAGAAAAAAAAAGTTTTTTTCATAAGGGGGGGACCCTTATGAAAAAACTCATCTCCGCTATCACCACTGGAATATCCTGGCTTATGAAAGAAATCTGATACCTTTGAAGGAGACAAATATTTTGTTTCAGATGTTACATTGGTGAACACTTCGTGGGAGAAGCGCACCATCCATTTCGTCGAACTGCAATGAACTTTTCAAAAATTATTATTTCCTTTTTTTTAATGGAAATTATTGCTCAAATACATATTTGGAGCTGAAGGTGGACCTTGTAAACAGAAAACTTTCTGACCTCCCATCGCTTTTCATCACATGGATTTCCAGTTTTTCCAGTATTATTCCAGTATATTACTCTATATGTTTGTTCGAATTTCCCGCCAAAAAAGGGAAGCTACGCAGTTACGCAATTACGGCGGGAGTAATTGGCGGGAACTGCGTAGGTGTAGGAGTTGCCATTCTAGGCAATATTGCTGACGGGAGGAGGTGTTTGTTTGTCCTTCTCTTCCACTACTTGGAAACGCCCGTCCAGGAATCAAATCCAGGTGCCCTCAGAGTCAACAGGCACTGGTTCCAATTCTCAAAATTTGGAGAGAGAGAGTGGAAGCACCTTGTAAGTGAGAACGCGTGACTGCAACTGAACGATATAATCAAGATTTTGTTTTGAGTGGAATTACGTACATTGATGGGGACGATTCGGTTTCAGATTTGTTTTTTTAAAAAAGATTTTTTCCTGATATAAAAATAGGCTGAGACCATGTAAGTGGGTGTTCGAAATATACTAAGAAGTGCTCATTCGATGCTAAAAGCTGTATTCTAGAGTTGACAAAGTTAGAGAACTAAGAATTGCTAAGAGAATCAAGCCTTTTCTTTTTGAAAAAGTATGTTTTTGGCTTGAGAAAACAATTACGTCTAGTAATTGATTTGTCTCATTTGAATGGGTTTCTTGCCAAAACCCTCTTCAAATACGAAGATTTGTCTTATATGTGGTTTTCTCTCCCGGTTGGAGGTTTTATGGCGGTGTTCGATTTTGCTTCGGGTTTCCATCATGTGGCCATTGCCCAGGAAGACAGGCATTACCTGGCATTTTCGTGGCATTACCACGGAGTTGAGGGTTTTGCGGTTCGCTGCTCTCCCTTTCGGCCTAGCTCAGGCACCTTACGTATTTTCAAAGACGTTCCGACCATTAGTCGCGAAATGGAGAGGGCAAGGCATTACCTGTGGCCTGTACTTAGATGACGGTATTGTCATAGTGAGGACGGAGGAAGAGTGTGCGCTATTCGTCCAGGTGGTTAGAAGAGACCTGGAGAGTGCCGGGGTTCAAATGGCAGAAGACAAGTGCTGTTGGAGTCCTAGCCAGCGGGCGGGGTGGCTAGGGTATGAAATAGACTTGTCCATAGCACGAGTCACGGTTTCTGATGGACGCAAAGGAAAGGCGTTGGAAAGAATTAATAGTTTGTTGGCCGAACAATCGCACAGTATACACAAAAGACAAGTGTTCCTGGGCACCCTCCATTCATGTCATTTGGTTCTAGGGAACACGGCTGCTCGTCGATCCCGAGCGGTGTCGAATGTGGTGGAGAATGCGGTACGAGAGGGAACATGGACAGGTGCAGCGGTCGCACTCTCGCTGCAAGAAAGAGGTGAGTTGGAGTATTGGCGAAACGAGTTCACGGTGGGTTTCGGGAGAGATTTGATAGAATCAGAATGGAATCCGTCGGTTACAATAGACGCGGATGCGTCAGCAGAGGCATTAGGCGCAGTTCTTAGGTTAGAGAACAGCTCTGTAACAGGTTCGAAGGTCCTGAGTCCAAAAGAGCGTGGTTTCTCCAGTTCACATAGAGAGTTGTTGGCTATCCGGTTTGCTTTGTTTTCATTCCAAGAGACCGTGAAAAACTCCCAGGTCCTAGTTCGCTCCGATAGTCAAGCGGCGGTTCAGATTTTGAAACGAGGCTCAGCTAAACCACAACTCCATGAAATTTCAATGGAGTTAGAGGACTGGGCTAACATTTTTTCTGTTCAACCTCGCTTTGTTTGGATTTCCAGAAAGGAGAATAAGGACGCAAACGAGGCTAGCAGATGGTTAGATAAGGATGATTGGGGAATTCAACAGCAAATATTTGATATGTGCGCGAGGCGTTGGGGTGCTTTCTCTTATGACATGTTCGCAGATGAGAGAAATGCTAAATGCAACATATTTTTCTCCAGAGGTGCGTGCCCCCGTTCAGCAGGGATCGACGCGTTCGAGCAAGAAGAACGATGGCAGTGCCGGGATAATTTTCTCTGGTTGGTGCCGCCCCCCTGCTTACTGGAACGCACAATTAGCTTTGCTAAAAAGTTCAAAGCTAGAGCTGTGTTAGGGGTTCCATTTTGGCCTAGTCACCCAGCCTTTCCCTCTCTGTGGGATGGAAAACAATGGGCAAAATGTGTCGTAGATTCCATCACTTATGGAAAGGGTGCTAACATTCTTGTACCCAACACAGAGAGGGAAGGGGCTTTTGGTGGGCAACGGGTTGCTTCAGATTTTGTATTCCTAATGTGCGATTTTGCAGTGAATAAGAAGTGTATAACTAGTAACGCCTTTATGCATCTAGTGTTTTCCCTCACGTCGGTCAGTAATAAAGGCCTTCCCTCCGTGTTCGGGAAATTCAAACAGTTGTTATGTGGTAGCCGAAGGGAACTTGTGACCGTAGGCGGAAACATAAATGTTTGTTCGAATTTCCCGCCAAAAAAGGGAAGCTACGCAATTACGGCGGGAGTAATTGGCGGGAACTGCGTAGGTGTAGGAGTTGCCATTCTAGGCAATATTGCTGACGGGAGGAGGTGTTTGTTTGTCCACCCTCCCCCCCCAGCCACCTTCATCAAGGTCTCTTACAGGAAGAAAGCGTGCGGCAGTAGACGAAGTGGAGAAGGGTCTCAGGGACGCGGCAAGAGAGGATCTGCTACCGTACCTCCAGCAGTCGATGGCGGGCGGTCTGGCCCACCGCTCCCTACAAGCGTACAAGATGTCGTCATCCCAGCGGAGAGACTTCGCGGAAGTCCTCTCCCCTCTCTCCTTAAAGGCCAAGAACGATCAACTGGAAGAAGGACACGTCACTCGGGTAGCGCTGGAAAAGGATTCTCTCGGGTTGAAGATCTACCTTCGTCACAAAACGCGCTCTCTCAACCTTCCATTGCCCTGTTTCGATCATTCCGCACAGGTAAAGCCCTCACTCCAGACACCATTCGCAAGGAACTCGCTCGTGCGTGCGTGACGGTCGGAATTCGCAAGCTGACGCCTCACGAGCTCAGAGGTGGAGGAGCTACAACGTCAGTCAAGAAAGGAGCGTCACAGGAGCAAGTGCTCAATAGGGGGAATATGGAAGAGTGCTGGAGGAATGGCAGTGTATTTGGGAGACTCCCTGGAAGGCCAGGGTAGGGCTCTTTCTCTCTAATTAGTAGCTATGCTAAGCATTCTGGGGCCTCTTCGACCTTTTTATTGATGTATCAGATTGTTCACCTTGTTTCTTGTTCGGTTTAATTATTTATTTCAATACATAATTATATGTGACATCAGGTTTTTTAAATTCAGCTCAGGTAAAGGCGGTAACTCAATATCTCCATTGCTCAGTTTTCTTATTTATTCGGTTTTGTCTATTTGTTAGTTCGCTAGTTATCATTGTCGGTAAATAAGCCGTGGTTTGCTCAGTTATAGTTATTTTCTCTCACATACACACATTTAACATGCATTTCGATGTTATATGGATATATGTACGTGTCTCGTTGCTTTTAAAGGCACGGGCGTTTGTTGTGTATGTTTTTTCCCTTACGTCGGTCAGTAATAAAGGCCTTCTTCTTCTTAGTGTTTTCCCTCACGTCGGTCAGTAATAAAGGCCTTCCCTCCGTGTTCGGGAAATTCAAACAGTTGTTATGTGGTAGCCGATGGGAACTTGTGACCGTAGGCGGAAACATAATATCAAACTATAGCCAAAAACCAAACCATTCTCAGAATTGCTCAAGTTAAAACAGTATAAGAAATAGTTGTGCATTGGGTTAAAGTTACTCAACTCTACGAGTACGCTTTCATCCCTTAAGTGCAGTATTGACGCTTGTGGGTGTTCTCGTGAAGTTTGTATTCCCTACGGAATTCGACGGTTCTTTTCTACATGAGGGGCCGCACTTCATTTTGGGAGCAGGGGTTTAAAACTACTTCTTTTTTTTTGTTGATTTTCACATCTCGGCCCAATTTTACATTAATTGGGGGGGGCTATTTTCGGTGCGTTTTTTGCTATGCGTAACGGTCTCTTCTCAAGCCGTAACGGTTTGTAGTTCTTAATTACCATAGGATAGCTTGTAAGGCCATCGCTTATATGGAATCATGAAATAGGAAGGGGAATAATGAGGAATAAGACGGTCAATTTTCGTTTGTGTCCAAAAAATCACTAGCGTGATTTTTTTTTACTAAGCCTAAGTGAATTTTGATGTTAGAGTTATTGAAATTCAAAAAGCAGAAAGTTATCTTTAAAAAGCCCCCAACGTAAAGCGTAGTCTCCCCAAAGTAAAGCGTAGTCTCCCCGAAGTAAAGCGTAGTCTCCCCGAAGTAAAGCGTACTCCCCTCCCTCCGAAGTAAAGTGCGGCCCCTCTAATGTAAAAAAGAACCCACACCTCTATGATTCGAAAATTTAAAACAGCACAACATTATTTGTTTTTAATGTTTTTTACATTGCGGACAGCAACAGATTACAAACAGTTAACAAAGAACATACAAGCAATTAGATGAAATCTCTACATTTCTCCATTTGTCATGATATTTCTTTGTTCTCTCGCATTCTGTTGGTAGCACTGATACGAGCTCATTATAGCGCTGAGTTGATGTTAGCGGTTACTTCAACATAGTGAAATTGAAGGCGCGGAAGGAGTCAACAAACTAAATCTAAACAAACAATTTTTTTCGGAAGTGCAGATCACCTTATGTGGTGATTTTGATAACTATATGTTACTTAACTTTTCGACTTTCTCAAAAATCGTTTATTCATGGGAAGATTAATTGACTGCTCTCAACTGACGAAGTGGAAGTCAATTCAGCATCGTCTATTTCTTCCTCGATTTTGTTCCGAGCTGATGTCTTCCTTCCTTCGTCTAACGTCGTCTGCCCTATTCTTTTTGTTCCTTCAATACATATCATGTCTCGTCTGCCCTATTCTTTTTGTTACTTCAATACATATCATGTCTCGTCTGCCCTATTCTTTTTGTTACTTCAATACATATCATGTCTCGTCTGCCCTATTCTTTTTGTTCCTTCAATACATATCATGTCTCGTCTGCCCTATTCTTTTTGTTACTTCAATACATATCATGTCTCGTCTGCCCTATTCTTTTTGTTCCTTCAATACATATCATGTCTCGTCTGCCCTATTCTTTTTGTTCCTTCAATACATATCATGTCTCGTCTGCCCTATTCTTTTTGTTCCTTCAATACATATCATGTCTCGTCTGCCCTATTCTTTTTGTTACTTCAATACATATCATGTCTCGTCTGCCCTATTCTTTTTGTTCCTTCAATACATATCATGTCTCGTCTGCCCTATTCTTTTTGTTACTTCAATACATATCATGTCTCGTCTGCCCTATTCTTTTTGTTACTTCAATACATATCATGTCTCGTCTGCCCTATTCTTTTTGTTCCTTCAATACATATCATGTCTCGTCTGCCCTATTCTTTTTGTTCCTTCAATACATATCATGTCTCGTCTGCCCTATTCTTTTTGTTCCTTCAATACATATCATGTCTCGTCTGCCCTATTCTTTTTGTTCCTTCAATACATATAATGTCTCGTCTGCCCTATTCTTTTTGTTACTTCAATACATATCATGTCTCGTCTGCCCTATTCTTTTTGTTCCTTCAATACATATCATGTCTCGTCTGCCCTATTCTTTTTGTTCCTTCAATACATATCATGTCTCGTCTGCCCTATTCTTTTTGTTACTTCAATACATATCATGTCTCGTCTGCCCTATTCTTTTTGTTACTTCAATACATATCATGTCTCGTCTGCCCTATTCTTTTTGTTCCTTCAATACATATCATGTCTCGTCTGCCCTATTCTTTTTGTTCCTTCAATACATATCATGTCTCGTCTGCCCTATTCTTTTTGTTCCTTCAATACATATCATGTCTCGTCTGCCCTATTCTTTTTGTTCCTTCAATACATATCATGTCTCGTCTGCCCTATTCTTTTTGTTACTTCAATACATATCATGTCTCGTCTGCCCTATTCTTTTTGTTCCTTCAATACATATCATGTCTCGTCTGCCCTATTCTTTTTGTTCCTTCAATACATATCATGTCTCGTCTGCCCTATTCTTTTTGTTACTTCAATACATATCATGTCTCGTCTGCCCTATTCTTTTTGTTACTTCAATACATATCATGTCTCGTCTGCCCTATTCTTTTTGTTCCTTCAATACATATCATGTCTCGTCTGCCCTATTCTTTTTGTTACTTCAATACATATCATGTCTCGTCTGCCCTATTCTTTTTGTTCCTTCAATACATATCATGTCTCGTCTGCCCTATTCTTTTTGTTCCTTCAATACATATCATGTCTCGTCTGCCCTATTCTTTTTGTTACTTCAATACATATCATGTCTCGTCTGCCCTATTCTTTTTGTTACTTCAATACATATCATGTCTCGTCTGCCCTATTCTTTTTGTTCCTTCAATACATATCATGTCTCGTCTGCCCTATTCTTTTTGTTCCTTCAATACATATCATGTCTCGTCTGCCCTATTCTTTTTGTTCCTTCAATACATATCATGTCTCGTCTGCCCTATTCTTTTTGTTCCTTCAATACATATCATGTCTCGTCTGCCCTATTCTTTTTGTTACTTCAATACATATCATGTCTCGTCTGCCCTATTCTTTTTGTTCCTTCAATACATATCATGTCTCGTCTGCCCTATTCTTTTTGTTCCTTCAATACATATCATGTCTCGTCTGCCCTATTCTTTTTGTTCCTTCAATACATATCATGTCTCGTCTGCCCTATTCTTTTTGTTACTTCAATACATATCATGTCTCGTCTGCCCTATTCTTTTTGTTCCTTCAATACATATCATGTCTCGTCTGCCCTATTCTTTTTGTTACTTCAATACATATCATGTCTCGTCTGCCCTATTCTTTTTGTTACTTCAATACATATCATGTCTCGTCTGCCCTATTCTTTTTGTTCCTTCAATACATATCATGTCTCGTCTGCCCTATTCTTTTTGTTCCTTCAATACATATCATGTCTCGTCTGCCCTATTCTTTTTGTTCCTTCAATACATATCATGTCTCGTCTGCCCTATTCTTTTTGTTCCTTCAATACATATCATGTCTCGTCTGCCCTATTCTTTTTGTTACTTCAATACATATCATGTCTCGTCTGCCCTATTCTTTTTGTTCCTTCAATACATATCATGTCTCGTCTGCCCTATTCTTTTTGTTCCTTCAATACATATCATGTCTCGTCTGCCCTATTCTTTTTGTTACTTCAATACATATCATGTCTCGTCTGCCCTATTCTTTTTGTTACTTCAATACATATCATGTCTCGTCTGCCCTATTCTTTTTGTTCCTTCAATACATATCATGTCTCGTCTGCCCTATTCTTTTTGTTCCTTCAATACATATCATGTCTCGTCTGCCCTATTCTTTTTGTTCCTTCAATACATATCATGTCTCGTCTGCCCTATTCTTTTTGTTCCTTCAATACATATCATGTCTCGTCTGCCCTATTCTTTTTGTTACTTCAATACATATCATGTCTCGTCTGCCCTATTCTTTTTGTTCCTTCAATACATATCATGTCTCGTCTGCCCTATTCTTTTTGTTCCTTCAATACATATCATGTCTCGTCTGCCCTATTCTTTTTGTTACTTCAATACATATCATGTCTCGTCTGCCCTATTCTTTTTGTTACTTCAATACATATCATGTCTCGTCTGCCCTATTCTTTTTGTTCCTTCAATACATATCATGTCTCGTCTGCCCTATTCTTTTTGTTCCTTCAATACATATCATGTCTCGTCTGCCCTATTCTTTTTGTTCCTTCAATACATATCATGTCTCGTCTGCCCTATTCTTTTTGTTACTTCAATACATATCATGTCTCGTCTGCCCTATTCTTTTTGTTCCTTCAATACATATCACGTCTCGTCTGCCCTATTCTTTTTGTTCCTTCAATACATATCATGTCTCGTCTGCCCTATTCTTTTTGTTCCTTCAATACATATCATGTCTCGTCTGCCCTATTCTTTTTGTTCCTTCAATACATATCATGTCTCGTCTGCCCTATTCTTTTTGTTACTTCAATACATATCATGTCTCGTCTGCCCTATTCTTTTTGTTACTTCAATACATATCATGTCTCGTCTGCCCTATTCTTTTTGTTCCTTCAATACATATCATGTCTCGTCTGCCCTATTCTTTTTGTTCCTTCAATACATATCATGTCTCGTCTGCCCTATTCTTTTTGTTCCTTCAATACATATCATGTCTCGTCTGCCCTATTCTTTTTGTTACTTCAATACATATCATGTCTCGTCTGCCCTATTCTTTTTGTTCCTTCAATACATATCATGTCTCGTCTGCCCTATTCTTTTTGTTCCTTCAATACATATCATGTCTCGTCGTGCCCTATTCTTTTTGTTACTTCAATACATATCATGTCTCGTCTGCCCTATTCTTTTTGTTACTTCAATACATATCATGTCTCGTCTGCCCTATTCTTTTTGTTCCTTCAATACATATCATGTCTCGCCTGCCCTATTCTTTTTGTTACTTCAATACATATCATGTCTCGTCTGCCCTATTCTTTTTGTTCCTTCAATACATATCATGTCTCGTCTGCCCTATTCTTTTTGTTCCTTCAATACATATCATGTCTCGTCTGCCATATTCTTTTTGTTACTTCAATACATATCATGTCTCGTCTGCCCTATTCTTTTTGTTACTTCAATACATATCATGTCTCGTCTGCCCTATTCTTTTTGTTCCTTCAATACATATCATGTCTCGTCTGCCCTATTCTTTTTGTTCCTTCAATACATATCATGTCTCGTCTGCCCTATTCTTTTTGTTCCTTCAATACATATCATGTCTCGTCTGCCCTATTCTTTTTGTTACTTCAATACATATCATGTCTCGTCTGCCCTATTCTTTTTGTTCCTTCAATACATATCATGTCTCGTCTGCCCTATTCTTTTTGTTCCTTCAATACATATCATGTCTCGTCTGCCCTATTCTTTTTGTTACTTCAATACATATCATGTCTCGTCTGCCCTATTCTTTTTGTTACTTCAATACATATCATGTCTCGTCTGCCCTATTCTTTTTGTTCCTTCAATACTTATCATGTCTCGTCTGCCCTATTCTTTTTGTTCCTTCAATACATATCATGTCTCGTCTGCCCTATTCTTTTTGTTCCTTCAATACATATCATGTCTCGTCTGCCCTATTCTTTTTGTTACTTCAATACATATCATGTCTCGTCTGCCCTATTCTTTTTGTTCCTTCAATACATATCATGTCTCGTCTGCCCTATTCTTTTTGTTCCTTCAATACATATCATGTCTCGTCTGCCCTATTCTTTTTGTTACTTCAATACATATCATGTCTCGTCTGCCCTATTCTTTTTGTTACTTCAATACATATCATGTCTCGTCTGCCCTATTCTTTTTGTTCCTTCAATACATATCATGTCTCGTCTGCCCTATTCTTTTTGTTCCTTCAATACATATCATGTCTCGTCTGCCCTATTCTTTTTGTTACTTCAATACATATCATGTCTCGTCTGCCCTATTCTTTTTGTTCCTTCAATACATATCATGTCTCGTCTGCCCTATTCTTTTTGTTCCTTCAATACATATCATGTCTCGTCTGCCCTATTCTTTTTGTTCCTTCAATACATATCATGTCTCGTCTGCCCTATTCTTTTTGTTCCTTCAATACATATCATGTCTCGTCTGCCCTATTCTTTTTGTTCCTTCAATACATATCATGTCTCGTCTGCCCTATTCTTTTTGTTACTTCAATACATATCATGTCTCGTCTGCCCTATTCTTTTTGTTACTTCAATACATATCATGTCTCGTCTGCCCTATTCTTTTTGTTCCTTCAATACATATCATGTCTCGTCTGCCCTATTCTTTTTGTTCCTTCAATACATATCATGTCTCGTCTGCCCTATTCTTTTTGTTCCTTCAATACATATCATGTCTCGTCTGCCCTATTCTTTTTGTTACTTCAATACATATCATGTCTCGTCTGCCCTATTCTTTTTGTTCCTTCAATACATATCATGTCTCGTCTGCCCTATTCTTTTTGTTCCTTCAATACATATCATGTCTCGTCTGCCCTATTCTTTTTGTTACTTCAATACATATCATGTCTCGTCTGCCCTATTCTTTTTGTTACTTCAATACATATCATGTCTCGTCTGCCCTATTCTTTTTGTTCCTTCAATACATATCATGTCTCGTCTGCCCTATTCTTTTTGTTCCTTCAATACATATCATGTCTCGTCTGCCCTATTCTTTTTGTTCCTTCAATACATATCATGTCTCGTCTGCCCTATTCTTTTTGTTACTTCAATACATATCATGTCTCGTCTGCCCTATTCTTTTTGTTCCTTCAATACATATCATGTCTCGTCTGCCCTATTCTTTTTGTTCCTTCAATACATATCATGTCTCGTCTGCCCTATTCTTTTTGTTACTTCAATACATATCATGTCTCGTCTGCCCTATTCTTTTTGTTACTTCAATACATATCATGTCTCGTCTGCCCTATTCTTTTTGTTCCTTCAATACATATCATGTCTCGTCTGCCCTATTCTTTTTGTTCCTTCAATACATATCATGTCTCGTCTGCCCTATTCTTTTTGTTACTTCAATACATATCATGTCTCGTCTGCCCTATTCTTTTTGTTCCTTCAATACATATCATGTCTCGTCTGCCCTATTCTTTTTGTTCCTTCAATACATATCATGTCTCGTCTGCCCTATTCTTTTTGTTCCTTCAATACATATCATGTCTCGTCTGCCCTATTCTTTTTGTTCCTTCAATACATATCATGTCTCGTCTGCCCTATTCTTTTTGTTCCTTCAATACATATCATGTCTCGTCTGCCCTATTCTTTTTGTTACTTCAATACATATCATGTCTCGTCTGCCCTATTCTTTTTGTTACTTCAATACATATCATGTCTCGTCTGCCCTATTCTTTTTGTTCCTTCAATACATATCATGTCTCGTCTGCCCTATTCTTTTTGTTACTTCAATACATATCATGTCTCGTCTGCCCTATTCTTTTTGTTACTTCAATACATATCATGTCTCGTCTGCCCTATTCTTTTTGTTCCTTCAATACATATCATGTCTCGTCTGCCCTATTCTTTTTGTTCCTTCAATACATATCATGTCTCGTCTGCCCTATTCTTTTTGTTACTTCAATACATATCATGTCTCGTCTGCCCTATTCTTTTTGTTACTTCAATACATATCATGTCTCGTCTGCCCTATTCTTTTTGTTCCTTCAATACATATCATGTCTCGTCTGCCCTATTCTTTTTGTTACTTCAATACATATCATGTCTCGTCTGCCCTATTCTTTTTGTTACTTCAATACATATCATGTCTCGTCTGCCCTATTCTTTTTGTTCCTTCAATACATATCATGTCTCGTCTGCCCTATTCTTTTTGTTCCTTCAATACATATCATGTCTCGTCTGCCCTATTCTTTTTGTTACTTCAATACATATCATGTCTCGTCTGCCCTATTCTTTTTGTTCCTTCAATACATATCATGTCTCGTCTGCCCTATTCTATTTGTTCCTTCAATACATATCATGTCTCGTCTGCCCTATTCTTTTTGTTACTTCAATACATATCATGTCTCGTCTGCCCTATTCTTTTTGTTACTTCAATACATATCATGTCTCGTCTGCCCTATTCTTTTTGTTCCTTCAATACATATCATGTCTCGTCTGCCCTATTCTTTTTGTTCCTTCAATACATATCATGTCTCGTCTGCCCTATTCTTTTTGTTACTTCAATACATATCATGTCTCGTCTGCCCTATTCTTTTTGTTACTTCAATACATATCATGTCTCGTCTGCCCTATTCTTTTTGTTCCTTCAATACATATCATGTCTCGTCTGCCCTATTCTTTTTGTTACTTCAATACATATCATGTCTCGTCTGCCCTATTCTTTTTGTTACTTCAATACATATCATGTCTCGTCTGCCCTATTCTTTTTGTTCCTTCAATACATATCATGTCTCGTCTGCCCTATTCTTTTTGTTCCTTCAAT